>CM064579.1:18354642-18533998 GCA_032716605.1 Paralithodes platypus | reverse complement strand
CATGCATGCATGAAATTTTTGGGTCCCGTGGCGAGTACCCACATGATGTGGCCTAAATACGTGTAAACTCGTGTACATACGTGTTAACTCGCGTTTGACTCTGAATAACTCTTTGTTATTCGTGTTAACTCGTGTTGACTCGTGTAAACCTGTGTAACACTCTTTGGTGATTCGTCGCTTTTCGTCATCATTTCGGACGTTGACGAAGCAACACGTGTCTACACGCAACAACACGTATGTAACACACATGCAACACGTATCACAAGAGTAGAAAGCACGAATGTGAGTGCCAAAATTTGGTGCCGCCCATGATGCCAGAGTTTACACGATTCAAACACAAGTGAAAACACGAGTAAACAAGAGTAAACCACGATCCACTGAGAAAAAAACACGAGTGTAACACGAAAAAGCAAGTGTCATTTGAAATACCGTTATTTCAAAAATGTAGGAAGAATCAACGAGAGTTTACAACGGATGTAACACGAGTCAACACGTGTGCAACAGAGATCCAACGAGAGTCAACGCGTTGTCTTTCGTGTTGATCCGTATAAAAATCGTGTTGATCCGTGTAACGATCGCGTTGACTCGTCCATACTCTTTGTTTAACGTGCCCTGTAATGTGGCCATTATTTTTCAAATTTTTGACACTCGTGTTGGGTTCGTGTTACACTCATTTTGACTCTCAGTTACTCGTACAGACTCTTGCATGAACACGTGTTGACTCGTATTGAATCGAGTTAACTCGTGTTACACTCTCCTTGACTGGGGAACAATTGCTACTCGCGGCCGACTCAGCCTCCAGCGACGGCGATAATCGACGAGTGTGACTCATGTTGGACTCGCGCACTCGACTCGGCTATGTGTGAACCAGCCTTTAACCACGGTGATCGACATATGTAACATTACGGCGGCGGTGTCGCCGTCGGACACTTGCGATAATGTTCCCGCCTATTTTGAATGCCATTGGATACAATAATATGTTGAGGGAGGGCTATTGCCCCCATGATTGTGTTGTCATCATCATATATATTGCCAGTAGGGCAAACAACCAAACAAATTCCAGCAAAGCCCTGCCCCACACATATTATTGTATCCAATGGCAGTCAAAATAGACGGGAACATGATGGCAAGCTTCCGTCGCCACTCTGCGCAGTGTAAACAATGGTGGCGGTACGCCCGAACTCTACATTCTACCCGGCTAGGCCTATATTATAGGCTACAATAAATAAGTAGGCTAGGCTATTTTTTCTATAGGCTATGCCTAGTCTAATATTACAATTTAAGGTAGCATTCAAGTTGACTACAGCAGGACTTATCCTTAACCAGGTATAGGCTATCCTAGTGTTTAATAGGCCTATACTCCATTGAAAGGACATTAGCCTAGTCTAACCTAACAACCTTACCTAACCTATTATAGTAGGCTATTATGGGTGGGGGCTGCTGCCCCCACACCCCAATTTTTGGTGTATTTGTCTATTTTGTCTGTGAAGTGGGATTTTTTTCAATTTGTCGATAACGAAAAGCCTCCATGCGGACTATAGCTTATGGAGAAAAATATGGCGAATCTATTGTTGCCTATTATCTCTAATAAATTGTTTCTCATAATGCTGCAGTAGTGTCATTTAAAATACCAACCATTTAATTGTGTGCCTTTAAAAATGACCTACATTAGGCTATAGGCTACTGGAAGATTAGAAGAATCTTTAAGAAAGACTAGGTTAGGGTTATTGTCGTGCCAAAGCTAGATTATAGCCTAAATATAAAAGGAAGTGAATAAAATGAAATATGCCGAAAAAAATCGACGTCAAAATAGACGCGAAGTTAACCGCGACGATCGCCCTATGTAAACATGACGACCGTACACCCGGTAACTACATCCATCCCATTAAAAGTTACTGTGGGACACCAAATATGTTGAGGGGGTCTCTGCGGCTCTGCCCCCCAACGTCGGCCCGTCACGTATTATGATGTACGGTAAGTCATCATCATCTGTGCTAATTCATAGGATCCCCAATTAAGGACAAAGTCAATCAACAGACGAAATAAGCTCCCAAATTACAATAACATAGCGGCCCGCCGTTTATGGGCGACTTTTTACACGTCTTTTTAAATGTTACTTTCCTGCCCTGGTCTAGGCCTAATAGATTTTTCCAAAGAATCAAACTTAAATTAAAAGGAAGTAGCCTAGCCTACAGTTTATAGGAAGGCTATTCCAACATGCATTCCAGAACTTAGGCTAGCCTAGGCCTAGGCTATATGAAAATTTGTGGTGGTCACTAGAATTTTGTCTTGTCTTGTCTTGGGGCAAACTCAGGCGAATACTCGCCCACTCCGGCCCTACCGTAGTCGCGGAGATCCTATGTCACAATTAAATTAGTTTATAGTTAAGGTTAAAATTCACCACCGTGTCACTTTCATTCTAGGTCATTCGTAGAACCGTAACACTGTAAAGGCAACAACCCAATAGCAGGTCATCAGGTGGTGAACCAGAGACCTACAAACCACGGTACTAGGGCCAGAGCAATGTCTTGAAGCGAGGTGCCCTTATCAACCAACCCCAGACAATCCAGTAGGAGCTGTCGGAAGGAATCCATCTTTGAAGCCAGAAAGGGACGCCCATCCACATGCTCAGTGACGGGACGAGGCGAGGCTTAGGAGGCATATGTAGAACGACCAGATGTAGGATGTGGAGGGGAAGGGGTACCGTACGACGATACATGGAATGCGGAGACAGCGGAGGGAAGAGCTCGTCAAAGTCATACGGTTCCTCAGGACCTCAACAATAACCGGGGGATGGCCGGTGCGGGCAATGGTCGAACGCCGTAGTTAATATAAGTTCGCGTCTATTTTGACGGCGATTTTTGTTGTAGTTAGGCTAGGCCTAGGCTATTTGCCCCCTGCTGGCAATATATATGATGATAACAATATGTCATGGGGGGCGATTGACCCCCTCAACATATTATTGTATCCACGATCTCTAACCTCTGTTTCTCAAAAAGGGCTAGAGCAAATTGGCTGTAAATTTCCACATCTAGGCTATTCCTTGACAGATTTGCTCCCTCCAATTAATATTTATTAGCATAAATTCAGCCTAGTTTAGCCTATAAAACAAAAACTAACATTTGTTTAGCCTAGGCCTACATATAAAAAGAAAAAACCCACTCGTACTGCAATTATAAGCATAAATATGAGTATCTAAGTTACAAAGCAAATGTTTTTGTATAGCCTAAAATAAACCATAAAATTGTCATCTTTCAACTGTTGAGGTCATAAATATAAAAAAATCTAATACATTAGGAAAAAATGCGTTAACCCGGCAAGCGCTATAGGCCTCACGGAAGGCTTCCTATAGGGAACGCGATAGGCCTCACGGAAGCAAGACCATAAAAAAAGCCTTCCATAAAAAAAAGGGCCTATCAAAACAAAGGAATTTGTCTCTAGGTGAGATCATTCCCCTCCAGTACTCATCCATGTAAATCTCACCCACCCCCCTCCCCTCCTTCCCCACCTTATTCCCCCCTCCCTCCCCTCCTCAATTATCACTTATTTTTCCTCTTATTATCATCATTTATCGGTTATTTTTCTCTCCCGCGATAATGTAGCACAAGTGGGTTGCAGAAAAGATCGTTATGCAACACCCAGACACCGGCCCACACCGCCCCGCTCGTCTCAGTTACCTCACAGACAGCGAGAGAGGAGGGTTGCCTGTGGCTCTCTCGCCTGAGATTATGACCCCGGGTGGCCAATATCTTCGTTTTTCACCACCCAAATGCTTTTCCCATTTATTTTAGCACTCTTGAAGGTTCATATATACATCATATATGTAAAATAAAAGCATACCGAAAACAAATAATGCTCTATATTGTAAATATAACGAATTCTGTCAGAATCCAAGGCTAGAAATGCACAAATAACTACCCTAGCCCCTAGGTCTATTTAGCGCTTGTCAGGTTAAGAGTTGTGTTAGCGGGTCTATCGTCCCCTTTATTTACGTAGTCGCACGCTCGCAGTTACATTCGCGTCTAATTTGACTGTGGTTATTTGCCCCTGCTGGTGATATAGATGATGATGACAATAAGTCATAGGGGGATAAAGCCCCTTCAACCCATTATTGTATCTCACGGCCAGGCGTTGGGTAAATTGTTTTGTTACCGGCCGGCGGATTGAGGGTGGCTTTACCAAGTTTACCCCAGCAGTTAAATTAGAAGCGAATGTAGGCCTAACTGCGAGCGTGCGACTAGGCTATATAAACAAAACTTTTGGTATGCCCACAACTACAACTCTTACCAAAACTGCAATTAGCCTATTTTTGTTTTGTTTTTTCAGTCTAGGCTAAATTGGTGAGGCTAGGCTAAATTATTTAGCTGCAATTAGCCTAGCCTATTTTTGTTTGTTCTTTCAGTCTAGGCTAAATTGTGGTAGGCTAGATTAAATTCTTTAACATGTGTACTATTGTGTAGGCCTGTGTTTTCCAATAGAAGTAAAAATATGTAGCATAGCCTAATGCAATTTTACTAAAACCCAAGCCTACCTGAATATAGTCCTATGCAGAGCTCAAAAGCAAAAAAATTAAAAAAATATGTTGAGCAGTGAAATAAAATTAAGCTAGGCCTAGGCCTGGTTTCTCATAGGCCTAATAACCTAATGAAGTATACTATAGCCTAACCTAATTTAAGTTATTTCACAAAATACTAATAGGCCTACCCAGCCCTCCTCATGCATTATTTTCCATTGTAAAATAAGTTTGTGATACACTACGAAAGATTATTCAACATGGAATTTGAATGGAATAGAGAAGCTTAGCAACGAAAAGCCAATACTCCCCCCTCCCTGTGATTGTGCCAGCTTTTGTAAGCAGTGCAATAACTTAATGAAGGACAGAAAAGCTGCAGGATGCTCTGGCATTCTAGCCGAGATGATTAACCCCTAACTATCGGTGTGCAACATAAGTCGAGTTAAATAAATCTGGACTATCTGGCGGCGCGCAACATAGGTCGTGTGGCAATTTCAGCACGTAATGTTGCTGAGAGAGAGAGACAAGTGGTGGCAGGAGCGAGCGTATGACTGCTCCAGACCACCGCGGCGAACCTACTGACACGAATCCCACCTCCTCCCTCCCTCTCTCACTCCCTACATACTGAATTGTATGGGGAAAGTACCGAATTACATGCTTTTTGCACTCGTGTTGCGCGGTTGTTGCAAGAAAACTAGCCGTCATAAAAGGATCGTTATGGTGTCATTGGAAAGCTCTGTTTATGTCCTTTCTGGGATAGATACTTGCTTTACGCTCTGGGTCTTATTTAGGCATGAAAATGATCACGTAATCAGCCCTATTTTGGCTAAAAACACCCCGCTGGGCGGTACATATAAATAAACCGCTAGCCCGCTAATAAGATGTTAAGGCCTCAGGTGAGAAAGGAGTAGGTGTGTTCAATGAGCTAATTAACTTCATCATCAGAGAGGAAGTAATCTCTGATGAATGGCACAAAAGTATATTATATACTGTATACGAGCAAAGGGGACTCATTGGATAGGGAAAATTATAGGGGCCTGAAAATACTTGATCAAGTCATGAAGGTCTGTGAGAAAGTCTTTGAAGGTATGATATTGACGATATGCAGTTTGGTTTGATGCTAGGACACGGCACAATCCAAGTCATGAAGGTATTTGTGTGATAATGAAGATGTATGAGGACTCACAAACGGCAGTGAGGGTGAAAGATGTACCGGTACTGAGTGATGAGTTTTCAGTTCGCGTCGAAGTCCACCAGGGCTCTGTGTTAATGAAGCCCTTTCCTCTTTTTTTTTATGGTTCTGGAGGCACTATCTGGTGATTTCAGAGTTGATCTCCCCTGGGAACTGCTATAAGGGTCCTGAAAATGCTTGACTAAGTCATGAAGGTCTGTGAGAGAGTCTTAGAAGGTATGATAAGGGAAAGATACTGTATGTACTGTATGTACTTAAAATATAGGGATCTGATGTTGTGTTTGCAGACCGGGAGAAGGCCTTTGATAAGGTGGCCAGAGAAGTTGTGCAGTAGGCTAGGAGAAAACTTGGCGTTGAGGAGTGGCTGGTGCATGTGATAATGAAGATGTACGAGGACTCACGAACGGTAGTGAGGGTGAAAGGTGTACAGCTGAGTGAGGGACATATACAGTACTTCTTGTTGAGGATATAGGGTAGTGAAGCTGTGAAGCTTATGTCACCCTATCCGGGCGGAAAGGACCCCAGGGTGGAGAGGTTTCACAGAGAGGACGGGGACATCGTAGATTTCAGGGGAGGGCACCCATGCTCCGCAGTCGACGGAGACGCCCCGCCAACCTCAGGAACTTCTTCGTTAGCAGGAGGACCTTGGATTGACATATACAGTACGGTACTAGATATTTGGTAAGGGTTAGCTTTATATCCCATGTACTGGTTACTAGGGACATATACTAGGTGTTAGGTGGAGGTTAGTTTTGTATCCAAAGTACTGGGTACTAAGGACATATACTAGGTGTTACGTGAGGGTACTGAGTGATGAGTTTTCAGTTCGCGTCAGAGTCCAACAGGGAAGTGTGTTAATTAAGCCCTCTCCTCTTTGTTATGGTTCTGGAGGCACTATCTAGTGATTTCAGAGTTAGGCTCCCCTTGCAACTGCTATAGGAGGCCTGAAAATGCTTGGCCAAGTCATGAAGGTCTGTGAGTGTGAGAGAGTCTTTGAAGGTATGATAACTTCATAGTCAGGCAGCTGCAGGAAATATATCTAAGAGGTGTTTTTCCGGTCCCGTCTCAAGACCACCGTCGCAAGATCTACCCGAAAAACTGTTTTTCTGGTCCCGTCGCAAGCCCACCTTTAGCAAGCGAGACACCAATATTCTCTTGCGACGGCAAGAGAGCTCCGGAGCTGGGTTGACGGCAAGCTGAAACATCTCACTCAACTTACTGTTTCTCCATTCTAATTTATTTCGGTATATTTGTTTATCCAAACATTATGTTATAATTTACTTGCCTATTATTAGGAAGTAGAGTAATAAGAGCCCACAGTAACGTATATCCAATTGTTGATAATAAATTAATGTGGGACAGTACACTTGGTTAAATTTTGTCCACGAAACAACAACAACACTTGGATCTTCTGATCACTGTCTGATACAGGCCACCTGTCTATCACCTACCACACCTTCCTACTCTGAACCTGTTTTGGTGACTAAATGGCATTACGATAGGGCAGACTGGGAGGGTCTTCAAGGTTTCTTTATTGATATTCCCTGGACCTCTTTCTTTTCTAATGATGCACACTCCACCTTGAGCCACATACAAGATTTTGTAAAAATTGGAATGGAAACTTTTATTCCTCATCAAAAGTACAGTAAAAGATCTAATTCACCTAAATGGTTTGACCATAATTGTGCTAGAGTAACTGAACAAAAAGCAATAGCTACAATGCATACACAAGATCAAAAACACATGAAGCCTTTAATAACTTTAGAAACATCAGAAATCATGCCAAAACTGTATTAAACCTAACTAAATCAAACTTTCTCCATAAGCAGGCAAATAAACTTCTAAATAATCCAAATGATAACAAAATATTTTGGTCTACTCTTAACTCATTCAAATCCAACTTCACTACTGCTTCATCCATTCCACCATTAAAATCTCCGACTGGCAATCTTGTAAGTGACCCACGAGGTAAAGCTAACCTTCTTGCAGATATTTTCCACCAACTCAACCTTAGATGAAATAAATCAAGATGTCCCTGTACTTAATTTTAATTCACCTGAAATTCCCTCACTTAAGATCCACACCAGACATGTCAAAACTATTTTGCAGAATCTCTCAGTAGATAAGGCACCTGGTCCAGATGAAATTCCTCCAATAGTACTTAAGAATTGCTCCTTGGTGCTCGCTCCTGTATTGGCAAAATTTTTCCGTCTGTGTACTCATACCTCATGCTTCCCAGTACCCTGGAAAGAAGCAAACATCCATCCAGTTCCTAAAAAAGGTGCCTCTTCAGATCCATCAAACTACAGACCAATAGCTATAACTTCCACTCTTGGCAAAGTTTTTGAAATTACATTAAATAATCACATAATTAAGCATCTGGAGAATAATAAATTAATCAGTGATAGGCAATATGGTTTTAGACGATGTCGATCAACTGCAGACATTCTTTGCCTTCTTACGCATCAAATCAACCAAGCTACAGACCAACATGGTGAAACACATACAATAGCACTGGATATATCAAAGGCATTTGATAGAGTCTGGCATCAATCCTTATTGTCGAAGATGTCACACTACGGCCTTGCATCATTAGTTCCACTAATTTCTTCTTATCTTCATAACAGAAAAATATGTGTAATGGTAGATGGCCTTTATTCTCAATTTCACTCAATAAATGCTGGTGTTCCCAGGGATCAGTTTTGGCCCCAACTCTGTTCCTCATTCATATCAATGATCTCATATCTACCACTCATAATCCAATACATTCCTACGCAGATGACTCAACACTCCACAGTTCTTTCACATTTACCAATTCTTTCACCCAACCCGATCTTATAAATTCAAAAATAAACACTGCAATTTCTCTGAACCAGGACCTTTCTAGAATTAATGAATGGGGACAAGAGAATCTAGTTTCCTTTAATGCACAGAAAACCAAGTACATTCAATTTTCTAACCGACAGAATCTCACTGACTCCCATATATTTTTTAATGATGTAAATATTCCCACTTCCCCTAGTATTGACATTCTCGGTGTAACATTAACTACTAACTTGAGCTGGACACATTATGTTAGAAGCATTGCTAAGAATGCCTCTAAAAAACTGGGACTCCTGTACAGAGTTCGAGAATTCTTCACTGACGAGCAGTTGGCCGTAATATATAAAAGTCATGTGCGCTCTCAGATGGATTACTGTTCACCTCTGTGGGGTGGAAGTGGAGTGGTTGCATTGAGGCAGTTGGACAAAATTCAAAATAAAGCTATTAGATTAATCAATAACCCTGCAATCACACAGGACCTTCCTACATTAGCCATACGAAGAAACGTTGCATCCCTTGCATTATTCTACAGATATTTTCACAGCAATTGTTCCGAGGAACTTGCTTCAATTGTGCCGCCTCTCCACATCTTTCCCGTAGAACTAGGGCAGCTGAGAGCGCCCATGAATTTACACTTTCTCCTCCACAATGCAGAACTTCTGCTTATCAGAATTCATTTATCCCCAGAGCTACTACTCTTTGGAATTCACTTCCCTCGAATTGCTTTCCACAAACTTACAATCAACAAATGTTTAAATCTAGTTGTTACAAACATTTTATGAATGGAGGATGCCTTTAGGCACATGGACCTTTTTGTTTTATCTGTGTTTTTCCTTCCTCCGTTCATTGTCTCTTAAAAAAAAAAAAAAAAAAAAAAAAAAAAAAACCAGCTTTGACTAGGCCTAGGCTATGCTATTTACCGATTGTTTTTTCATATCAGAATTGCATTTATATAATCCTTATGATAATTAAATTGGCGGTGAATGTTATTCCGATGAAATGGAAGTTGTATAGCCTAGCCTATATATTTGTAAGATGTGTGCTGGCTTGGAGCAAGCCTGTGTTGTTTTTCCTGTCCTGTGATGATCTTGCGACGGCTCGGTTGAGACGGTGGTCTTGCGACAGGCCCGGAAAATCACGTCTCTACTGAAAGTAAGAAGTTGTGCAGTAGGCTAGGAGAAAATTTGGCGTAGAGGAGTGGCTGGTGCGTGTGATAATGAAGATGTATGAAGACTCACGAACGGTAGTGAGGGTGAAAGGTGTACTGAGTGAGGGACATATGCTAGGTGAAGGTTAGGTTTGTATCCCACGTACTGGGTACTAGGGACATATACTAGGTGTTATGTAAGGGTTAGTATTGTATCCCAAATACTAGGTACTAGGGACATATACTAGGTGTTACGTGAGGGTTAGCTTGGTATCCCACGTACTGGGTACTAGGGACATATACTAGGTGCTACGTGAGGGTTAGTTTTGTATCCAACGTACTGGGTCTAGGGGGCGGCAGCCTCCACCCATAATACTAGGATAGGTTAGGTAAGGTTGTTAGGTTAGGCTAATGGGGATGGATGTAGTTTCCAAGTGTACGGTCGTCATGTTTAAATTTGTCGATCGCCGTTGTTAACCTGCCCTTCCCTACCTATCATGTGTTGATTGGTTGTCCATCTTGATCTAATTCTTCAGGCCAGCCCTATTAGAGTATTTTGGGGGAACTCAGTGGTGTGGTTAAACTATTTTTAATATATATTTGTTTAAATATGTAAGATATGCAATAAATTATGTAAAATATATTGTTTTTACTTTATACCTATACATATAATTGTCATTATTAAGGAAATTCCATTGACTATTTACATCGCTAGGCCTAGCTTCCTTATTTCTATTAATTTCCTCCAGTTCACAATGAAACCTATTGCTAATTTCCTTGTTCTTCAGCAGCAGCGGCGGTGTCGGCGTTGGACGCTTGGGATAATGTTCCTGTCTATTTTGAATGCCATTCGATACAATAATATGTTGAAAGCCTCCCCTCACCCCCCCCCATGACATGTTATCATCATATATATTGCCAGTAGGGGGCAAACAACCAAAAAAATTGCCACAAAGCCCTTCCCTCAACATATTAGTGTATCCAATGGCAGTCAAAATAGACGGGAACATGATCGCAAGCGTCCACCGCCGCCGCCGCCGTCATGTTTACATGGTCGACCGCCGCAGTTTGGTTAGGCCTATTTGCCCCCCTCAACATATTATTGTATCCAACGGCATTCAAAATGAACGGGAACATGATGGCAAGCTTTCGTCGCCGCTCCACCGCCATGTTTACATGTGTCGATCGCCTTGGTTAAGTTCGCGTCTATTTTGACGGCGATTTTTTTCGGTTATTTGCCCCCTGCTGGCAATATATAAGATGATGACAATATGTCATGAGGGGGGGGCCTCAACAATGACCTCTAACCTCTGTATATCAAATAGGGCTAGAGCAAATTGGCTGCAAATTTCCACATCTAGGCTATTCCTTGACTGACTCTTCCCAAATGGTCGACATATCAGTCTCATATTAGCTTGATCACTCTAGGCCTAGTTGTTTTTTAGTTACAGAGGTTATAGCCTAGGTCATGATTTCTTGCCTACTTACAGCGAATAGACTAGGCCTATTGTAGATTGGTAAAATATTTGCTTAATAGGCCTAGGCTATGCAATTGTCTCGATTCGACTAATTTTACCTAATTAGGCCTAAAGCAGCCTCAGTCTATTCCCAAACCCCAAACAGTATCCCATGTTAAGCCCTAGGCTAGGCCTAGGCTAATCCCACTCTCAATCAAAATTCGAACTGATAAATTCGTACCAACCGGTAGAGCTGCGTAGGCTAGGCCTATATTTTTCGTGAATAGATATAGAAAATGGTTTAAAGGAAAGAGCATCCTATATTATGTTCAAATAATATGTAATAGCACTGTGTATGGTTGTATTACATTTAAATAGTGATAGATGTGTATATTAATGTGATAAATACTCCGAAGTTCGCATACGTTCAGAAAATTTTGTGTAACACTGTTGCCAGATACTAATGAATCCCATTATCATTATATCATAATGGATTTTACTCATTTGAATAATTTCAAATACCTAGGACATTAATATAATATTTTCCTATCTTTTTTGTAGTGATATTTGTCTGATTTAGTGGTATATTGGTGTCTGTCTAGGGTTATAATGCATTGTGAAAGTTACCTCTGCATCTCTGACTTGGCTTAAGTACCCCTGCTTTCTTTGAGTACTACACGGCAAGAGAAGCTTTCGGTTCTGTCACAGACTGTCAATTACTGTTCAAGGTAAACACAACTGCTAAATTCGACATCATGTTCAAATAATATGTAATAGCATTATCTATGGTTGTATTAGACAACAATCGTGATAGGTTTCTATTTTATGTGGATAAATAGTATTAAGCTGAATAAACTAAATACCGAAAGTTCACTAGAGTGGTTGTTGATACATATGAGGGAGGAAGAAGATAGGAAGGAAGGGCTAGGCAGTGTTGCCAGTTGTATCGCTAGATATTACCGCTAGATGTAGAGTTATTTACTTCAATTTAGCAGCCATTTTTTCATATCTAGAGAGATTTACTAGGGATAATTTAAAAATGTCAGACATTCTTGTCATATTACATTGTAAAATTTGAAAAACAAACAAACCAAAACTCTATAGAAATTGCAGCATTATTCTAACATTGTTTGACTATGTAGCAACATGCTAGCGACTTTTGAGAAAGGATCTAGCGGTATTTTGTGGAGACATACTGGGAGGGTGGGAGGGAGGTGGTGGTTGCAGTGGTGCCCGTTGTAAAGCTACATATTACCGCTAAATGTAGAGCTATTTACTTCAATCTAGCAGCCATTTCTTTTATATCTAGAGACATTTACTAGGGATAATTTGAAAATTTCAGACATTCTAGTCATACTACATTGTAAAATTTGCAAAACAAACAAACCAAAACTCTTTAGAAATTGCAGCATTATCCTAACATTGTTTGGCTATGTAGCAACATGCTAGCGACTTTTGAGAAAGGATCTAGCGGTATTTTGTGGTAACACTTTAGGAGGGTTAAAATACGAGTCACACGGGCAATTGCCAAAACTTTAAAGGTCCATATCATTGTTATTAAACTAAGCATTTGGCAAAGGGAGGAATTGTTAAAAACCTTAGCCAATACTCTGTCATTCACCAAAAATAAATTTGAATTTATCATTATTATTTGGTAGGGTAGGTATGTTAGGTAGGTTGGCTAAATAATTGCTGGAATTCGTAGGGACTCGAACGGTTTTGAGGGAGTTAAATAAAAAAACAAAAGATAGGACTGAATAATAAAGAGATTATGTTATTAAGCAAAACTGGGGGATGCGTGGAAGCCTATAGACTGTAGACGGTAAACTTTGTGTGGGTAGCGAATTCGGTTTTAAAGTAATTTAAGAATAGACAGTTTTCAATGCTGCGGCCAAACGATTCCACCCATTTATATTTTTTTTGGTATCAAAATGTTCGGAATCGCGAGCCTCACCCAACTACGCAAGCATGGCTCTGATCATCGGCATAGTTTTCAAGATGTGGAATTGTAAGTGGAATTCGAGGTTTTTTCAAGATTGCCGGAAAAAAACCCACGTGCAAAAGCAAAACGTTCTCTATAAAATTTGCGGAGCATTAGTAGGGAGTGCGTATGCCAAAGCCCAGTCGTTTCCTGTGAGTGGGAGAGACGGTATTTACGCGTCAAATTTTTCGGGAAATCGGCTGCCACGGACCTGTTTGACCACCATGCTGGATGTTTAGCATATCAAAAGTTGGCCAATACAAAAACGCACCTCTTGTGAAAGTTTGATCCCGATCCAAAAAGCGGTTCTGGAGTTATTGCGTCGAAACCGGCACGTAAGAAGAATTTGGATGAAATTCCAGGTTTAATGATTACAATAGGGGTTCCCCGTAGGGGACGAACCCCTAATAATTATATTTATTCAGTTAGCAATTTACAGAGTTGGTACCACATAGTATGTTACAAATATGACATGTACCAGCCTTGCATAATTCCAACTAAGGATAGCCCAATAAGGCCGTTAGGCATATTTCCATTGGGGTCCTTGTGGGATTAGGTTAGCTGGGGAAATGGGGAGGATAAAGAAATAGATACTTTAGAAGTTTAGAGAAAGTATTTCTAGGGGGTTATTTTAAGATACCTTGCATCCTATAGTAAATATCAGTAATCCGTAAGCAGTAATCATTTCAGTTTGGTTTGTCTATCTCTTATGTCGTATTTAGTAGTAGACATAAGCTTGGTGCTTCCTTCTCGTAGCTGTCCGGTTCAGGTGTTCCTTCAGGCTACGTCTGAAGGAATACAGTGTTCTCTTTTCACGGACTGACTGGGGTAGGTCGTTCCAGTCTTTGATGGCAGTGAAGAAGAATGTTTGCTTACCCTGTCCTTGGATTCTCGGGACCTTAAAATTAAACATCCTGTTTCTTGTATTATGTCCACTCCTCTCATTTGCTTTAACAAAATCATTCTTTAGATACTCTGGAGCTCTGTCATAGAACATTTTGAAGGCATTAGTAAGCCTGATTTGTTTGGCCCTGTCAGAGACATTGAGCATACCTAGTGACTGAAGTTGTTCCTGGCCAACATGTGATCTGGGCCCTAGATTAAGCATGAAGCTAACCATTTTATTTTGAGTGACCTGAAGTTTGTGCTGTGCTGATTTAGATGATGCAGAGTACCAGGATGACACAGAATAGTCAAAATTACATTGAACAAGCGCTTGGCAGAGAGTCTTTTTGGTCGCGCGGGCAAGCATCCCACCTGTCTATACAGGTATTATATACGTGCTCTACACTTACTCAGGGTAGATTCCAAAATTGTTTCACCTGACAAACTCGCGTCCAGTTTTAGTCCGAGATATTTAACTTGTGACACTGTTGTTATAGGAATATCATTACAGTTGACCGAGAAGCCCACAATGTCTTTCAGTTTGTGTTTTGTTCCACATAAGATGGCTTCCGTCTTGCCCAGGTGAAAAGATAGTCTATTGTCCACTAGCCATTCACTACATGATTCTAGTTCTTTGGAAAGTGAAGCGGCAATACTTATTGGGTCTTTTCCTGAAACCAGAAGCACGCTGTCGTCTGCATACAGTAATAATTTACATGAGACGCTCAGTTCCGTGTCGTTCACATAACAGAGAAAGAGTAAGGGACCAAGGATGCTTCCCTGCGGGACCCCACAGCGGGACCCCACAGTTAATTGGCATAGGATCAGATATTTTATCATCAATTTTGACTCTTTGGGTTCTACCACTAAGATAAGATTTAAACCAGTTCACAGACCCTATGCCCATTGCTTGTAGTTTATTACATAGGATATCATGGTCTACTGTGTCAAACGCTTTTTGTAGATCAAGAAGAACCATACCAGTGTAGTTACCTTTAGACATTTCTTTACGAATGTGATCCGTTAAGTGGATGAGACAGGAGTCTGTCGAGTACATGCATCTGAAACCTGATTGAAACTTATAGAATATATAATTTTCTTTGAGGTAGTGTTCAATTTGGGTGTATACCCAATCCTCTGATCACTGTCTGATACAGGCCACCTGTCTATCACCTACCACACCTTCCCACTCTGAACCTGTTTTGGTGACTAAATGGCATTACGATAGGGCAGACTGGGAGGGTCTTCAAGGTTTCTTTATTGATATTCCCTGGACCTCTTTCTTTTCTAATGATGCACACTCCACCTTGAGCCACATACAAGATTTTGTAAAAATTGGAATGGAAACTTTTATTCCTCATCAAAAGTACAGTAAAAGATCTAATTCACCTAAATGGTTTGACCATAATTGTGCTAGAGTAACTGAACAAAAAGCAATAGACTACAATGCATACACAAGATCAAAAACTCATGAAGCCTTTAATTACTTTAGAAACATCAGAAATCATGCCAAAACTGTATTAAACCTAACTAAATCAAACTTTCTCCACAAGCAGGCAAATAAACTTCTAAATAATCCAAATGATAACAAAATATTTTGGTCTACTCTTAACTCATTTAAATCCAACTTCACTACTGCTTCATCCATTCCACCATTAAAATCTCCGACTGGCAATCTTGTAAGTGTCCCACGAGGTAAAGCTAACCTTCTTGCGGATATTTTCTCCACCAACTCAACCTTAGATGATATAAATCAAGATGTCCCTGTACTTAATTTTAATTCGCCTGAAATTCCCTCACTTAAGATCCACACCAGACATGTCAAAACTATTTTGCAGAATCTCTCAGTAGATAAGTGTCCTGGTCCAGATGAAATTCCTCCAATAGTACTTAAGAATTGCTCCTTGGTGCTCGCTCCTGTATTGGCAAAAAATTTCCCTCTGTGTACTCATACCTCATGCTTCCCAGTACCCTGGAAAGAAGCAAACATCCATCCAGTTCCTAAAAAAGGTGCCTCTTCAGATCCATCAAACTACAGACCAATAGCTATAACTTCCACTCTTGGTAAAGTCTTTGAAATTATATTAAATAATCACATAATTAAGCATCTTGAGAATAATAAATTAATCAGTGATAGGCAATATGGTTTTAGACGATGTCGATCAACTGCAGACATGCTTTGCCTTCTTACGCATCAAATCAACCAAGCTACAGACCAACATGGTGAAACACATACAATAGCACTGGATAATTATATCAAAGGCATTTGATAGAGTCTGGCATCAATCCTTATTGTCGAAGTTGTCACACTACGGCCTTGCATCATTAGTTCCACTAATTTCTTCTAATCTTCATAACAGAAAAATATGTGTAATGGTAGATGGCCTTTATTCTCAATTTCACTCAATAAATGCTGTTGTTCCCCAGGGATCAGTTTTGGCCCCAATTCTGTTCCTCATTCATATCAATGATCTCATATCTACCACTCATAATCCAATACATTCCTACGCAGATGACTCAACACTCCACAGTTCCTTCACATTTACCAATTCTTTCACCCAACCCGATCTTATAAATTCAAAAATAAACACTGCAATTTCTCTGAACCAGGACCTTTCTAGAATTAATGGATGGGGACAAAAGAATCTAGTTTCCTTTAATGCACAGAAAACCAAATACATTCAATTTTCTAACCGACAGAATCTCACTGACTCCCATATATTTGTTAATGATGTAAATATTCCCACTTCCCCTAGTATTGACATTCTCGGTGTAACATTAACTACTAACTTGAGCTGGACACATTATGTTAGAAGCATTGCTAAGAATGCCTCTAAAAAAATGGGACTCCTGTACAGAGTTCGAGAATTCTTCACTGACGAGCAGTTGGCCGTGATATATAAAGTCATGTGCGTTCTCAGATGGATTACTGTTCACCTCTGTGGGGTGGAAGTGGAGTGGTTGCATTGAGGCAGTTGGACAAAATTCAAAATAAAGCTATTAGATTAATCAATAACCCTGCAATCACACAGGACCTTCCTACATTATCCATACGAAGAAACGTTGCATCCCTTGCATTATTCTACAGATATTTTCACAGCAATTGTTCCGAGGAACTTGCTTCAATTGTGCCGCCTCTCCACATCTTTCCCCGTAGAACTAGGGCAGCTGAGAGCGTCCATGAATTTACACTTTCTCCTCCACAATGCAGAACTTCTGCTTATCAGAATTCATTTATCCCCAGAACTACTACTCTTTGGAATTCACTTCCATCGAGTTGCTTTGCACAAACTTACAATCTACAAATGTTTAAATCCAGTTGTTACAAACATTTTATGAATGGAGGATGCCTTTAGGCACATGGACCTTTTTGTTTTATCTGTGTTTTTCCTTCCTCCGTTCATTGTCTCTTAAAAAAAAAATAAAAAAAAACGCTCTTTCAAGGATTTTAGATACAATACATAATATGCTAACTGGTCTGTAGTTGCCAACTTCTAGTTTATTTCCTTTCTTGAATAGAGGGGTTACAATAGCTTCCTTCAGTTCAGCAGGTACAGTGTTGGTGTTAATTGACAAGTTGATGATGTGGGTTAGGGGGCCTGCTATACCAATGGCTCCATCTCATAGATATTTGGCAGGAATTTTGTCTGGTCCTGTGCTTTTATGTACATTTAGGTTAGACAGCTCGTCAAAGGTGTATTTTGGTGTAACATTTTGCAATCCAAATGTGTTCGAGTGTATGTCTTTATCTCTGTAGAAATGTCGAAAGGTGGCCGTTGTTGTTGTGCATTTATTGAGAGGTTGAGGTAGGTTCAGTGCAAGTGTGTTTGCTATGGAAGTGAAGAAGGAGTTGAAGTAGGTTGAAATTTGTCGTTTATCGTGGCAAACCTGATCATTAATGGTGAGAGCAATATTAGTGTTAGACGAATCCCTTGTTTTGTTGCTGTAGCCTGTTGTTTTTAGGTGCCTCCATAGTTTCTTTGGGCTATTCTGATATTCCTCTGCCTTATTGTGAAAATAATTAGTTTTCGCTGATTTTATTTTCCTACTTAGTTTATTCCTGGCCCTGTTGAACTCATGTTTCAGACCTTGATCCTGTCTATGTTTCGCTAGCCTTTTTAACAGATTGTCTCTGTGTTCCAGATGATGTAGTATGTCATTGTTGATCCATGGGTCTGACCTTGCTTTAATTCGTATGTCTTTCAGAGGAGCTATTTCGTCTAGGATGTTTGTGATGATGGTTCTGAAGCCAACCCATGCATCATTAACGTTTGTACTTCCAAACACTGGAGACCAGTCTGTATTCCATAAAATGTCCAGAAATGTTTCTTTATTGTAGTTTCTGAGTGACCTTGTTTTGATATCCTTGTGATTCTCTAGGGTAATTTTTGTGGTTTTCCGTGTGCAATATGTGACGAAGTGATCACTTATCCCAGGCTGTATAACCCCTGATTGGGATATTTTGTCCTCTCTGTTACAGTTTATGTGGTCTAATATTGTGGCAGTGTTCTCAGAGATACGTGTGGGGGTTGTGATGAGTTGTTTGTGATTGTGCATTGTCAGTATATGCCTATATTCTCGTACAAGCCTATTATTTCGTTGTTTGTAACACAGGTTAAAATCCCCTAGTATGATGGATTCATTCCGAGGGTCTAGCGATGACAAAGTTCGTTCAAATTTGGTCAAGAATTGTGTGTCGTCTGGTGGCCTATAGCATACCCCAATTGTGATGGGTCTTGTCCTCGGCAGGTGTAGGTCGATCCACAGAGCCTCGTGATATTCTACATGGAGGTCGGTCCTAGTTGTGTGTCTGCGGTTCTTTTTTACATACAGACATGCTCCTCCCCCATGCCTATTGCGATCATTCCTAACCATATTGAAACCTTGAATGTTTATTTCACCATCGTTTATACTTGAATCCAGCCAGGTTTCTGTGATTGCAATTATTGAAGCTTTGGCCTTATTAGCTAACAAGTTTATTTCTGACAATTTATGGTACATTGATCTGGCGTTAATGTGGATAAGATGGAGCCCTTTGTTGGTGAACAGTCTGTATTCATCTTTGATTTTGAATGTGTCCTGGCTGGATTCTGAGTTGTTAATACTTGGATCATTTACATTAATATTCGGTAATGAATGCAAGGCACACTTATTGCAAAGGAATTCCCGTTCTTCACTGTTGGTCTTCTTAGAGATGCACTTCATGTGAGCTACATGTTTACACTTTGCACAGTTTTGGATCTTCTGACGTCGTGTTATGAGTGATAACACATATGAGTGATAACACATTCAACTTCGTTTTTGCTGTTAACGTAACTACATCGGCTATGAACAATTTCATTACAACTGTTGCATTGTAAAAGTGAACTCCTATTGTTGAAACCAATATTACAGACTATACATATTTTTTTTTTTTTTTTTTTTTTTAAGAGACAATGAACGGAGGAAGGAAAAACACAGATAAAACAAAAAGGTCCATGTGCCTAAAGGCATCCTCCATTCATAAAATGTTTGTAACAACTGGATTTAAACATTTGTAGATTGTAAGTTTGTGGAAAGCAATTCGAGGGAAGTGAATTCCAAAGAGTAGTAGCTCTGGGGATAAATGAATTCTGATATGCAGAAGTTCTGCATTGTGGAGGAGAAAGTGTAAATTCATGGGCGCTCTCAGCTGCCCTAGTTCTACGGGGAAAGATGTGGAGAGGCGGCACAATTGAAGCAAGTTCCTCGGAACAATTACTGTGAAAATATCTGTAGAATAATGCAAGGCATGCAACGTTTCTTCGTATGGATAATGTAGGAAGGTCCTGTGTGATTGCAGGGTTATTGATTAATCTAATAGCTTTATTTTGAATTTTGTCCAACTGCCTCAATGCAACCACTCCACTTCCACCCCACAGAGGTGAACAGTAATCCATCTGAGAACGCACATGACTTTTATATATCACGGCCAACTGCTCGTCAGTGAAGAATTCTCGAACTCTGTACAGGAGTCCCAGTTTTTTAGAGGCATTCTTAGCAATGCTTCTAACATAATGTGTCCAGCTCAAGTTAGTAGTTAATGTTACACCGAGAATGTCAATACTAGGGGAAGTGGGAATATTTACATCATTAAAAAATATAAGGGAGTCAGTGAGATTCTGTCGGTTAGAAAATTGAATGTACTTGGTTTTCTGTGCATTAAAGGAAACTAGATTCTTTTGTCCCCATCCATTAATTCTAGAAAGGTCCTGGTTCAGAGAAATTGCAGTGTTTATTTTGAATTTGTAAGATCGGGTTGGGTGAAAGAATTGGTAAATGTGAAGGAACTGTGGAGTGTTGAGTCATCTGCGTAGGAATGTATTGGATTATGAGTGGTAGATATGAGATCATTGATATGAATGAGGAACAGAATTGGGGCCAAAACTGATCCCTGGGGAACACCAGCATTTATTGAGTGAAATTGAGAATAAAGACCATCTACCATTACACATATTTTTCTGTTATGAAGATAAGAAGAAATTAGTGGAACTAATGATGCAAGGCCGTAGTGTGACATCTTCGACAATAAGGATTGATGCCAGACTCTATCAAATGCCTTTGATATATCCAGTGCTATTGTATGTGTTTCACCACGTTGGTCTGTAGCTTGGTTGATTTGATGCGTAAGAAGGCAAAGCATGTCTGCAGTTGATCGACATCGTCTAAAACCATATTGCCTATCACTGATTAATTTATTATTCTCAAGATGCTTAATTATGTGATTATTTAATATAATTTCAAAGACTTTACTGTTTATCATACGACTGGAGGTGTGGTTTGGTCAGCGTCGATCAGCTGATTGTGCGAGAGAGGGCGGGGGATACTCGCGGTCGGGCTGTGGTTGTTTGCTGTTGTTGTTGTTGTTTTCGTTGTCCGTTGATGCTGCTTCCCTGTTGAAGTATTTGCGAGTGCTACCTGTTTTTAATATTTGTTCTTGTTGCATGTTGTGCTACTTGGGTCGCCGATATCTGTGGTATTAATGGTAATGCTGCGGGTAATGTAGTGTTGGTGGAGTGGTAATAGCTAATTCCCTACATTTATCGCATTCCACTTCTTTTCTGCTGGTAACATAAGTACATCGATCGTGTACTGTTTCATTACAAATACTACATTGTGATGTTGGACTCCTTTTTGTTGAATCTAATATTGCACACTGTACATAGCTTCCTTTTATTGTTCGTCGTACGTCTGGGGGTGTGGTGATCAGCTGTGCTGCTAGGGTGTGAGCGCGATTTGATTTGATTTGATTGTTTTATTGAGAAAAGTACAAATGTTACACAAGTATCATAGTTACATTATCTCAAAAGGGCGAAGGTGCATACGCAATCTTCACCCTATTTCTAGCTTAAACTATGTCATTACATATATAGTTAGATGAGTAATACATTGATATTGAAGATAATTTTTAACACTACCTAAGTTTAGTATAAAATTATACAGTATTATAATAAATAAATATCTAAAATACAAGAGTCCCCGTTATAGACCTTGATCAGATTGTTTTTTGTTTTATGTTTTTAAACACGCATGCTGTCCCACAAGACCCCCAACTGAGCCCCGACCTTGTTAATTCCTCCTTAAGCCACTTTCACACATTCACGATGTTGGTCCCGATGTACCCCGAGGTACAAAAATTGGTACATCGGCAGAGACAGTGACAGGATGTATGCGTTTGACGACGAAGCCTCGACGGTGACACGTCGTAGCCACGCCGGACCAGATGGTACCACGGTTGCAACACGACGGCGCCACGTCAATGCTGTAACGGTCAAAATTCCGGTCAAAACCGTACCCCGACGTACCCCGACGTGGCACGTGGGGAACACGACGAGGGGCGATGGACTTATGATGGTGACACGTGGCCGACCCGACGAGGACGACGCCACAACGTCAGGCACCCTGACAGATATCATCAATACATATGGTGTTAAAGGTATTACGTTCAACGGTCAAGTTTAAGGTAAGATAAGGTCGAATTATTTCTTTATAAGGTATAGGCGTATGATTCTTTTTATATAAAATCAAGTTTTTTTCGTAGAGAACTGGTTCTTCGTAAATAACAATCTGTATTCATTGCCGGTATACGAAATTAATATCTAAAAACTGTATCAAACGTTAAATTATATGAAAATAGACCATGAAGTGAAGCGAAAATATTTACCCAGTGGGTGACAGCGGCGACGGACAAAAAATATTCAGGAAAAATAAAAGTTTTGATCGTACATATATGTACCATTAGAAAGCTAATGAAAAATCCAATATATCATTTGCTTACAGAGTATTCATTGTCCCATATTTTATCGGTGAAAATGGGGAGGGAAAGTATGGGCGGACTGAACAGTAACCTTCACCTACGGTGAAATTCCACATATTATTAATTTTATTTATTGTTTTGTTGAAATCTTATATACTAACCTTTCCTCTTGCTGTTCATAAACAATGTAATTAAAAAAAACAATTATTATGGGTGAAAACCAATTGAGAGCGAATATTTTGGTGCGGCTGGGATTATATAAAAACAAAAAACTATCGTTATAGATTTATTTCTATAAAATCCAATATTGATGATAGCATATTCTAAACACCGCCATCATGTTCAGCGGGAAAAAGTGTTGTGATTTATTATGCAAATAAAAATAACGATAAAAAAACGATATACCGGTACCGGTATATCTCATATAGTATATAATATAACAGTTCGTTTAATCTCCACAGGTAGGCTACACTTCGTGATGAATCATATTTTCTATAATTGTGGAAGGTAAAATGTATTGATATAAACCTAACTTGTGCAAAAGGATTGATATAAACATAGCTTGTGTAAGGATGGAATCGTCGAAAACACAGGAACAATCTCCTCTATCTAAACCCCTCCACCCACACAAACACTACCTTGTGTTAAATTAATCAATAACACTTAGTATTTCCTTTGGCTTTTACTATTATAAACACTACTGTATTAGGTAAAATGAAATTCAATTCCATAGAGCATAATTATAATAAAATTTATTGCATACCGTGTATCAGTGGCGGTCGATATAGCCACACAAGAACAATAACACACAGACACGCACACGCACACACACTCACTCGACAATTAACACACACGTGTTTCGGTAATCATACCGGTACACTGATTTTTCATTTGAACTTCTTAACTCGTTTAATATAAGTTGATTATGGAATATTATATACGGTAGGTATATACGGTATAGGCCTAGATCATATCAGGTCTTTATTTATTCATCATGTGCGTATTTATAATGTTGTCAGAATACTCCACTAATCCGAAGCACTGTCGGTCGGCTGCCATTCGGATTACATGACTTTTACTGTAATATATTATAACTATTTATACCCCGACGCCGCCACGTCGATGCCGATGAAACCGGATGCAGACACGCGAGACCCACGCCATCGACACGTTGTACCCGACGTTACCCGATGGTACCACGCCAAAAGTTCACCGTGCAAAATTTTTGAACAAATCCAAACCTTTGGTGGCCAAGCCCGATTTGCCACGTCCCGCACCGCGGGTAACACGACGCTCCCCGACGACCCCGACACACGTTGAGGATTGCACCACGTTGTGTCCCGATATTCAAATCGGGGTACATCGGGACCAACATCGTGAATGTGTGAAAGTGGCTTTAAACATCCTAGAGGGATCCTACCCGTCGTGACCCAGTCACCAGACCCCAGCCAATGCCTTCTCTATACATATGTATAGAGAAGGCATTGCCCCAGCACCCAAAACATACAGCCATATAGATTCAGATTCAGATTCAAATTATTTTATTACCATAAAATAATATTCAGAGGGAAGGTGCAAGTAGTCCTCCGGGAGGGATGTGCCGCATATCCGGAGGTACTTGTACATCAAGCCATTAGCCGAGAATATTGAGGACAATACAGCAGTATGGTTAGGGAGCGTAGGTTCGCTGACCCAGGGTGGCCTGTAAAGCCACTTTCACACATTCACGATGTTGGTCCCGATGTACCCCGAGGTACACAAATTGGTACATCGGCAGAGACAGTGACAGGATCTATGCGTTTGACGACGAAGCCTCGACGGTGACACGTCGTAGCCACGCCGGGCCAGATGGTACCACGGTTGCAACACGACGGCGCCACGTCAATGCTGTAACGGTCAAAATTCCGGTCAAAACCGTACCCCGACGTACCCCGACGTGGCACGTGGGGAACACGACGAGGGGCGATGGACTTATGATGGTGACACGTGGCCGACCCGACGAGGACGACGCCACAACGTCAGGCAGCCTGACAGATATCATCAATACATATGGTGTTAAAGGTATTACGTTCAACGGTCAAGTTTAAGGTAAGATAAGGTCGAATTATTTCTTTGTAAGGTATAGGCGTATGATTTGTTTTTTTATATAAAATCAAGTTTTTGTCGTAGAGAGCTGGTTCTTCGTAAATAACAATCTGTATTCATTGCCGGTATACGAAATTAATATCTAAAATCTGTATCCAACGTTAAATTATATGAAAATAGACCATGAAGTGAAGCGAAAATATTTACCAGTGGGTGACAGCGGCGACGGACAAAAAATATTCAGGAAAAATTAAAGTTTTGATCGTACATAGGCCATATATGTACCATTAGAAAGCTAATGAAAAATCCAATATATCACTTGCTCACTCCCATATTTTATCAGTGAAAATGGGGAGGGAAAGTATGGGCGGACTGAACAGTAACCTTCACCTACGTTGAAATTCCACATATTATTATTTTAATTTATTTTGTTGTTGAAATCTTATATAATAACCTTTCCTCTTGCCGTTCATATTTTTTTTTAAAATAACAACAAACAATTATTATGGGTGAAAACCAACTAAGATGGGGAGGGAAAGTACGGGCGGACTGAACAGTAACCTTCACCTACGGTGAAATTCCACATATTATTATTTTTATTTATTGTTTTGTTGAAATCTTATATACTAACCTTTCCTCTTGCCGTTCATAAAAAAAGTAATTAAAAAAATAATTATTATGGGTGAAAACCAATTGAGAGCGAATATTTTGGTGCGGCTGGGATTCTATAAAAATAAAAAACTATCGTTATAGATTTATTTCTATAAAATCCAATATTGATGATGGCATATTCTAAACACCGCCATCATGTTCAGCGGAAAAAATTGTTGTGATTTATTATGCAAATAAAAATAACGATAAAAAAACGATATACCGGTACAGGTATATCTCATATAGTATATAATATAACAGTGCGTTTAATCTCCACAGGTAGGCTACACTTCGTGATGAATCATATTTTCTCTAATTGTGGAAGGTAAAATGTATTGATATAAACCTATCTTGTGCAAAAGGATCGATATAAACATAGCTTGTGTAAGGATGGAATCGTCGAAAACACAGGAACAATCTCCTCTATCTAAACCCATCCACCCACACAAACACTACCTTGTGTTAAATTAATCAATAACACTTAGTATTTCCTTTGGCTTTTACTATTATAAACACTACTGTATTAGGTAAAATGAAATTCAATTCCATAGAGCATAATTATAATAAAATTTATTGCATACCGTGTATCAGTGGCGGTCGATATAGCCACACAAGAACAATAACACACACACACGCACACGCACACACCCTCACTCGACAATTAACACACACGTGTTTCGGTAATCATACCGGTACACTGATTTTTCATTTGAACTTATTAACTCGTTTAATATAAGTTGATTATGGAATATTATATACGGTATATACGGTATAGGCCTAGACCATATCAGGTCTTTATTTATTCATCACGTGCGTATTTATAGTGTTGTCAGAATACTCCACTAATCCGAAACACTGTCGGTCCGCTGCCATTCGGATTACATGACTTTTACTGAAATATATTATAACTATTTATACCCCGACGCCGCCACGTCGATGCCGATGACCCGGATGCAGACACGCGAGACCCACGCCATCGACACGTTGTACCCGACGTTACCCGATGGTACCACGCCAAAAGTACATCGTGCGAAATATTTGAACAAATCCAAACCTTTGGTGGCCAAGCCCGATTTGCCACGTCCCGCACCGCGGGTAACACGACGCTCCCCGACGACCCCGACACACGTTGGGGATTGCACCACGTTGTGTCCCGATATTCAAATCGGGGTACATCGGGACCAACATCGTGAATGTGTGAAAGTGGCTTAAGGCACCACTAGATTGTACATGTGTTTAGTTGAAGAGCATAGCTACACATCAAATTATATGTTTTATAATTTTACATTCTTTTAAAAGGTTGTACATAGTTCCACTGTTGAACATCCATATTATCTGTTTCACATACAATACAGTAAATCAACTAAAGTACATGGAATGTATAATTATGACCTCCTGTCTAGATTTTGAGACAGGGGCAGTTAGTTAAGCCACTTTCACACATTCACGATGTTGGTCCCGATGTACCCCGAGGTACACAAATTGGTACATCGGCAGAGACAGTGACAGGATGTAAGCGTTTGACGACGAAGCCTCGACGGTGACACGTTGTAGCCACGCCGGGCCAGATGGTACCACGGTTGCAACACGACGGCGCCACGTCAATGCTGTAACCGTCAAAATTCCGGTCAAAACCGTACCCCGACGTGGCACGTGGGGAACACGACGAGGGGCGATGGACTTATGATGGTGACACGTGGCCGACCCGACGAGGACGACGCCACAACGTCAGGCAGCCTGACAGATATCATCAATACATATGGTGTTAAAGGTATTACGTTCAACGGTCAAGTTTAAGGTAAGATAAGGTCGAATTATTTCTTTGTAAGGTATAGGCGTATGATTTTTTTTTATATAAAATCAAGTTTTTGTCGTAGAGAGTTGGTTCTTCGTAAATAACAATCTGTATTCATTGCCGGTATACGAAATTAATATCTAAAATCTGTATCGAACGTTAAATTATATGAAAATAGACCATGAAGTGAAGCGAAAATATTGACGAGTGGGTGACAGCGGCGACGGACAAAAAATATTCAGGAAAAATTAAAGTTTTGATCGTACATAGGCCATATATGTACCATTATAAAGCTAATGAAAAATCCAATATATCACTTGCTTACAGAATATTCATTGTCCCATATTTTATCGGTGAAAATGGGGAGGGAAAGTATGGGCGGACTGAACAGTAACCTTCACCTACGGTGAAATTCCACATATTATTATTTTAATTTATTTTGTTGTTGAAATCTTATATAATAACCTTTCCTATTGCCGTTCATATTTTTTTTAAAATAACAACAAACAATTATTATGGGTGAAAACCAACTAAGATGGGGAGGGAAAGTACGGGCGGACTGAACAGTAACCTTCACCTACGGTGAAATTCCACATATTATTATTTGTATTTATTGTTTTGTTGAAATCTTATATACTAACCTTTCCTCTTGCCGTTCATAAAAAATGTAATTACAAAAATAATTATTATGGGTGAAAACCAATTGAGAGCGAATATTTTGGTGCGGCTGGGATTCTATAAAAACAAAAACTATCGTTATAGATTTATTTCTATAAAATCCAATATTGATGATAGCATATTCTAAATACCGCCATCATGTTCAGCAGAAAAAATTGTTGTGATTTATTATGCAAATAAAAATAACGATAAAAAAACGATATACCGGTACCGGTATATCTCATATAGTACCGTATATAATATAACAGTGCGTTTAATCTCCACAGGTAGGCTACACTTCGTGATGAATCATATTTTCTCTAATTGTGGAAGGTAAAATTGATATAAACCTATCTTGTGCAAAAGGATCGATATAAACATAGCTTGTGTAAGGATGGAATCGTCGAAAACACAGGAACAATCTCCTCTATCTAAACCCATCCACCCACACAAACACTACCTTGTGTTAAATTAATCAATAACACTTAGTATTTCCTTTGGCTTTTACTATTATAAACACTACTGTATTAGGTAAAATGAAATTCAATTCCATAGAGCATAATTATAATAAAATTTATTGCATACCGTGTATCAGTGGCGGTCGATATAGCCACACAAGAACAATAACACACACACACGCACACGCACACACACTCACTCGACAATTAACACACACGTGTTTCGGTAATCATACCGGTACACTGATTTTTCATTTGAACTTCTTAACTCGTTTAATATAAGTTGATTATGGAATATTATATACGGTATATACGGTATAGGCCTAGATCATATCAGGTCTTTATTTATTCATCATGTGCGTATTTATAGTGTTGTCAGAATACTCCACTAATCCGAAGCACTGTCGGTCCGCTGCCATTCGGATTACATGACTTTTACTGTAATATTATAACTATTTATACCCCGACGCCGCACACGTCGATGCAGATGAAACCGGATGCAGACACGCGAGACCCACGCCATCGACACGTTGTACCCGACGTTACCCGATGGTACCACGCCAAAAGTACATCGTGCGAAATATTTGAACAAATCCAAACCTTTGGTGGCCAAGCCCGATTTGCCACGTCCCGCACCGCACCGCGGGTAACACGACGCTCCCCGACGACCCCGACACACGTTGGGGATTGCACCACGTTGTGTCCCGATATTCAAATCGGGTACGTCGGGACCAACATCGTGAATGTGTGAAAGTGGCTTTAATCCCTGCCAATCCCAAGTGGGCTGGAAAACGGTCAGATTACCTCTTAAAGAGGAAACCGGACCGTCCCCCAGCCCACCTGGGGTCATTAGCAAAGATTCACACATTTATGGCAAACTAATTTAGCTACAGTATCTATATTTTGGTGACTTATAAATTGTAGATAGTAGCTAGTTAATTATAGTACATCACTATAGTAATAAAATTAAAAAGTTAACACAATAAGTATAATAATAATAATTTTAATGTAAATAAAAATAAAAATAATAACTAATAAATAAATGAAAATAAAAAGTAGTAACAGTAATAATAATAATAATAATAATAATAAAAATAATAATAAGTAAAATAATAATAACAATATTTATAATGAAGGCATCAAGAACATTTATATCTTTACAGCTTATCTTAACAATGTCCCTATATTTTTACACATTTTAGCTAAACATTCAACTTTATTGTTGTTAATCATCCATATTACTTGTTCGGTAACATTGTTTATAAGAGGATTTCTACAATTTGTCAGTTTAGGACACTGTAGAATATAGTGATGCAGGGTGTGACATCTTGGTTCCTTACAGAAATGGCAGCAAATTTCATCTTCCGCTTTCTTCACTCCTAGCTGCCACATGTACTTATATCCTAATTTTAATCTAGTACATAAGGAATCCTTAGAAGCATTCCTGTATTGCCCATATGTAAAGTTTGTTCTTTGTGCAACATTAACGTAGTGATCTAAAGTCTGGCTGTTACTGTATCTGGCTTGCATTTTTTCAATCATTTGTTCATCCTGCTTTTTACGTATTATTGATTTTATTTGTTTCAGTGATAGCATGCAATCTAGATCAATAGTTTCTTTTTCTGTGACTATTTTTGCCAGCTTATCGACTCTTTCATTGTTAACTATCCCTACGTGGGACGGTATCCAAGTGAAGGTAATTTTCCTGTGTTTATTACGAAGATTATGTATAATAATCTTACACTGATCAACTATGTCCTTACGTACTGGGTGCTTGCTATTTAAGGATTCCAGGGCACTTTGACTATCGACGAAAAAACAAACATCTCCCTCTCCATTTCTAATTTCTAGTAGTCCATAGAAAATGGCACACATTTCTGCTAGGGTTGAAGATACGTTATCAGCTATTCTATAACAATGTTCACTCTCAATTTGTTAATTATTTGCCTTGTCTATCACCAAGACACCACACCCTGCTCTTCCATCTTCTGCTACTGAGCCATCACAATACACGTGGGCTACATCAGCCTCATACAACTTACTTATATGTTCTTCTACTATAGTTTTAAGTTCTATAATTTCATACATAAATTTTTTCTTTAACAAAGGTATTATATCTATTTCAGTTATTTGCTCCTCCCAGGGTGGAAGTTGAGATATAGATTGAGGGACTACACAAGCATTTGATAAATTATACATCCTAACATTCGCAATCAGTCCTTTTAAATACCCTTGCTTGCCTTGTTTCCTGAAGGTTCGGAAGTTATGTATACCTTCAGTAGGGTCATTTGATAATTTAATCCCACTTCCTGATCTTGTATGTCTAATAGCAGCTATAATATTTACCTCTTCAATTCCATTTCTTAATGACCCTAGGTTTAATTCCAATTGCATTGGATAGATCATTGCATTTGGAGGGCAGTTTAATACAATCCGCATTACTTCATTTTGAACCTTTTCTAACTTTTCGAGCCTACCTTCTCCAAGACAAGACAAGACAGGGCTAGCATAATCCACCACAGACCTGATAGTTGTTTGGTACATCATTTTTAATACCGGTACACCGACCCCTGCACCACTCCAGGCTAACGATCTCAAGGGTTGCATCCGAGATTTGCATTGTGTTATTATATGGTTTAATTCTGCATCTTTACTATCTGCTGTATAACCTATGTACATTCCAAGGTATTTATAAGTGCGTACCCTCTCTATTGGCTTACCATTAATGATAAGTTGTTCTTCTCGGTTTGATCTACATTGAAATTTAGTTTTGCCTTCATTAATGAATGATAAGCCCCATTTTATGTGCTTACCTGCCAAATTTATTAAGTGCGACTTGCATATCATGTATATTATTACTCTGTATCATTATGTCATCAGCATATATACCTATACGTACTTTACTACCGAGGTATTCTTGAGCTATTTTATTCATTAAAATGTTGAATAGGGTTGGACTTAAAACTCCGCCTTGAGGAGTACCTACCTCTAACATTTTCTCCTGTGATAGTGCCCCCTGGTACCATGTTTGAGCTCTACGCCCTAAAACATATGCACCAATCCAATGGAGTAGGTTTCCTTTTACCCCAAGGTTTGCTAGTTCATACATAATAATTTCCCCATTTGCTTTGTCAAATGCACCCTTCAGATCTATATACTGTAGACTCGGCAGAAATCAGTATCGCTAGTTAAACATTTTATTACAGCATCTGATGTACCTCTACCCTTTCTAAAGCCAAACAAATTGCTGCTGAACCCATCTCCTATAATGTAAAGTAGCCTCTCCAACATGATTCTCTCCATCATTTTGGAGAAACATGACGTCAGAGAAACAGGTCTAAATTCTCCGTTACCTTTGGGGACAGGAATAATAATTGCCTTCTTCCTTGCACGGGGAAGTTTGCCTTCTTTCAGGCTCATATTAAATAGGTGTAATAATGGACTATTTTCGATACTCGCTAGACAGTTTAGTACTTCATAAGTTATCCCATCCTCTCCTGGAGCAGTAGATTTACCTGATTTTATTGACCTTAATAATTCATCTTTAGTTATGTCAACTCCCGATACATCTCCTATATTTAAGGAGTTGAGAATAAAATCTCTCCTATTTTCTTCCCATCCCTTAACAGCCTCCCTAACGTCCTGTGGTAGGGAGTCACTACTAGCTGCATATGCCCATTTATCCATAAATAGGTCAGCTTGTTTTTCCGGTTCTGGGTGAGCGACAGTACTTGTCTTTCTCCCTCGCACTTTGTTCACCTCTTTCCAAATTTCATTAATATTTTTACAGCTTCCAATTCTATTTGTAAATTTCCCCCAATATTCCCCTCTAATTTCTTTACGAGTTTGACCGCATTGCTTTGCTGCCTCAACCAAGGCAGCTTTACTTGCGTCATCACCTTTTGTGTCAGCCCATTTTTTGTGTGCTCGTTTAATCATCCTTGACCACTCCTTCAAAGTTTTATCGTTATAATATTTATTAACCTGTGATGTATATTGTCTCTTGGGATTTGTTTCATTAGTTCCCAATAGCTGTTCAATCATTGCAACCATATCTTCATAGAACTGATCAACACTACTTGGTTTATATGTTAACTCCTTGTGACATATATGACGCGATCGCGTCATATGGAACTTATGACCAAAAACTCATATGACGCGATCGCGTCATATGGACTTATCTACATGCCTCTCCAATAAGTCCATATGACGCACTAGCGTCATATGGAGCTCAGTAAGTCCGGTAAGTTAGATGAAGATCTGTCGGTTGGTGGCAACCCCAGGTTCCTCCGACAATTCTAACGGCCAGCAGTGTGGTTTTGACAGTTGTGTGGTGCAGTGGCAATGATACCGGGCGCCCGCCTCCATGGACTTACTGGAACATAGTATGTCTGAAGGAGTTAAATACCATGTTTTAATACCCGAGATGAAGTAGTCAATTTTGTCTTTGGGTAAAGTTATTCGTTTTCTATGATGATATAAATCTATTTTGCCCAGAGGTATACTGATTGCGAGGGAAAAATGATCACTTAGCAACTCTGGTATGATCTCACACGTACCGTCCAAACCGTGACCATTCATGATAACAGCATAATCCAGCCTCCCACCCTGAAGATGTGTAGCTTCATTAGTACCTAGCAGTTTTATATCGGGGTAATCGTTTAAAAATTGGTTAAATCTCCTACCATTGTCATTTGTTTTGCTATTTGTCTCCAGGTTAGCATACCTGGCATTAAAATCCCCAGCTATGAGTGTTGCATCATTAAAAATAGTATCTGGCAGTGTATTTACTGAGAAACTGTTCTTGGAGATTTATAAATTAACAATATTAAGAGTACCCTCTTTTAGATGGATTTTTAATGAAAGTGAATCCACCCCGTCGGTTTTATGTGGTTCCTCTAACAGCTCCGAAGGGATAGATGTCCTTACATAGGTGGATAAACCTCTGATGCCTTTATCTGCGAGTAAGTTATATTTTACATGTGTATTAATTTTAAGCAAGTTCCCATTCCTATCCCCAGTTTCCTGAAGAAGTATGACATCTACATTGTATTTATTTATGTAATAGTGAATATCAGTAGTTCTATTTTTCAGGCCATTCACATTCCAGGAGATTATTTTCAGTGTTTTGTTATCCATTGTTCTTGTCTTCTTCCATTGCCGACACAGACAAACCTGCTATTCCCCCCATAACCCTGTCCATTTGTTTGTGGAGGGCGAGCCATTCTGTAAATAGTTTTTCTTTGTTCTTTTCATCATCACATTTACCTAGGATATCTTCCAGCCCTACCAACCCATTTGTCAGTAACTTGTGAGTCTTAAGGGTTTTTTCTTGTCCTTTCAACTTAATTATGCAATTTACATTACCCCCTGATTTTTTGTTTTCTGAGCTCTTAGCACTATTCTCGCTACTCATTACCAGAGCTGTATTATCTGGGTTACTGGTTACACTACCACCTGTATTTTTGTCCCCTGTATTAACATCTTTGGTATTTGGTACAATGGTTTTGCGCACTATGTTACTAATAAGGTCTACCCTCTTTTCTAGTGCTTCTATTTTCTTTCCAAATTCCTGAAAATACTGAAAAATCCTATCCTCCTTATTCATTAATCCGTCCCCATGCTCTTCACTTTCCTCTGCGTTTTTTTCTGCTAGGGTCCCTGTGTGTGTTGTGGAGTGCAGGTAGGGTTGATTCCCCATCCTGTGGGTGTCGTGGGGCTCATTTGGGAGTGCCGGCCTCCCCAATGACCACCTGTTAACCCCAGCTTGTCCCCCCTCTTCTGCAGCATTTTTCCTCCCAGCTTGACCAGGTGTAGAAGGCGGCGCGTTGCTGGGCAGTGGAGGATAGGGTACCACGCGGCTTGTTGTTGTTGTTGTTGTGTCAGGGTGTACGGTTGATGTTGTTCTTCGTTCCTCGTCTGGTCGCTGGTGTATCCATATTTGTCTCTGCAATGCTGGTCGCCTGGGACAAATCATGGAGTTTGCATTGTGTTTTCCCCCACAGTTGTAGCAGAGCGGCACCACTCTTGCCCCTGTACGGATTTTATCCCCACATAGTGTGGATAGGTGACCACCACCACAGAAACGGCACCGTGGATCAAGTTGGCAGCTCCAGGTAGGGTGCCGCCACCTTGAACAATTCAGACACATCTTTTCTTCTTCTATGAAAGGTGCCACGTATCGATAACCGATACCAGTGATAAAAATTCTTTCAGGCGCCTCACCTTTTAGCAGGGCAACTGCTTGGCTTCTCTCTTTCCCTCGCACCTTATTTCTGTCCACCCACAGTATTTTGTCGTCGTCTAGGAGGAAGTCAGGATCTAGCCAAACAGGGTATTTAAATATGATGATTTTGGCCGTCTTCTCCGTATCGTTGGGTACTTCCATAAATGTTTGCTGGTAGAATGTGAAACAAACTGGGAGGACATTAAAACCTCAAATTGGTTAGACTTTCACAACATAGTTTTAGATGTCTCTAATAATGATGTTGAACAATGCTCTGACATACTTCCAGTTATTACATACTTAGCAGGTTACTGTTGCTATTCAGTATCCAAAAAAACGAAATGTAGTTCTTGCAAAATGTTAGTTAGTTTGTGTACAGAGATTGACACTGAAATATCTGATCATGAATATATCCACGGAATAAGTAGAGGATCCTTAATATATCCAAATGACATAACAACAACCATTATCATATTATAATTATATCATCGTTACAAAATTCACTCAACGTACCCTGCATTTGCTACTTAACTTAATCAGCGGAAATTAGAAATTAGTGGAGTAGATAAGTGCAAAAATAGTTCACTTAATCATGCAAGCATGACATTTGGCACAAATGTTCATTAGAGTCCACTCTTTCAAAAAAGGGCGTTAGCCACGCAAAAATCCAAGATGGCTACCATTTTTTCAAGATGGCCACCGTCTACACTAAGAATTACTAATAATTACTTTGTAAGTTGTAACTACTTCAAGTAAAACAACTTATTTCAATTCAAAACCCTACTTTATATGTCATAGAGTCTGAAAGAGGTCTCCTATTTTTGTAAAATAAATTTGTTAATGCTAAATCAAAACAAAATTGCACCCGCAAAACTAATATCATTCGTATCTTTGTGACTAATAAAGATTCCAGTATACATTTTTATGACAAAATGAATTTGTTTTTATTACAGAACCCAAAAATACATAAATCTAATGAAAGTTTTAGCAAAAGACAGTCGAAATTATACTTGAACTCACCACTGCACCCAGGATAACAGAGAAACTACACTTCACATTTGCAACTGCACAAGGCTGTGCATGTGAGACCAAGCCTGTAGCATTTGCACCTGCCACGGCAGCCAGACTTGCAGCCACACTTAGTGAGCTGTTCACACCTCTTTGCAATGGGAGAGTTGGCTGTCCAGAAGACCTTCCATTCTATTCTCCCATCCCCATTCAGCTGGACTCTCTGCTTCTGGCTGGCGCAGAATTGCCTGAGCCCACACACAGCCTGCCTGATATGCTGCACGTTTAGTGTGTTGAATCAGAGCTGCTCTGGTTGGAGGGATGGCTTCATAGGGTCTCTGCTTTCTGGCAAACAAGTCCAGTCTAGCCTCATCCACACCATCTGCAGTGCTGGACCTGTCATACATGAGGACCACAAACTTCTCTAGAATCTTCATGTCATCATCCTCAATGGTTGGTGGGTGCTGGCTCAGTTTGGAAAATACTGGAGTTGCCTCTGGGAAAATATCCCATGTCTGCCAAGCTGTCTTCTTTCCTTTATTTCTAAAAGCGGAGACCACATCACAACCTGTAAAAGCATGGAAGAACAACATGCCTTTGGCCTTCTCTTGACCAACATAGTTGTGCAGGTTGTGAATGCCAATCCATCGAAGGCTCTGACCTTGGCCAAATATGAGCCACAGCTGCTGCAAACCCATGCTTTGCAGAGTTGGGAACTTGGGAATTGGGAAGGGGAGGTGTGGTGGAGTGGTCTTGCCACTGGCCTGGTAATCCAAAGGTCCCGGGTTCAAATCCCGATGTATCAATGGGAAGATATTATTGGGATGGAATTTGTGCTGTACCTAGTATCAGTGCATTACCACAAGCCCACCGAAACGTCAATAAAATACCCTCATTGTTCCCTGATTAAGTAGCACTGTATGAATATTCCCATATTTAAAATATGCTATAGGGGTGCAATGCCTGGTGAGTTATCTGCTCAACAGGTGGCGTTGTGTGTGTGTAAGTGTGAGAGTCCGAGTGTAGGGGGTGAGACAGTGAAGCACGGGAACGAGATGGCTTCAGAGATGGGGTCGTTTCGGGCCATGAGTGAGCACCGTGCCTCATGTGAAGGCAAGATGGCAGGTGCTCGTTGTACTCTACGTGCTTCACATGTCTCACTCCCTAGACTGGAACAAGACCTCACAGGCTTCACTGTTCATTGTAAAGCAGTGAATGTTAAGGCTCTCAGCCTATGCCCGAGAGGAAGTAAGTTGGAATATAGAAAAAAAAAAAAAAAAAAAAAAAAAAAAACTCAGGCCAATGACAAGGACATCTGTGTCATTGGCTTTGACTATGATAGATTTGCTCCCTTGTCCTGCAGCATATCTGGCATGGACAAAGATGCGGCTGTCTGCCTCCTCATGAGAACATTCGTGCAGTTCAGTAAGACTCTCGTTGTGTGTGCTAAGTGCTTGGGGTCCCTTGGTCACAATATCCAAGTTTGGTGCAGACATCTGGACAATCTTGTCTGCCAGGAAGTGAAACAGCTCCGACTTATTGTCATTGTGCCTCAGAAAGTTGTGCCAGTTTGAGGGAATGCTATTCTTTTCTGTCACCTTGTGTCTCCCCCCTTGTCCTCTTTTGGACCTTGTGTCTGCTTTCAGACTTGATGGACTGTACACATCAAAGACAACATGTGTTGTCTTGTATGTATTGGCATAGGCACTAATCCTTGGCAGAAAGTCAAGGGCTGCATATTCTGCAAATGTCTTAGACCTTTTGGGTGGCAGTGCATGGATCAAAGCTGAACCATCAATGATGATGTCATCTGCCTCCGACTCTTGGTCTGGAAGCGTGATGGAGGTCAGTTGGGACTTCTGACAGCTATAAATCTTTCCACCATCACTTAGAGACGCAGGGAATGAATGATTTTTGTGCTGAAAGAACTCCTGCAGGTCGCACTCCCTGATCTGACAGGAGATGAACAGCTTTGAAAAAAGCTGACAGTCTTCTTTCAGCTGCTTCTGTTTTGATGCTTCTTTAACAGGCTTATCTTGACAGAAGAAGTTAAGTCTTTGCCTCCTGATGGGCTCATAGAATAATGTTGGATTATCTTCCAATCTTTTCACAAAGTCTTGGTATTGTGTCCTACCTTTCTGCAAGTGACTGTGAACAAGCTCAGCAGAGCTGGGATGAGCTACATCTTTGGTGACAATTGAGAACAAATCTGACACTGAACCCCATGCTGAGTTACACAGCAGTGAAGTCACCAGTGTGCCCTGGTTGTGCACTGACATTCACTCTATTAGTATACCAACACCTTGTAAATAATGTTTACATCCTTTGAGAAAAGTTTTAGATCAATTAGAATCTATGACCCCAAATACTCTCTGTAGATAAAGAAAGGCATTCATTGTGGCCAGTGACAGATGCTGAGATAAGATTAATACTACGTTTGGCCGCCATCTCTTTGTTTTAGTACTTGGAATTGAAAGCGAGACAAAAATAACTTTAATAAAGAACAAATTGGTGATTGAATGGGATTATAAACCATGATAAATGCATCAGTAACACCCATATTCTCGAAGATGATGCAATTGGCCAATGAATGGCAGCCATCTTGGAAAAAGAGGCAGCCATCTTGGATTCTTTGCGTGGCTAACGCCCTTTTATGAAAGAGTGGTCCTTTGAGAATGTCTGTGCCAAATTTTATGCTTGCATGATTAAGTGAACTATTTTGGGGTATTTTTGCATTTATCTGCTCCACTAAATGGAGTTAACAATGCAAGCTCTTGCCAATGATGATGCTGTTTCCTAATGAATTCTGTGATAGTGGTCATGAAACAGAAAATGTTGAAAACATGTTGATTTGGGCTTCTTCAAATACTCTTCTATATAATTATTGTGCAACAGAAAATAACTTGATAACACAATTTAACCAAGTATGCAAGTACAAAGAGGAAGCTCTAAACACTTGCATAATTCTATCAATATATGTATAGTAATTTTCAATATAATCTTAATTTTCGTAACCATTCCTCAACTTATTCTTCCTCTATCCAAAACTCTCTAATATCCTACTTGTCTATGGCCATCATTCATTCATTCATTCATTCATGACTACTGTAAAATGAAATTACCGGTATATCTAAACTACTTGTTATTGTAAATAAATGTTGACAAATTTGTAAAACGTTCTATAACCTATTCTGTGCTCTGTAAGTGATTAATGGAAAGCTTGAGCTTAATAATAATAATAATAATAATTAAAGTTGCAAGCAACGTTGTCCGGGGTTCGACGGTATTGCAAGCAGGGTATTGTGCTGGATACAAATGCTGTGTCACAGATATCAAAAGATCATTTAACTTTTCGGGCACGGAGAAACTACAGGAGCAGATTGTGCAAACAAACAAGAGCGAGAGAGGGAGAGATTGGCTGTAAAAGGGATCTGCCTCTATCCGTTAAGTAACAGAGTTGTAGATATGTGGAATAGGCTACCGAGTGCTATAATGGGATCAAGAACAATAGAGCTTCAACTTGAAATTAGATAGAACGAGATGGGTTGGGTGTGAAAGGGATCTGCCATGTGTAGGTCAATCGGCTCTGGAGACTCCCGTTTTCTTATTTTTTTAATTTTCTCATTTGTGAAGGAGAGAGAGAGTATGGCGAGAGAATAGGATGTCGTAAACGTAAGGAAGATAGCGATAAATATGAGAGAGAGAGAGAGAGTGCGGGAGGGGTTGGGTGTGAAAGGGATCTGACATGTGTGGGCCAATCGTCTCTCTGCAGACTCCGGTTTTCTTATGTTCTCATTTGTGAGAGAGAGAGAGAGACTAGGATGTCATAAATGTAAGGAAAACAGAGATAAATGAGAGAGAGTTTTTATGAGATGGGCTGGGTGTGAAAAGATCTGTCTTGTATGGGCCAATTGGCTCTCTACAGACTCCCATTTTCTTATGTTCCTATTTCTTACAATTGTGTTTTGGTTGCAGGTATAATATGATAACATGGGCGTATAGTAAGTAGTGTAAATAACAGGTAACGTTTATGAGATGGGTTGAGTGTGAAAGGGACCTGCCTTATTTGGGCCACTTGGCTCTCTGCAGACTCCCATTTTCATCTTGGTTGCATGTGTAAGGGATCTGCCTCATTTGTACCGGTGTGCAATCAAAAAAGAGCGAGAGAGAAAGAGATTGGCTGTGTAAGGGATCTGCCTCTATTCGCTTGGTAAAAGAGTTGTAGATATGTGGAATAGGCTACCAAGTGCCATAGTGGGATCAATAACAATAGAGCTTCAACATAAAATTTGATAAGACGAGATGGATTGGGTGTGAAAGGGATCTGCCGTGTGTGGGCCAATCGGCTCTCTGCAGACTCCCATTTTCATCTTGGTAGCATGTGTAAGGATCTGCCTCCTTTGTACCAGTGTGCAAATAAGAGAGAGATTGGCTGTGTAAGGGATCTACCTCTCTCGTAACAGAGTCGTAGATATGTGAAATAGGCCTAGTGCTATAGTGGGATCAAGAACAATAGAGAATTTCAAGATAAAATCAGATAGTCATATGGACGAAATGGGTTGGATGTGAAAGGGATCTGCCTTTTGTGGGCCACTTGTCTCTCTGCAGATTCCCATGTTCATCTTGTAAGGGATCTGCCTCATTTGTACCGGTGTGCAAACAAACGAGCGACAGAGAGAGACTGGGTGTGTAAGGGATCTGCCTCTATTCGTTTAGTAACAGAGTTGTAGATATGTGGAATAGGCTACCGAGTCCTATAGCCAATCGGCTCTCTGCAGACTCCTGTTTACTTATGTTCTCATTTGTGAGAGAGAGCGAGGCTCCCTATTTCCTATTCTCATGCACTAGTACAGTATGTCGTAATCGTAAGGAAGACAGCGATAAATAAGAGAGAGAGAGAGATAACTAATGCGTAGCCTATAGCAACACTCAAACAAGCACACACATAGCTACACAAGACCATCACACAAGCACACACATGACTATCTAGCGACGAACTGTTCTGTTTACATATCATACACACTCCCCCCATCCCCATTCCATCACTTCGTATGTACGATATTATTTCCGTCTTTTTTACTGTGTATGGATTAAGTTATTGGTGTTCACTCTTGACATATTATGTGTCCTGCTACTTCTGTATGCATACATAATAGCATGAAAGTGATCAATACGCGCATATGAAGCTATGTATCTCGTATATCGGGGTTCTCTTCCCTTCCATCGGTCCACCCCTTATACCTCCTCCCTATCCCATATGTGTACACATTATATTTTAGCTTTCCGAAGGTAAATACGTACTTCCGATAAATATCTAGCCTTGTATTTAAATCATGAATCCTGTTTAATGTCATTATTTAATAGAAACATGTGTAAGGGTTACATTTATACACAGGATAAGATAAGCAAATACAAACCTCAGAGCATAATCATTGGCGATGAGAGGGAGGACGTACTGTAGGTGCGAGTCTCTGGGGAGGGAGGGGGGGAAGGTGGTGGTTGTAGGCAGTGTTGCCAGTTGTACCGCTAGATGTAGAGCTATATTTACTTCAGTTTAGCAGCCATTTTTTCATATCTATAGACATTTACTAGGGATAATTTGAAAATTTCAGATATTCTAGTTATATTACATTGTAAAATTTGCAAAACAAACAAATCAAAACTCTTTAGGAATTGCAACATTATTCTACCATTGTTTGACTATGTAGCAACATGCTAGCGACTTTTGAGAAATGATCTAGCGGTATTTTGGGGTAACACTTAGGCAGTGTTGCCAGTTGTATCGCTACATATTACCGCTAGATGTAGAGCTATTTACTTCAATTTAGCAGCCATTTTTTTCATATCTAGAGAGATTTACTAGGGATAATTTGAAAATTTCAGACATTCTAGTCATATTACATTGTACAATTTGCAAAACAAACAAACCAAAACTTTTTAGAAATTGCAGCATTATTCTAACATTGTTTGACTATGTAGCAACATGCTAGCGACCTTTGAGAAAGGATCTAGCGGTATTTTGTGGAGACATACTGGGAGGGTGGGAGGGAGGTGGTGGTTGCAGTGTTGCCAGTTGTAAAGCTACATATTACCGCTAAATGTAGAGCTATTTACTTCAATCTAGCAGCCATTTCTTTTATATCTAGAGACATTTACTAGGGATAATTTGAAAATTTCAGACATTCTAGTCATACTACATTGTAAAATTTGCAAAACAAACAAACCAAAACTCTTTAGAAATTGAAGCATTATCCTAACATTGTTTGGCTATGTAGCAACATGCTAGCAACTTTTGAGAAAGGGTCTAGCGGTATTTCGTGGTAACACTTTAGGAGGGTCAAAATACGAGTCACACGGGCAATTGCCAAAACTTTAAAGGTCCATATCATTGTTATTAAACTAAGCATTTGGCAAAGGGAGGAATTATTAAAAACCTTATTATTATTATTATTTGGTAGGGTAGGTATGTATACAGTAGGTAGGTTGGCTAAATAATTGCTGGAATTCGTAGGGACTCGAACTGTTTTGAGAGAGTTAAATATTTTTATTTTATAGATCTGAATAATAAAGAGATTATGTTATTAAGCAAAACTGGGGGATGCGTGGAAGCCTATAGACTGTAGACGGTAAACTTTGTGTGGGTAGCGAATGCGGTTTTAAAGTAATTAAAAAATAGACAGTTTTCAATGCTGCGGCCAAACTATTCAACCCATTTATATTCTTTTGGTATCAAAACGTTCGGAATCGCGAGCCTCACCCAACTACGCAAGCATGGCTTTGATCATCGGCGTAGTTTTCAAGATGTGGAATTTTAAGTGGAATTCGAGGTTTTTTCAAGATTACCGGAAAAAACCCACGTGCAAAAGCAAAACCTTCTCTATAAAATTTGCGGAGCATTAGTAGGGGAGTGCGTATGCCAAAGCCCAGCCGTTTCCTGTGAGTGGGAGAGACGGTATTTAGGCGTCAAGTTTTTCAGGAAATCGGCTGCCACGGACCTGTTTGGCCACCATGCCGGATGTATAGCATATCAAAAGTTGCCCAATACAAAAACGCACCTCTTGTGAAAGTTTGATCCCGATCCAAAAAGCGGTTCTGGAGTTATTGCGTCGAAACCGGCGCGTAAGATAAAACACTATATGGTGTAACAGAATTTTTCACACGCTTTGAGAAGAAGTGCCAGGAACACCAGTGGCCAGAGAATAAATGGGCAGCACTTGTATCCTCTAGATTAATAGGCAAGGGTCTTAAAGCCTACGATGCGTTGCCTATAGAGTCTTGTATTATCTATGAGGAACTCAAGGAGGCTGTCCTTAGAGCATACGAACTACAACCAGAGACGTACAGGTTGAAGTTCCGGGGTGTTACCAAGGGTCGGGAGAGCACCTTTTTGGAGCATGCCCGGGAGCTGTCCGATGCTTTTGGGAATTGGCTGAGGTCGGAGAAAGCTACTACGTTTGACGACATTAAACAGTTGGTGCTTTTAGAGCAGTTTTTCAAATGCACGGGCGGCGACCTGACGTTAAACCTGAAAGAAAAGCAACCAAAAACTCTACAGGAGGCAGCTGAGATGGCTGACCTCCGGCTATCACTAATTCGTGGGTGCGGGTCTGCCCAGCGTAGTGAGGCAGGTAACAAGGGGCGTGATGCCCCACCCCCCGAGTTAGTGATATACCTTATGCAAACAAGTACAAGAGCCATGATACCAAGACTGACCACAAGACTAGCACCGCCCCATTTAAGAAGGGGCCGGGCCCTTCCCAGTACCAAGGGAAGCCCAAAGGGGAGTTGGAGTGTTATCATTGTCATAAAAAGGGGCACTTTGCAAGAGTCTGTCCTAGCAAACCACCTACAGCAGCTGTGTCTTTGGCCTGCAACATTGGTGTGTCTCCGAAGTCATCTGAGTTTGCCCGGGGCAGTTCGTCAGAGGCTGAGGCACAGCCAATGCAGAAGCACCTGGGAGGCTCGAACCCTGCTCAGGATGTTTTTTGCGACCATAAAGGGCGGGGTTGCGTGATGTGGGCGGGGCGCAAGCATGGAGTAGAGGTCTTGCGTGATACAGGTGCTTCCCAGCCTCTGATGAAAAACTTGACTGGCTACCCTATAAACGCGGCTCGGGTGGTGGTGGTGCAGGGTATTAATGCAACTCGGTCATACCCGCTGGTGCGGTTGGAGTTGGAGGTGGATGGTGTGGCACGTGAATTGGATGTCGGGATTGTGGAGAAACTGCCAGTGGAGGGCGTCGACCTTCTTCTCGGCAACGACTTTGCAATGCCCGCTTCTGAGGTTCTACCCTTAGTCGTTGCCGAGAGGCCGGCCGACGTGAGTAGGGAAGAGCAAGAGTGGGTCAAGCGGTGCCAGACACAACCCATGGCGTGTGTTGTCACCCGAGGTCGGGCAGCTAAAGTGTCGCAGCCTAGTCCTCCGTCTTCAGACCAGCGGAGGAACGATCAACAGGAGGAGGCTAAAGCTGGAGTTTGTTTTAAGAGTTTTGACTCGGCGGCTCTCCTGGGTGATTCAGTATTAGCACCATTACTTAATTCTGGAGTAGCCCCTGGGCCTGTCATCGAGAGTGACGAGGCTGGGCATGACGAGTCTCCACGACAGCAACGTTATGTACATCGAGAGAGACAGAGGGAGCAGCCCAGGATCGGGGAAGGTCATGCATTGCTCCGGGAGCAGTTAGATCGCTTGGCATCCTCAGATATACGTCGGTTGCAACTAGAGGACCCTGAGCTCCAAACGTGTGCTAATGGAGCTGTAGAGCTCGACGAGGACGGCGATGCACAGCCAGGAGATTTGTTTTATTTAGAAGGCATCCTCTATAGGCGTTTTCAAGACCCTAAACGTAGTTGGCAAGAGGGGTCCGGAGTAGTGGACCAGTTGGTGGTGCCACGGGAGTGCAGGGATAGCCTACTGAGGTTGGCGCATGACATACCACTGGCAGGACATCTAGGGGTGAGAAAGACGGTGGCGGCTTTAGAAAAATTGTTTTGGTGGCCGGGGTTGAAGGGGCAGGTGGTAACCTGGATAGCAAGGTGTCATACGTGCCAGAGGGTTGGAAAACCTAACCAAACAATTCCGAGAGCCCCGTTGCACCCCATTCCTGTCAGTGGACCGCCCTTCAGTAAGGTCATCATTGATATGGTCGGACCCCTAACCCCTACTAGTGCCGGTAATAAATTTATATTAACTATCATGGATGTGGCCACTCGTTATCCTGATGCATATCCAATGAGAAATGGCACGGCGAAAACTGTTGTCCGGAACCTGCTCCTGTATTGCTCGCGGTATGGTTACCCGTGTTACGACCTGGCACTCGGGTACACAAGGGCTCTCAATCAGGACTCGAATACGGCTCGCTGCCACAACGGAAACACACGATCCCAACCCCTGAGTACTGCCAGCCGAACAAAAAACACCAATACCCTCCAGAGTTCAATCTGCTATAACGGGGTATACAAGAACTCGGTACTAGTGTTCCACAACAGACTAATAAAGAGACAGGAATTATCTAGTCTGGTCAACAATCAAACAAAGAAGTAAGAAACAACAACACCAAACAATAGTGTTGGCCGAAGCCGAAGTAATCCACCCTTGACTAAGAACTTAAGAAGTCCTCCACCCTCTACTTCGGATAGGCACTATTACGTTACGTTAATTAATAGTCCTTAAGCATCGAGCAAGGAATCTTCTGAAAAAAGTTAGATGCTTCTCGGATGCTCGTAAGAAGTACGTATCGGATTTTGAACAGCAATTCAATAAGCAAAACACTGGCAATTAAATACTATTAAAGGTTTAAATTGGCATAAGAATAATTAAAAGAATATGCAATAGTAAATGGCAAACATTAAAAAGAAGTACTCCGCAAATGCAACGGCAATAGCCTACTCGGATTGGGCTCGTGGGCCACTAATCACTAAAGTAGCCAAGCGTGCAACACATGAAATCAATAGTGCATAAACAATATCATACATAAGGAAAGCTTCAATACTATTCTGTATCTACTAATCGAGTAAAGTCTAGCTGGGGTACTGTGGGCAAAAGGTAGCAGTGACTGAGCAAAAACGGCTCGTAGCCTAGCGAAGTCCTCACAACTGTTTAAAGTATTACGTTAAAACTAACAAGTGCACTTTGAGAAATCCAGATCCCTTGTATCTGGTTTTCTCCCGGCTCCTTGACAAAGTAAAAACAAACTGTTAATAAAATACAGGGTGGTTAGGCTCTTGCCCTCACGCACTGTAAATTATTAACTCAACACAGTCAGCCGCGAAGACAACCTAGGCTTCACGAACCGAAACGAGTATGCAGGTTTATCGCTTAACCACTGCATCAAACAACAACTCGTAACACAGAAAAGCCTTACCCCAGTCTAGCATTACCTAGACTAGCAGAAAACAGGAATAATAATAATAACACACAGGGAAATGCATATACAAGTGCAACAAACATAAATCAATCCTATTCTAAGTTAACCCTTCCAAAATAGGCTATCTAATAGGCATGTATCTCGTGAGAACTCAAGCGATAATACGTTGGCTGACTAGCTCTGCACCAACGGGACCATGGAAGTTAAAAAGGGTAGGGAAAAGAGGCGATAAGAATGTAAGGTAGTAGAGAAAGTTCACATCAGTCAGAAGAATATATATAGTTAGCAAGGGAAATGAGAAGTCGCTCTGCCTAATGAGTTCTGATGAAAAAATGGCTAGACTTCCCTTTTTATACTCGGCCCTCTAGTGAGCCCAACGCGAACTACCAAGGACCGCCCACTGACAATCATTACATAATTTCTCTCTCTCCTCTGGGATAGACAAAGGCTCCCCTAGCACTGAGGGGAGGGGGAAGCGGGGAGTGCTAGTGAGTTAGGCCCACCTCCCGCATGGCGCACCCACTGACCCCCAACGGTGGCTGCTTCCCCCCCCATCATTACAAATAAGTTTTACACACAATACTTATAACTAATGATATAAAATAGAACTCGTTGACTCAGATGAAAACAAAATACATATTCATAATACTTATAGTACAACGGCTCACATGAACTAAGTTAGGAAACTCTACATAGAATACAGCCAAAGTTCCTGCCCTGACGATCCTAGCGAGAGTGGGGCATGACTAGGCGTTCTGTACAGCATGCTCACACTGGACATGCGTCACACCCGCAAGAGGTGCAATCGGACCAAGGTTCTAATTTTACCTCTAATCTGTTCAAACAAACTATGATTCAGCATGGCATCAGCACTGTCGTCTCTTCTGCGTATCACCCGGAGAGTCAAGGGGTGTTGGAGAGGTGGCACGCCACGCTGAAAAGCATGCTTCGATGTTATTGCGCAGAGAACGGAAGGGATTGGGACCTTGGTCTGCCGTATGTTTTGTTCGCGGCAAGAGAAGTACCTGGAGAGTGTCTCGGTTTCAGTCCGAATGAGCTTGTTTTCGGGCATCAGGTGAGGGGCCCTCTCCACATGGTGAAGGAGATTTGGGAGGGTACCGCTAAGCCATGTTCTATGTTGAGATACGTCCTCGAGAGCAGAGAGAGAATGCTTAGAAGTCTTGAGCTGGCCGGGCGTAATTTGGTGAGTTCGCAGGCCCGTATGAAGGACAGGTACGATACTAAGGCGAAACTCCGGGAGTTTCAGGTAGGTCAAGAGGTGTTGGTCCTGTTGCCTTTGGCAGGTCATCCTCTGGCTGCCAAGTAAGCTGGGCCTTATCGGGTGGTGTCAAAGATCTCCGATCTAGATTACCTCGTTGCCACTCCAGACCGGAAGAAGCGTAACCAACTATGCCACATTAATTTGTTGAAGGAGTATGTGAGGCGCCCACCTGAGTCACTAGCTGTCCCTGTGTTGACCTGCTGCGGTCATGGTGGAGAAGGAGAGGGGGGCAGCAATGATCAGGTGGATGATAACTGGGATTGTCATGTCTCGGCTGATCAGTGGGCGGGGAATTCGAGCCAATGTGCGCATGATGCTCTGGCGCACCTGCCGGAGGAACAGCAGGTGGCAGTGCAGCGCCTGTTCGATTCATACCCCACTGTATTTGCCGAGTACCCAGGCCTCACTACTCAAGCGGTGCATGACGTCGATGTAGGAGAGCAAGTCGATACCTTATCGGGTGCCACCCATTAAACTCCCAGCGCTCATGGATGAGCTTGAGTATATGCTGGCGAGAGGCTTGATCGAGAAGGGGGCAGTACGGTGGACTTCTCCTGTCACTCTGCAGCCCAAACCTGATGGAAAAGTTCGGTTCTGCATTGACTTTAGGCGGTTGAACGGGTTGACCCCCACCAACGCATATCCTCTTCCCCGGGTGGATGACAGTGTGGATAAGATCGGGAAAGCAAGGTACTTGACCAAGGTAGACCTCGTCAAAGGCTACTGGCAAGTACCACTGTCTGAGCGGGCTAAAGAGGTGTGCGGGTTTGTGGTGGATGGCAGTACTTACCGTTGCAACGTGATGCCATATGGTCTGAAAAATGCACCGGCCACTTTCCAGAGCTTAATGAACGACATCATAGCAGACATCCCAAACTGTACTGTCTACCTTGATGACGTGATCATTTATGACAACGATTTCCAAAGTCACTGTGAGCACATAGAAGCCTTATTTAGTCAACTTATTAAAGCAGGCTTGGTAGTTAATCTGGGCAAGTGTGACTTTGTGCAAGCCACGGTGCAGTATCTGGGGTTTGTGGTTGGGTTAGGGCAGGTGAGCCCGCCCCAACAGAAGATACAGGCTATCGACTTGTTCCCCAGGCCGACCACCAAGCGGCAGATCATGAGATTTTTGGGCATGATTGGGTATTACCGCCGCTTTATAAGAGGTTATTCTACTGTGTTAGCTCCTTTGACAGATCTACTAGCTAAAGATAAAAAGTTCCGCTGGGCACCTGAGTGTGAGCAGGTGTTTCGAGTAGTTAAACACCTTTTATGCACTCACCCTATCCTCAGGGCCCCGGACTTTGAACGACCATTTCAGTTGGCGACTGATGCCAGCGGAGTAGGGGCTGGTGCCGTACTTTTGCAGACAGACAAGGAAGGTCTTGAGCATCCAGTCAGTTTCTTTTCAAAGAAATTTAATTCAGCACAGAAAAACTATTCGGTTGTTGAAAAGGAACTGCTGGCAATCGTGTTAGCGCTCAGACACTTTGAGGTCTATGTTCCTGCCTATGGGCCAGTCGTGGTAGTGTATACCGACCACCACCCGCTTAAATTCCTCAATCAATTCCACAACCGGAATATGAGGCTGACCAGATGGTCACTCATGTTGCAAGAGTACAACTTAGACATTCGCCATATTGCCGGTTGTGAGAATGTGATTGCGGACTGTTTGTCGCGGGTGGAGGATCCGGGGTAGGCTACCACAGTATGTTGGTATAGCCTCCTGTCTTGGCTCGCGGTGTATTTTTGCGCTGGTGCTTGTTGGCTCGCGTGTGTAGCATCAGCGTAGGGTCGCAGGGCAGGAGTTGTTGGCTTTGATTCGACGAAAATTAGGCTACATCTATAGTAGCCACCAAAAACAACATTAAAATAAAATATGAAAAATTAAATAAAAACTCTTTCTTTTTTATAATTAATTTTAAGATAATATTGTAGCTGAGTACTGAGGGCAGATGATGTTCCCTCAGTAGGCTGTGCTTCTTAAAGCTCGCTCTGGGAGCACAATGTTATGAATTAATGTATTATGTTTGGGAAGGGTGATAAGATTTTTTTTTTATATATAAATGTTGTTGTATTTTTTTTTTTGAGGAGACTGAGCTTGCATTCCATGAGTGGCAGAGTGGTTAGGAGTGGCAGATTCTAGCGACATTCTGTCTGTTCAGATATGGGCCCATGGTTGAGTGTCCCATATCTTGGGGGGGGTGTGACGCCTCCCGGCGTTGACAGAATGGTTGCGTGGGGCACTGCAGGTCGCTAGCGCTCGCCAGGATGGGGGGATGGGCTACAGTTGTCCTAGGATGATCTGCTTTGTTTTATTAGTGTCGTGTTGCCACAGACAGTCTAGAAGTGATCTTTGTTTTGGTCTGTGACCACGCCTTATATTTTATATTCACTATAATATAAATGTTGCTTGTGTGGGAAGCGAGCGAGAGAGGGTGAGGGGGTACACCTGGCAGCGGTGTGAGCTATAAACGCGGCTCGCTTGGGCACTGACGGCGTTGGCGGCCGGGTCGTCAACTAGTCCCTGCCCATCGCGGCCGCGTGTTCTTTACCAGCTCAGAGCTTGCCTGACACGCGTACCGCCTAGATCCTTTGCAATTCTTTCCCCCATACTCGCCACTTTGCATACTATTTCTCTCTCTCGACTTCTCCTTTCTCATTCTCTAATCTTTATTAAACTCAACATCCCTTCTGGTTTCAGCATAGACGTTCACCGTCGGCCAGTCGTATTGTACGCGAAGCTCTCAGATATTTCCATGTATTAGATTAAGGAGGTATTATGCTTTATTGAGGGGTTGGAGAGACGGACTTTTCCGTGTGTGTCCTCTCTCGGGAAGGTTGTAGACCGGTATATGTCTCCCTGGCAAGGTGTTGAGTGATTCTGCTTGGTTATTTAAAGCTAGACTAGGGGTAAGGTTACTGTGTCGTTGTCTCCGATGTGTGCAGTGTTAGCTAAGCCCTGCACGACATCGACAGGTACTGTGGGAGCCTAAGTTGTCTTCGGGTGGGTTTACTTTGCGAGCACAGCGCTGTGGTGTGAGAGGGCCATAGCCTATCCCTCACAACATAGTGCTGCCTCTTTGTGTTGACTTCTGAGGGATCGCCAGGATAGAACTAGGTACTAGAGACCTAGATTTATCAAGAGAGCATCCCCGTCATATAACGTAATCTTCATTATACCACCTTCGGACAACGTTAGGCTAGGAGCCGCATGCTCGCCCATTGTTGCCCTGCCTTGATACCCCAGCTAGACTTTATTAACTGAGCAGACACTGGTTAGAGATAAGCCCCCATTATTATATGTATGCAACATTATTATTCACTGCACTTTTGAGCCGAGGTTGTTGTTGAGTTGCACAACCCTAGTAGGCTGTTGCGTTGTGTCATGAAGCATTTATTTAGTTGTCGAGCATTACTACCTTTGCGCAGTCTTTATTATTCGCCTGCCTATTTTTTTTTTTGTTTTTTGTTTTTTTCTATGTGATTGAGGGAGGCAAAAGGCATAACTGCCTATAGCGAGTGCCTCCCCCATAGTTGAAAGAGTGACAGGGCCAAAATCAAGGGACGTTCGAGCCAAAATGCCTGGACACACGGAGTTTGAAGCAATTTAAGTCATAGGAAGAGGGAAAGACTGATTCTGGGAGAGAGTTCCAGAGCTCAGATGTTGAGTAGAAGAAAGTTTGAGAGTAACGTTTCACTCTTGGGTTGGAGAGTTGCACAGAGTAGGGGTAGGATTGAGTTGCAAGACGGGTACCACGTGCCCTACGTAAAGGAGGTGGTATGCACTGGGATAGCTCTGAGGAACACTGATTATTATAGTAGCGATAGAATAGCGAGAGAGATGCAACATTGCGGCGGAGAGAGAGAGATTGCAGAGAGTTGGTGAGTGGACGGGAGTTAATGATACGAAAGGCCTTCCTTCCAACCTTGTCTAGGAGAGCGGTGTGAGAGGAACCTCCCCCCACATGTGAACAATACTCAATACAAGGGCGCACTATGCCCCTGTACAGAGCAAGAAGCTGTGCAGGGGAAAAGAACCCCCTAAGGCGGTTGAGCACACCCAGCTTCTGGGAGGCTGCCTTAGTAAGACTGGTAATATGGTCCTTCCAAATGAGAGCAGAAGAAAAAGAGACACCAAGAATATTGAGAAGATGAAGGGTTGATTTTTGTATTGTTGAAGAATAAGGGATAGTCCGCTGGGAGATCCTGACGGGTAGATAGATGGAGAAATTGGGTTTTGGAAGCATTAAAGTTAACAAGGTTTTCTCTGCCCCAATTGGAAATAGTATTTAGATCAGAATTTAAGAGTTCTATGGCTTCATTACGTTTGTCGTTGAGGGATTGCTGGCTGGGGCGTTCTGAAAAACTAATGGAGTAGTGTAAAGTTGAGTCGTCTGCGTATGAATGGATGGGAATTAAGGTACAGTTAAGGAGATCATTTATAAAATTAGAAAGAGAATAGGAGATAGGACAGAGCCCTGAGGAACACCGGAGTTTATAGGGTGAGGAAGTGAACAATGGCCGTCCACAACCGCAGCTATGGAACGGCCAGAAAGGAAATTAGAGACAAAGGCACAGATGGAGGGATAGAAACCGAAGGAGGGTAGTTTAAATTAAAGATTTATGCCAGACTCTATCGAAGGCTTTCGATATGTCTAGTGCAATAGAAAAAGTCTCACCGAAGTCCCGAAAGGAGGATGACCAAGAGTTAGTAAGATATGAAAGAAGATCACCAGTAGAGCGACCCTTAAGGAAGCCATACTGGCGATCTGAGAGCAGATTATGAGAAGAGAAATGCTTAAGAAATTTGGAAGCAAGAATAGTTTCAAAAACTTTAGAAAGACAAGAAATAAGAGCAATTGGACGATAGTTGGAGGGTTGAGAGCGGTCACCCTTCTTTGGGACAGGTTGAATGTGAGCAAACTTCCAGCATGAAGGGAAGACGTTAGAGGATAGACAGAGACGAAAGAGTTTGCCTAGGCAGGGAGTCAGCACGGAAGCACAGTTTTTGAGAACAACAGGAGGAACACCGTCCGGACCGTACGCCTTATTAGTGTTATTATTACTATATGTCCTAGTATTTATTGTTACCCGTATTCTGCATTATAATTGTTCAAGATTCTTTACGAACTTCTTCCCAGCATCAGACTTATTTCAGAAGTTTCCAGTTGATGTTGCAGGACTAGCATTGCACTTTCTTTAATACAGGAGTGCCAGTTATTTGAGTATCTACCGTAACGCTAATTAATCACGTTAACTATCTTTTCTTTGTGTAACCAATCGAGTAATCTTTTACTGTTTGAGAATAGGCTCTTTCATCGAGCGTCAGCCTAGTGTGTGTGCACCAGTTACCGAGTCATAGGATACCTCGTTGTCCAGGCACGACTCAGGGCGGTAATGGTGTTTTGTTTTCCAGTGTTTAAGGCAGGGGTTGGATCTAGTGTTACCGTTGTTGCATTTTGCCATTATCTAGTCCAATATTGAAGAGCCCTGTGTCTTTGAGAACCTGAATCGTAACACAAGAAATACTTCTCCATCACCTACTCTAGTATCTTAGAAACTATCTCGAAGATTTAGTGAAGCTGTTCTCCAATAAGTGCTCCCTATCTAGCTCCGCGACTGTGCTCGGAGTCTGATACAATTAAGTGCTATTTTCACTGGCAGTGATACGTGTCTTTACATGTTTCAGTTTCATATTATTTCTCCAATATAGTGCGAGAGGAATAAAGCTGTATTATTAAACCATATCTTGTGATATACTTATATCCTCTGTTTTCCTTTCATATTATAGGTACGTATTTGAACTTGGAAGTCCCAGTGGAGTAGAACTCACCATATCCAATTTTTAATCCTGCATAAAATCAGGGCATAACATATATATTAAAAATAAGGTTACTAGGAAAAGAAGGATCCCCATTTTGATCAATTTATTTTCAAACTTGCATTGATAGGATCACGTGTGTAGAACCTGATGATGGGCGACCGTCCGATATATTGCAAGTTTGAAAATAAATTGATCAAAATGGGGATCCTTCTTTTCCTAGTAACCTTATTTTTAATGAAAATAAGATACCCTGGCGGACAACTGCACGATATCATATTAAACAATATATACTGTATATAATATAGAGATGGACCGAATATTCGTTTCGTATTCGTATATGCGAATATTAGCTATGTTTTTTTTCAATATTCGTATTCGTATTCGTATTCGCATTTCCATTCATAGCTATTTGCAACCATTCGAATATGTTCACGAAACCAATAGAAGATATACAAAAATGTAAAATATTACATTTTAAAGCGTGCGTTCGCTTGTACGCTTGTACGATGTCGGGGAAAGGCATGCTTCTTTATTAAACCATCTAAGTACCATAGTATGTGAATTTTTTTTTAAACTAATGGAACTGAAATTGTGTACATCGACTTCAAAACCAATCTGATGACCTCTGAACTTTGAAATAATTGTAATAGTTCCCAAATCTGACCTTGTTCATTATAACGGAATAAATGGTCTTGGTACAATGTTGCCAATGTACCGGCTACCGCTAGATCCAGCGAATCACTGTCATCACTTCCATCTAGCGACATCAAGATGTGATGAATTCTAGCGATATTCAAGTTATGTTCCCTATTTTAAGGAATTGTAGAGATTTTTCGATTGTTAAAGATTATTCTAGATACTTCAACATATGTTTTCTAGTGACATACAAGTTGTTAGTGTCTGGTGACTATCTAGCAATTTGTCAATGCTATTCTAGCATACATTTGTGCTTTAGTTTATCATGTATTGTTTAATAGATTTGCCCTATTTCTCCAGAAGACTTCCTACATGATATAGTGTATTGTTCTAGTGATAATTAAATATTATACAGGGCTATTTTAAGTTGGCTGATGATTATGAAACAGTAATATGCTGGACGATGAGAATACTGTATGTAAACATATCTCGGATATCACTGATAATTTTTGGCATTTACTGCCAAAAGCCCAATGGCTAATCAGTGGTAGTAACGAAACACGCAGCTTTACACATTCACATCATCATTGGCTTCCGGTAATTAATGTCATAGTAATTTAATTAACGTTTGTTGGTGATATACAAAGAATTACCAGTTCTTGAAGGATGACAATTTCATCCTTCAAGAAAAATTGAAATATTCGCTATTCGCTATTCGTATTCGCGAATTTTACCAACAAAAATTCGTATTCGTATTCGTATTCGCAAATAGTGAAAATTTATATTCGTTCCATCTCTAATTATATATACAGTATATACTGAACAGTATATATATACTGTATGTATATATATATATATATATATATATATATATATATATATATATATATATATATATATATATATATATATATATATATATAATTATACCGGTATATATATACAGTATATATATATATATATATATATATATATATATATATATATATATATATATATATATATATATATATATATATATATATATATATGTCACAGGAGCGTGTAATTACTCCTGTGAGGCTATGACAAAAATATTGTTTTCCAGACGTACAGGTACATCCAAATACATTGTGTCTGTAACCAACCTATGTATAATACCTGAAGTATATCTGGATCTATTTTGACTTGCCATTATTTCTCCCGACTCTATTCAGATTAGGAAGGACGTACTTTCCTTTATTTCCTTTATTATTCATCGGATCTTGATATTTTACCATTAACCTAATAAATTAATTTGCGGCACCTTTAGTTCTATCACCCTTTTGCTAGTACGACTATAAATACGAGTTAAAAGGGGTCATAGAGTCCCCACTGCCCTCCCTAGCTCGAGGTCGGGGGTGATCCTGTCCCCACATACCTGTTTGGGTAGTTTGCCGGGTTATAAAGCATATCCTTGTGATATTACGGAGTAATATCTTGCTTTCTGATTTCATTGGGGACAATTTAAGGGCCGTATATGGGTATAGTGTATGTGGCTAGTGAATAAAGTAATGTATTAAGTGGTTCCATTCGGTGTGGAGGAACTCCCCTACCTGGTAATGGATTAGCCTATGGTCCTGGTGTGAGGCCAGGTTTGAACAGACAGACACTGTATTCTAGGCTGTGATAGTGATAACACCAGCTCCCGTCGTGTGCCCCTGGATTTAACACCCTAACATCATATCAGGATATGTTACTGCCACGGATATATTGGAGAGCTGTCACCTGCCTGGGAGTTTAGTCGCCAACAATAGCAGAGTGTTTTTGTTGTTGTTGTACCCCTTTATTAATTAACCCCTTCAGATGCCACCATATGTTTTCTTCATTGCGTAACTGCTTAGATTACTTGCATAATCATTTTAATAATTAGTAATTAATGGGTAATAACCTAATATATGGTTAGCTAAGTTTGATAATTAACTGCTAAATATAAAGTTTTGCTTAGTTAGTCAGTTCTTTAGTAATTAGCACCTGGTCACCCAGTTAGCTATGTGCCATATTTTTGTTTGTGCCGTGTACCCCGCTATTTTTCGGTATCCGTTTATGTACACTCATGCGTTCTAAAAGTTGATCAGGGGTGGGTCCTTCCTTCCCCTACTCCACCCTGGGCAGGTGGATGGGGGAAGTCGGGTCCAAGTCTACCCCCACCTTCCATCCCCAAACTATCCCTAACTCCCCCACCTTCCTTCTCTAGCTGGCAGTTAGTGATTAACGACGATTGTTCTCATGTATTGCACATTATTGTCGGTCAATTTAAAGATGATGTAATTAAATTGCTAAAAAATCGTTTCGATTGTTTTTATGTAGTTTAGAGTTGTGTAAGGGTGTTTTGATGTATGAAAATAGGCGTAAATGCATATTTACCCATTAAACAACAATCTAAAAACACGTCCCTTCACTCGCGAAAAATAACTATTTGGCCATAACCGTTTGCCGTTGGATACAAAATATGTAGAGGGGGGGCAAGCCCCCCTCACCCCCCCAAGATTTATTGAAATCGTCATATATTTAAACAGTAGGGGGCAAAAACCAAATTTTCCCCAACGCTTCTTCTTCTTCTTCTTCTTCGCGGCGGATGTAAACAAAGCCACCCGCCTCTTGCGACGTAGGCGATATAGAGGATATTTTGTTTTTTTCAAGATCAGTAATACATTTTTACGCGCATTTAGACACATATAGGAATGAAATACATGGTATAAGAAACCTGTAGGCCACGATAAAATCGATGTATGAATTTAATTACATCATCTTTATATTGTCCTTATTGTCAAACCATCATTGCACATGCTTACAATGGCCGACATTTAACATTTACTAGGAATTTAGGTATATGTTTCTCACCAACCAGTGACGAGTTTTTCAGGTTATTTTTTGTTGTTTTTTGTTTTTTCTTTGTTACACAGTGTTGTTTAATACCAAGGACTGTCTCATTTTACTATTTTCCCATTATCTATCAATCTTAAAACACGGCCCCCGATAGTGGGGAGGGCTACGAAGATCAGGGAAATTGCGGGGTAAAAGGCGTAAATAAAGGGGTAATATTGGAAGAACTCTGAAAATACAATATTGAAAAGTAACAAAACCTGAAAATGGAAAAACCCGAGCCAAGTTTTGACCAAACTTGGCTCGGGTTTTTCAATTTTTCAGAGTCCAAAATCAGAGTAACCTCATTTCGAAAGTTGGCTCGGGTTTTTTTGTTTTTCAACGTGGATAAAGCCAGTAAGAATGTGGTTAACATTCAGGTTCATGCTATGGTTCATGATTCCTAAAAAGAACGCTAGGTGTAGTGACGTTCGACTGAAAGACTGAGGGTAAGAGCTCCCGAACGACGGCCATTGTGTACTATTGCGCCGCTGCCATCGACAGGGAGGGATTTTTTACAGTTTCTCGTATTTCACTTATAGCGAATTTGCGACGGTAAGTACATATACACAAACAAAGTATCGTTCATGAAAGTGATAACACACTAATAATCATCGATGGGGCCGTCACTGGTTGGTCGTTAACTCTTACCGGAATTTATAAACACAATATACTGTTCAATTGTATTTTTAAAATGAGTTTCTATATTTAACGTGGGTTACACGAATCTTGGCTGTATTGGTCTTGTGCCTCTCTCTCTCTCTCTCTCTCTCTCTCTCTCTCATTGCACTACTCTCTATCATGTGATTTCAATATACTAATACCGTAATTAAATCCAATCTCATACAGTATTCAGGATATTATGTTCACCATTATTACAATACACATCAACGTCCCTCTACGATCTACTCCTAGGGTCTCAAATTACTTACACAGTCGGGCTTTTATATCATAACAGGAAAGGACTAAAGGCAAAGATTGGCTGGAATAGTGTTGCGAATGTTAATGATTGTTTCGTCTATCATTTCAATCAGTTTCTCCCATTTATTCAATACCATACATACTATAAACGGTCTGCATTTCATTCTATGTGGCCTTTACAATTTTTTCGATCAACTAAATGTAGAACTCTATACAAATTACTATCAAAGTCGGTGTGAACTTGTAGTAAGGTTTGAGTATAGAGTCCTTGAGTAGCAGGACTCGCCTTCTCACTTCCCCCTTCTCTGTCTCTATCTGTGATCCCAGCCTCTCACCTCTACAAACCCCCAAATAATTAATATGATTAATAGACAGTTTAACCATCAACTCTCCTCTGTGTGTATCGAATACAGTCAACATTCATCACACACACTAATGAAGGGAAATATACCACATTCAGACCCGTTACATTTTGGTTGTGGAAAGTGTGTGCTATGAGAGTTACAAGGAATAGTTAGTATCTCGAAAGACCTTGCGGTCCATTACGGGGAAATATTCGAAGTGGAAGGAGAGACATTTGTCAGTGCACTACACTCCTTACAGAGTGTTCAAAATAGGCCTACTATCGGTAATTATGTAAGAGACGCAACAACGTGTTCTTCAGGTATTCTTTTTGTTATTTTTGTTTTGTTTTTGGTGTTTTAGTCGAATCTAATGATGAAGTTGAATGAGAATTAAGCATTTGCCCATTATCCATCAATCTAAAGAAACGCCCCCCGATAGTGGGGAGGGCTGTGAAGATCAGGGAAATTGAAGGGAAAAAGCGTATAGAAGACGATAATACACATTTGTAACTAAAATTTGGCTCGGGTTTTGTCATTTTCCAGACCTATACAACCCGACTTTTTGAAAACCTAAGCCAAGTTTTGACGAAACTTGGCTCGGATTTAACGAATTTCCAGATGAAAATAACACAGTAACCTTATTAAAAAGTTGGCTCGGGTTTTGGACAATTTGAGACCCATAAAACCAAAGCAAATTAAAACCCGAGTCAACTTGTGACGAAAGTTTGCTCGGATTTTACTAATTTTCATGTTAAAATTACAGAGTAACTAATAAAAAGTTGGTTTGGGTTTTCAAAGGGTTAATATTAGCCTAACCTAATGTAGTAAGAATGGGGTTAACATCAGCCTAACCTAACAACCTTACCTAACCTATCCTAATATTATGGGAGGGGGCTGCCGCCCCTCCCCCCGCTGGTGGGCAACCAACCATGGGGTTAACAGTAGCCTAACCTAACGTAGTAAGAATGGGGTTAACATTAGCCTAACCTAAAAACCTTACCTAACCTATCCTAATAGTATGGGAGGGACCTGCCGCCCCCACCCCCCCCCCCCCCGCTGGTGGGCAACCAACCATGGGGTTAACATTAGCCTAACCTAACGTAGTATGAATGGGGTTAACATTAGCCTAACCTAACAACATTACCTAACCTATCCTAATATTATGGGTGGGGGCTGCCGCCCCCACACCCCCACTGGTGGGCAACCAACCATGGGGTTAACATTAGCCTAACCTAACGTAGTATGAATGGGGTTAACATTAGCCTAACCTAACAACATTACCTAACCTATCCTAATATTATGGGTGGGGGCTGCTGCCCCCACACCCCCACTGGTGGGCAACCAACCATGGGGTTAACATTAGCCTAACCTAAAGTAGTAAGAATGGGGTTAACATTAGCCTAACCTAACAACCTTACCTAACCTATCCTAATGTGGTGATGGGCTGGTCTATCAGAGTGAGAACTGAGCGATCTCTGCCATACCCATAGCTTAGTCTGACTGTTCCTTTTACTTATATATTTTCTAGATCTCGAGTGACGGCGTCTCTTCCGTGGATTTGACCTTCCAATCTACCAAGATTGGAAGCCAAAGCGTAACTTTTTTCCTTTGCCCCTCAACTTTCTCTTCATATTTGCTGAGGGGTACAGGGCCCTGGGTGGGTCTTTGGTTTCCCCGGCGTTTCCGCACCCTCCTCAACTCCCCGCCATGGAGTGGCTTCGGTCACCCAGGCTTTATTGTGGTCGGTGGGGGGGTTCTGTGGGGGCGCTCGGTTGTGGCCTTGGCCTTGTTCGGGGCCTTGGGGCTGTTCGGCCAGGCAGCATGGGGAACAACAACAACAACAACCTATCCTAATATTATGGGTGGGGGCTGCCGCCCCCACCCCCCGCTGGTGGGCAACCAACCATGGGGTTAACATTAGCCTAACCTAACATAGTAAGAATGGGGTTAACATTAGCCTAACCTAACAACCTTACCTAATATCTATCCTAATATTATGGGTGGGGGCTGTGGCCCCCACTGGTCGGCAACCAACCATGGGGTTAACATTAGCCTATTCTAACCTAACCTAGTAAAAATGGGGTTAACATTAGCCTGGGTGTGGGATGCTGCCCCCACATGGCTGGTGGGCAACCAACCAACTAACCTTAATAAGCGGAAGAGGTACTGGGTCGTCGGGTTGAGTGGCTGGCTGGGGGTCGTCGGGTTGAGTGGCTGGAGGCTCATCCTGCTCAACAGGTGGTGTTTTTTTTCTTTTCGATTTCTTCCACGGCATAGAACTGTGTGTGCATTTCAAAACCACCTGTCCTCGTCGGCCGTATTAGGAACACTGGTTATTGCACTTTGGACAGGTTACACTTATTGGAAGGCAATCATGGGAGGTGAAAATGTCTAAAGCAGCCTGATTGTTTTTAAAGACGGTGGAAAAAAGTTTGATCGGCTCCCTCACACCCTGTACACAGGCTGGCCATGGTCAAACTAAGCGGGTTAAGTCCGGGATCAGCTCTCTACCCAAGCATGGCATCACCCGATTGGTCGATAGGCATCACATGTCCGTGGACTGCATCGTAATTGATCGAGATGCAATTATACTTGGCAAGAATTACGGTAGGGTGCATTGAATTCGCCACCAGATGTCTCAGTTGTTGACTGAGAGACATGGAAAAGAGCTCTCCCAGTGTAAACAAACCATTGAAAGTTAAATATCCATATAATATGTAGTATGATAGTTTCCTGGGACGGACACCTATAGCAATAATTTGGAAAAAAATTGCTTAATCACATGTCATTGAGTGTTTTACCTATATTGTCGCATGTGCTACATATTGACCATACTATCTACTGTCTTCTTGAACTGTTCAACTGAAGAAATGCTTACAAATTCTGAGGACAGTTTGTTTCAGGTAGAACAGATCATATATGGGAAACAGTTTCAGCAAATACTAGTGCTGATCCTTTTCAATTTTAACTGCCAGTCATGGTTGCGCATCGTATTCATGTTGAGGCTAAATATTTTGCTATGATACACATTATCAACCCCATTACATATTTTAAAAGCTTGAATGAACTGACCTCGGTAGTCTGTGTGTTGAGAGAGAGAGAGAGAGAGAGATCCACTACAACCCATGTTGTGTATGGAGACTCATTTTGAAAATGCAATTATACAGTATATTGTATTAATAAATTATTTTAAATTCCTAATATATTTTAAATGTTGACCACTGTAAGCATGTGCAATGATGGTTTAACAATAATATATAATACATGAGAACAATCGTCGATAATCACTAACTGCCAGCTAGAGAAGAAAGGTGGAGGTGGAGGAGTTAGGGATAGTTTGGGGGTGGAAGGTGGGGGTTGACTTGGACCCGACTCCCACCTGCCCAGGGTGGAGTAGGGGAAGGAAGGACCCACCCATGAGCAACTTTTAGTACGCGTGAGTGTACCTCCGGGTACGCGCCGACACTGTTATTATTCACCATCTCTATTTTTTTTTTTTTTTTTTTTTTTTTTTCTATATTCCAACTTACTTCCTCTCGGGCATAGGCTGAGAGCCTTAACATTCACCGCTTTACAATGAACAGTGAAGCCCGTGAGGCCTTGTTCCAGTCTAGGGAGTGAGACATGTGACATGAGACATGTGATGCCGTAGCCCCAACTAGACTATTGTTGCGAGGGTCCGCCAGTGTTAGACCAACTATAGTGAACCAGTGACGGGGGTTGTGATTGTGAGACTTCAATTAGGAAATACTATTATTTTTCGTATTGGTCTATACATGTGGACTTTGCCTGGTAGCGGTGTCCTACTTGTATATGCCTTTACCTTCATTTTCGTCTTGTGATCTTTTTGTTGGTCCAGTGGCATCGACCAGTGTGATCCAACCTTAGCTTTTGTGTCCACATTTCAATCGCCCGGAACTGTGTTGCAACGATTCTCTGCTTTGAGCTAGTGTTTTGATTACGGCAGGGTGACATACTGTAATAGAGGAAAGGGTGGTGGCCTCTTATAGAGGTAACAGTTACAGGATTGTTTTCCCTATTACAGTCACCGCACCCTTCTGGATCATAGCACGGCACTGTTGATATTTTAGTAGGTAGGAGTCTGTGACCAGAGTGGCTGTTCTTTGGGGTTATGATGATTTGAATTTATCCTCGTTGGGACGGGGTAGTACCTCTGTCCATTTGGCCGGACGAGTAAAATACAGCGGCCTAAAAGTATAGCGGGAATCCTACCCCACTTGTTATGGTCCTAGAGAACCTGGACCCAGTAGGTCTACGTATGTCTGTTCACGGTCGGGAATGCTGAGGGTTATAGAGAGGATATTGCGTTACCTTGGGCAGGCCAGGGTCCTTCTCTTACAGTACACTCGATTTGTGACTATATGTATATATATACTGTATATGTAAATATATACAGTATATATATATATATACATATATATATATATATATATATATATATATATATATATATATATATATATATATATATATATAAATACTGTATATGTCCCTTGTTATTCTATTGCATTCAATCGTCCACATCATATACAGTATGTCGGTTTCATTAATTTGAGTTTTGTATTTCCTTGTGATTTTTTTAGATAGTATATCTCCTTTTAAACATAGGCATGGTATAAGTTATATCATGCTTATATTTAGGAGGAGACATGTAATATAACTTCCATATTCTCTCTCTCTCTTTCTCTCTTTCCATAGTAACTTAGGTGCTCATTATCTCTGACAATCACGTTGACAAGTAAAATACACATTGCATTAGGTGCCGGAGGAGGTTAACTTAGTGTGTGTATAATGTGTGAGAGATTGAGAGGGACAGTGATTGAGAAAGCACGAGACTTATCAATTCTGCGTAAGCAGAGTGGTATCGTCCCCCGTATAGTGGTACATGCCGGCCGAAATGTCTGTCTGTCTGTCCGTCTGTCTGTCCGATAACTCCTCCTAGACCGTTCAACGGATTTTCACCAAACTTCATTATTTGGTTTGAACTTTGCGTCACGTCCACTTGCTCCCTTTTACCCATTTTTGCTCACAAACTTTGCATCAAGCGATGTACCGCAGATGATCGTTTGGAAAACATTACACCCGAGAAGTGGGAATCCATCCGGGAAAGGTCTTTAAAATGGAAAGAACTTGATAAGTTTCAACATATACATGAAAATGTGGATTGGGAGAAGGGACCAAAGGGTCACCCCAAGTTCTTTCCATTGTAAAGACTTTTCCCGGATGGATTCCCACTTCTCAGGTGTAATGTTTTCCAAACGATCATCTGCGGTACATCGCTTACCACAGAGTAAAATGCACTCGTATTAATTTAATGTCTTGTCTGGTAACTCTTCACTCCCTCTTCTATTATCCATTATTTCGGTCACTTCACAAGTCGTCGATTTTCATCAGATGGGCATGCGATCCATCTGAAACAGTAAAAAAGTAATATTAGCTATACACCGCAGGCAGAGAACAACAGTGATGATAGCAGCGAAATTGAGGACAGTGATTCTGATAGTGGCTCATACAGTGAATCATGTAGTGACAGTTAAGTGGCAGATTAGTATGTACAATTAGTATAAAACAATACAATAACAATACAATATACAATACAATACAATACAATAACTATTGCAGTGGATTTGTAATGCCAGAATTAGTGAAAAAGGACACCTCATTCGTCCTTGTAGCTCATCTGATGCCAGAGATATTACATTTCATGTTTTTCAAGATGGCGTTGGCAGCCATTTTGAATATTGGGCTCTAGCAGAGTTAGCCGTCATTTTTCAGAGGGGCATAGGAGCTAATTTTCCTTTAAATGGTTCAGGTTGTCAAATCCATCGAGAGAAAAAGGTAGGAACAAAATGGTCATGGATTCCAAGCAAATGACCCTACTATCTGACAGATTTGGAGGAGCCGGGTTTCACTAAGGGTGACTTAATAATGAGATTTTCCCAAAGGACTTCATCATCACACTGAAGCGCCTTATGGGCCGTGTCCTTTGCATAAGAATTAAACGCGGCTTTAATCTCGTGTAAGGCTGCTAAACATGATAAATCTTTCTTCGCTAGCAAGGTGGTTTTTAATTCAGAGCATATGGCGCATCTTTTAGATAACCACACGCCTCGAGCGCGATCTAAACACTTGGCACACTTGATGCAAAGTTTGTGAGCAAAAATGGGTAAAAGGGAGCAAGTGGGCGTGATGCAAAGTTCAAACCTAGGCATGTTGCCGTAATGAGAAGATCCCCCCCTCCGCCGGGATAGGTGGCCAACTCCGCCGGAGAAGCAGTCTCTGGGGCTTGGAAAGAAAAATTTCCAGGAATCAATGTTCATAAGGATAACCTGCGAGGTATTACACATCCTAACCCAAATCCGCCGGAAAGTTAGCTATAGCGCACTACTACTCTAACCTTCCGCCGGATCTGTCTAGCTGACTTTCAATAACTTACCTGTGACAAGAGCCACAGGTCCCTTGACCCTTTTAGTGTCTGATCATACTGAACAAGTTTGCAAAACTAATCTTATCACTTCGTGTACACTCGACTGGTGGCGCCGCAGGCGAGAAAGTCTTAACGTGTCATGGAGCCAGTCAGGGCGAGTTAACCCGGCGGGCCGAGTTTGTAGCCCTGCTAGGAATGCAATTCCGCCGGGAGAGTGTGGTTCAGCTAAACCACGCCGGGATCGTTTGAATGTTCCTACCCGTTAGAGACGGATAACTTGGACCCACCGCACGGGGCCGCCGGAACAAACAATAACTGCCGGGAAACAGGGTTGGCACAACCCTTTTCCCGCAGTCCCAAACATATATATAAAATACATAATGACATATAGGGACGTCTCCCTTACCCAAAATGAACAAGCCCGCATGCATGAACCAAAAAGGGGGCATACATAGGCATAACATAATGACAGAAAATTTAGAAACCTAAATTACCTGAAGCCTCCGCCGGAGACCCCTAACTAGGTCGACCACGTGGTCCGAAGAACATCCCGCCAGGCGACGCTCCGGCACCCAGCAGCAGCACCATGAAGAGGGAGGCCCACCCAAGGGGCCCAAGCAAAACACGAACCCTGGAAGGTGGAGCACCACGTGCAGACACCCTTAAACCAGAGCTTTTGCTGATATCTGAAGATAATGGCATGTACTTTCCTCAATATTGACAGTCTGTATTGACACCTCATTCGTCCTTGTAGCTCATCTGATGCCAGAGATATTACATTTCATGTTTTTCAAGATGGCGTTGGCAGCCATTTTGAATATTGGGCTCTAGCAGAGTTAACCGTCATTTTTCAGAGGGGCATAGGAGCTAATTTTCCTTTAAAATGGTTCAGGTTGTCAAATCCATCGAGAGAAAAAGGTAGGAACAAAATGGTCAAGGTTTCCAAGCAAATGACCCTACTAAGACCAAAAGTCAAAACAAAAGCCCTCAGCAAAGAGGTAGTGAGTAGTAGCAGTGAGAGCGAAGTCACCGAGGTTCCCCCCTCTGACCGTTCCAAGAGGAGACGCTCGCCCTCCCCGCGGCGGAAGTCGAGGTCTAGGTCGAAGTCTCCCCGGAAATACTCTCGCCACTCTGCCTCGGACTCTTCCCGGTCTCACAAGCGACGGAGAGTGGAATATGAGGACACGTCTAGCAGCCGGCAGGACACTCCTCAACCACCTCCCCCCATACCTCCTTCTGACACGCCTATACGTGATTCAGGGGAGTCGGAAGTAGGATCTGAGATATTAGAATCCACACCTAGTCATGAACAATCCTTGCGTGTGCATCCTAATATGACTTTTGCCATGCCAAAATTGAATGTTGTTCTCCGTAGTGTTAGGTCGACAGGCCCGAATAGGTTGCTAGCCGACCAATATAGAGGTTTTCCGGCAGGGGCCCATTTAAGCTCACAAGTGATTCATGACTCCCTGCCCATAGCGGCAGGGGGCTATTGGCGTCACTCAGAACCATCTCTCTCTCTCCTAAACGTCATTCCAGAACGGTCTGAGGACGGTAACATAAACGTGTTACTGTCGTCAGTGCCAGATTTGTCTTGGCCCCCGGTGGATAATGAGGTAGAATCACAAGAGACCTTGGAGCAGAGTGAGGAGCCGGCGGACGGAGTGTTCTCCCCGGCTCCTCAGTCTATCCCTAGTAATTATTCTGAGGCTAGTTCACATTCATCCTAAGATCCCCATAGGAAATGGATGACGTCTGATCAGGTAAATGAGTTGTTACATAAAGTGATACAGCATTATCAAGTCCCTGCCTCGTCGGATCCCCCGGTTACTCCCTTAGCTGCGCCCCCCAGTACCTCTGTTATCAGACCTCTAGAACCCCCAGCATTCACTCCTTCTTGTCCGACCCCGGTGGTAGCAGCTGCCCCAGGCCCTACAGTGCCGGCGACGCTAGCTATGTCCACCCTCAGGGTTGTTACTAATGTCCAACCTCCTTCTTTAGATAAGGCGCCTCTGAGGAAGGGCCCCATGCCCCTCCTCTATGGTACTGACTGCTCTTGGGTACCTGTGGTACCAGAGAATCCCATTCCGGCTCAACCTTCGGTGTCAGGGGACCCCCCAGTTCCCGGCGAGTGGTCAATTGATATCCATAAGAACCGTAAATTTAGGGCCAAAGACGAGGCAGGGAGGGTTTTGGATGTACTGATTAAGGGTGTACCAAGTTCACTTAACCCGGCGTACTTGTTTATTCAGCCGCGCCGGCAGTTCCTTCCGCCGCATCTGCAAGATTATTTGCTGACTGGTTGAAGGCTGATGGCATCAATGATGTCAAAGCCTTGAATGCTCTTACGCCAGAGTTGGCTACAACTCCGGCCCTGGACCAAGCTCAGACTCCGGTACTGCAGATGGGGCAGGTGGGAGTAGGCCCTTGGGTAGATTGGGAGTTAGAAGCTCAGGTTTTTGCCACTACTATCACCTCCAAATCATCTCATCAGATTCCTCCGGATAACCATACTTACTTTTCCCTGCCGGTATCCAAAGCAGAAGGGGTGTCACCAGCCTTACTAACATTTCTGGCGGCCCCTAAAGTGTCATTACATGCCCTTGATGAACCTTTTTCTCCACCCCCCCCCCCCCCCCCCCCCCCCCGGCTGCTCACTTGGAGTGGGATTTTAAGTTACGCAATAAAGCCTACCGGATGTTCTCTCGGTACTTGGTGAGTCATCGAATAGCCGCCTCTCTTGCACGCACTATCTCGGCCATAGCTGACCCCCAAATTAGAAAAGCTACTGAGCTGTCTCGTAGACTCTTGCTACAAAATGCCATTCAGTCACTAGGGGACATTAGAATTGCAATTTTGGAAGCGGTTCGAGCCCGCCAAGATCTGAGAGACCATCTGGTGAGGAAGTTGCCGACGGACATAGGTCGCCGGGTAACTCTCTCCCCGGTTCTTACTGCCATCCTGCTTAACTCTGAGACTTGGAGTCTAGTTTTTAATATGGTGAGTGGGTGGAAGCAGGTTACCTCCCAAGCTAGGAAGGACCCACTTAAGAAACCCTTTCATAAATCAAAGGGCGGTAACAAACCGTCCCAACCCCAACCTAAGCAGTCACCAAGAGACCCCAGACCACCTCCTCAGCAGGGAGGTAATCAGCACAAACCCAAACAAGGTAAACAGCACGGGTATAAGGGTAAGGCCCCATACAAAGGTCATCAGGGCACTACACCAGCCAAAACTAGTCAAGCATCCGATGCCAACCCACCTCCCCCTCCAAAAACTAGCCACTCAGACTCTCTACATCCCAGGGCCGAGCTCAAAGGACCAGGATTGGAGAGTTGCCTTGAAGGACGAACCCCGGTTGCACCTAGGTTCGCTCCGCTCAGCCTGGCCCAAGCATACCTGGGCCAGGAAGGTAGTGAGCAAAGGAATCTCCTGGCGGTGGCGCCGGCGGCCTCGACTGCGTCGGCCGCAGGAATATACCCCGGTGTCTCAGGAGGAGGAGGTCATATTACAGGAAATTATTGCCAAACAGGTCCTTATTCAGGTGGCCTATCAACCAGTATTCACGTCAAGACTCTTAGTGCCAAAAAGGGACGGTGTGCAGATGCGACCAGTTCTAGATCTCTCGCACCTGAACACCTTTATAGAGAATTCACCCTTCAGGATGTTGACTGTACAGCAACTCAGACTCGCACTTCCGCCGCAAGGTTGGATGTGCTCGATCGATCTCAAAGAGGCCTATTGGCATGTCCCTATAAACAAGAGGTTCCAAAATGTTCTTGCTCTGAGGATCCGGCACGAGACTTATGTCTTTTAAAGGATGCCGTTTGGGTTGAACCTAGCACCGAGAGTATTTGCCAAACTCGTCCGGCAAGCTCTTTTACCCCTGTTAGTTCGAGGCATACAGGTGATTTGGTATCTGGACGATTGGCTAGTAGTGGCGAACTCTTTAGAATTATGTAAATACCATGTAAATCAAGTGTTAGCTCATGTACAAACCCTAGGGTTCAAGGTGAACTTGACAAAGTCGCACCTTGTCCCATCAAGGACTATTCAGTGGTTAGGACTGGTCTGGGACACCTACGCTCTGACTCTTACTCAGAGTGTGGACAACCGCAACAGGTTTCGCAGGAAACTGTTCCGGTTCCTCCACAGTCTGGATACGACCAGGAAAACGTGGGATTCCATGATCGGTTCTCTCAACTGGGTACAATTAACTGTCAAGTTGGGCCGATTGAAAGCCAAGAGATTAATCCTGGAAGGCAACAAAGTGTTCCCTCTCTTGCCGGAGAAGAAATTATGGCCAATTCCTCCATCAATCCACAACTTACTATCGGCCTGGACCAAGCACGAAGTCCTCTACTCGGTCGTAACATGGGTTTCTCCCCCTCCTACGGTATGGGTAGACACAGACGCCTCGGGGACCCTAGGTTGGGGGTATCAGTCAAGCCTAGGCCACTAGGGTCAGGGCATCTGGGTGGCAGACAGCCAATCACATATCAACAAGCAAGAGCTCTTAGTTCCCCTGTTCTTTCTCCAAACTCATGGCAGGACATTGAAGAACAAATAAATAGCGTTCAGTATGGACAATCAAACCGCAATTTTTTGCATTCAGAAACAAGGCTCAGTGAGGTCACAAGAGTTTTTGAACGTTTCAGAACACATTTTTACCCTACCCGACTCGCTAGGGATTTTCCTGCATGCCACCTACCTCCCCGGCGTGGCGAAAGTCTGGGCAGACGCTCTCTCTCGCCGGCGGAGCACTCTAGTAGAATGGACAATCAAACAGGCTATCTTCAACAAGATGACTGCAAAGCCGGCCCGTCCACAGGTGGACTTGTTTGCGTCAGTAGAGAACCACAGACTCCCACTCTTTGTTACACGTCACAGGGTAACCCCGGCGGGGGGACCCGATGCATTGCTGGTGGACTGGAACAGGTGGACCTCAATCTATCTGTTTCCGCCGCCAGAGTCTGTGTTAATGTGCAAAGTCATTCACAAACTGAGGGATTACCGGGGCCGGGTAGCTTTGATCGCGCCGCTTTGGCCGGCCCAGGTTTGGTACCACCAATTGCAACAGTGGTGCAGGACCCCGGTGTCCCTCCCGGTCTCCGTTTTCCACTTGGAAACGATTGGCAACCTTCGGACCTCGCTCAGTTTTGCCTTATGGATATTTACTATGCCAAATGGTTAAATCAATTTGGGCCAAGTGTCACTAAGAAGCTAATGAATCAGAACACACCGTCTACCAGGAGACAATATCAATCTCATTGGAAAACTTTTACAACCTGGATTGTTGAGTCAGGGCAAACGACCGCCTCGGGGGCCTTAATTTTCAAGTACTTAGACTATCTATTTGAGCAGAAGCATTTTTTGGTCATAACGTTAAAATATCATCTGTCTGCCATTAGGACCCCCTTCCTTGATTTCCCCGGCCTTTCCATACCGCAGGCGGAGGAGAAAGGTTTTATGAGGGCGTGTTTCAAGCTTCGTCCACCTCCCCGCCAGCTCATGCCTTAGAATTGCTTCAATCGCGCAAGTATATTAATGCGCCGGATTTTGATTCACTTTTGAAAAAGGCTGTCTTTCTCATGGCACTTGTCACCGGAAACCGGGTGTCGGAGCTGGCGGCGATGAGCAACGAACCAAACTGTCTCAGGTTTGGGAGACTGCACGACCATGTTCAAATCGCGCCGTCTCCCTCCTTTATTGCTAAGAACGAACATTCGGACCATGTTTTTTCTGAATTTTCCGTCCCGGCCTTGAAGAGAGGCCTCATTCATCACATTTTATGTCCTGTGCAGTCACTCACAAAGTTTATGAGGGCTGTTGCCAACCAGGTGCTTTATGGGTTAACCGGACAGGTAAACGTGTTACAAAACGGAAGTTAGCTTCCATGCTTGTCGACGTTATCAGGGAAAGCAATCCCGGCGTGATAGGCAGGGCTCACGATATTAGGAAATGGGCAGTATCCCTCAGATTTTTGCAATTTTTTTCGATTGATGATATTGCTAAAACCCAACTTTGGGCTTCCAATCATACTTTCATTACATGCTACCTGTCTGTTGCTCTAGATAAACAAAAGCGTACCTGTCTAGCTTTACGGCAACGGGTACAGTAGGTATTGTTATATTATATGTTGTATTGTTTTAAAAGGGCGGGGGGGTGCGGAATAGTCCATATTCCCCCTGTACCCTTGGAGATTGTGATGAATCACGAGCTGTGATAGGACGGGTTCTACAGTCCAGTATGAGTTTTATTTGTTTTAATTTTAAGAAGATATATCGCATAGTTGCAACTATGTCTGTTTTACCAATGTGTACAAAAATATTACTGTACAATTAGTTTAACCCTTAAAGATCGGGGGCGGATTTAAGTCCGCCTCCAATTTGCAGCAAGTTAGGAGCATTATTTAGGCTTTTAAAGGGTTAAAATAGAGTGCAAATGGCCGGGAGCGAGCGGGCCAGACAGCCGACTCCCAGGGCTAACCGCCGCCCATTAACTCATGTTCCCTGTGTTCTCGAGAGGCCGGCAGTGTAGCCAGTAGTGTGCATAGCTGGGAAAAATATGCCGCTATATGCTAAACTCCCATGTTACTGGCACCACTGTATGAGAACCACAAGTGCTACGTAGCTCGTTCTGGTCTCATTTTGAAGCTTTTAGCGCCTAGTTTTTTGCTGAATACATTTCTTTTCATGCAGATACTTGATTTATCATTCAGGAGGGCCTGAATATGCCCAAATAAGCCCAAAACCCCCCGCTAGACAAGGGTTAAGGAGAGAACGAATAACTACTGCAGAGTTATAGTTCTACAGGACAATTGCGTGTCAACCTTTTTTTCATGCATACGATCGATTGCAACGATCTGACCATGAAGCAAGCAGTTTCTTAATGTCACGCACTGCTAGCAAATCTTTTATACCTTTTTCTATTTTTGTATTGCATACAATAAAACTTAAGAAAATGTTATCCGGATTCTTCTTCCCTAAGGTTAGGACATTTTGCGAATGTCCCGCCTCCAGTCTTGATATTCAGGCGAAGTCGTCAATGATGAAGGGGCCCTATTAAATTATAGGTTTGATTCCCGAAGGGAAGTAGAGAAAACCTAATATTTAGTAGGGCCCCGTAATCATTGACGACTCGGGCCCTCCCAACCATCCCACTTCCCATTCGCTGATTTCTATAGTTTATTCTTGGTATATCAGTGAAGGACGAAGATGGCCGCTAGGGGGCATGGTGTCGGGGAAGCAAAGCAATGAGAAATCCACGAATATGGCAAGTCATATGATAACAGACATTAAGTTATTTTTTCTTGTTTATTTTTTACGGATTTTTTTTCTGCAGGGTACCCGATCGAAATGACGATCCCATGAGGGAATTAAGCGTGCACTTATGACGAGTACTCCATGATACTTCCGCGCGTGCTATTCAAAATGCTGGCGCAGGATGTTGAATGGAGAATATTATTACTAATAGGCGAAGTCGTCAATGATTACGTGGCCCTACTAAATATTAGGTTTTCTCTACTTCCCTTCGGGAATCAAACCTATATCTCGCTCCGTATTTGCTAGGTTAAGTTAGTTTAGTTGAAATTAGAAGTGAAGGTAGTAATATTGGTAGTAATGGTGACAGTACTAGTAGTAGTGATGATGGTCATAATAGTAGTGATGATGGTGACAAGTAATTATTATGGTTGTAGTGATGATGGTAGTAACTATGGTGACAGTAGTATTGATGATGGTGAGTAGTATTGATTATGGTGAAAGTTGTAGTTATTATACAGTAGTAGTAATTATGGTGAGAGTAGTAGTGATGATTATAATAGAAGTAGTGCTGATGATATTAATGGTGATAGTGACTAGTAGTGATGATGGTGACCGATCGCAGAGTTGGGTATGCCGTTTTGATTTTGGGCAAAATGGCACGTCTACTTTATTATTATTTATTGTTTGTTTGTATGTTCTCCTACTCAGAATAGTATTCACTGTTCATTAACTACATATATTTTATTATCAGCATCACAGTGAGGGAAAATGAGGGAACTAGTGAGTGACTGAGAACGATGGAGTGACTGCGCGGATGAGAGTGCATGCATGATCGCCGTGCTTGAGTTCATGGATGTTTGTGTGCGCTTGGGTAAAAGTTGACGAGTGTGCTTGTGCTAATGTGTGTGCATAGGCGCTCGTCTGTATACGAGTCTGAATGGACTCTTACGTTCAAGCCAGGCTCTCACTGATAATTGGCACTCTGTCAAGACATACACTCATGCACATATACAAGGTATGACTCACACTAATATAAACATACACTATAGCCTATAGATACACATAAAAAAAAACACACACACATACGATGGTACAACAACAGCTATACAGTTATAGTCTGGTAGAACCTTAGCTGGGGTTCGCTTTAGGGTATACAGTTTTTTTAAAGGCGGTTTTAGGTCAGTCTATGCTTAAATATAACATTTCCACCTACTTACCTTTGCTGACCATTGAACATTTTTCACAATAGGGGTAAATTTATATGTACGGTACATATGTATACACAGATACTGTGCGTTACAAGCAAAACTGTCATTCACATGACAATTTATTTGACAAATTCTTAGTCATAATGGTATGCCAGTACCTAGAAATATGTTACAATTATAGGAAGTTACAAAAAGATATGTCCTGAGTATGTGCAAACCAAAATAATATGTAATCCAGATTAACACCATTTTACGGGGTAAGTGTAGAACTATGATCTACCAAAAGATAAAACATAATTATTGATATCATCAGATACTGTATGTTTTCATTACATATGTCATTACAAGGCACTAATAAACAATATACCTATCTTTAAGTAGCTTGTGTGATATTAGACCAACATGCTTATGTATCTGAGTTTGCAATGAACATCGGGGCTGACAGATACAATCATTCATCAGCCTCTCCCTCTTCATCGGATTGCTCCTCTTGTTACGACCGGGGCTACGAATAAAACAAGGGCACTTAATGATTGCACTAGTAATAGGGCACTATGCAACAACGGTACGCTAGATCCAAACCCCTGAACTTATATGCCGGCTAACAAAAACACCTATACCCTCCAAAGTTAATCTGCGATAACGGGGTATCCTTAACTGGGCATAAATGTACTCTACTTCAGGCTAACCCACACTGGTATAGCCAGATAACAAACAAGATGCAAGTTACGTTAAAATGCATAAAAGGGAAGCTATGGAAAGAACAATTAAATCACTGCAAGAGTTAATACAATAAAAAGATGCTTCAATACAGTTACTCTAAACAACAATAAACTCTTCACTCCTATCTGAAAGAAAGTGAAGTATAGTCCTACAGCATAGACCTGGACACTTCTGAAGAAAGTCTGATGCTCATAAGATGCTCGTATCTTAAATTATCTAAAGGCAGGAGGCAGGACACCATACATGTAGACTGAATACACTAAAAGATAGGACATATAATGTTAACTGACACGGGAATACTATAAATGCGCAACGGCAGTAATGCTCGACGCTAAAAGAGATACTTCCTCATCAACGAAACAGTCTGCTATGGTTGTGCAACTCAACAACAACCTAGACTCTATGACAACTATGGCTCTCCTCTCACACTACTGATCCACCTGGTGAACAAGCCTACGTCTTTTCTATCATAAATGACCTAGAGCAGTTAGTTCAGCATCCCACCCGTATCCCGGATCGCATCGGAGATCAGCCCAACATTCTTGACTTGTTTCTAACTTCTGACCCTTCTTCTTATACTGTCAATCTTTTCTCTCCTTTGGGCTCCTCCGACCATAAACTTATCTCTGTCAACTGCCCTATCTCTCCAGTATGGCCACCCGATCCTCCTAGCCGGCGGCGCTTGTGGCACTTTGGCGCTGCCGACTGGGAGGCTGTCCGGCAGTACTTCTTTGATTTCCCATGGAATTATTTCTGCTTCCGTGGCCGGGGACCCACGGAGAGTGCTGAACGCATTACCGAGGTAATCCTATCGGGCATGGAAGCATACATTCCATTCTCTTTCACTCAGACTATTGCTAAAAAATCTTGGTTTACTCACGCCTGTTCTACTGCTGTCCGCAATAAGGAGGAAGCATCACAAATGGTACCGACACCTTAAAACTCAAGACTTTCACTCTTCCTATGTTTCTGCCCGGAATCAAGCCAAATCTGTTCTTCGACTTGCCAAACACTCTTTAATCAATAATAAATGCACTGAACTATCCAACTCTAGCTCTTCCCAAGCTTTCTGGTATCAAGCCAAAAACCTCTCCAACAATTTATCTTCCTCGTCTTTCCCTCCCCTTTCCCATTCTGATGGCACAACCATCACTTCTTCCTCTGACAAAGCTAAATTCTTCGCTCAAACTTTTGCTAGAAACTCCACCTTGATGATTCCGGTGCTATTCCTCCCTCTCCACCCTCCTCTCTCTTACTTATGCCTAATATCCTTATATCTTCTAAAGATGTACTTTCTACCCTCTCAGGGCTTAATACTAATAAGGCGTACGGTCCGGACGGTGTTCCTCCTGTTGTTCTCAAAAACTGTGCTTCCGTGCTGACTCCCTGCCTAGGCAAACTCTTTCGTCTCTGTCTATCCTCTAACGTCTTCCCTTCATGCTGGAAGTTTGCTCACATTTAACCTGTCCCAAAAAAGGGTGACCGCTCTCAACCCTCCAACTATCGTCCAATTGCTCTCATCTCTTGTCTTTCTAAAGTTTTAGAAACTATTCTTGCTTCCAAATTTCTTAAGCATTTCTCTTCTCATAATCTGCTCTCAGATCACCAGTATGGCTTCCCTAAGGGTCGCTCTACTGGTGATCTTCTTTCATATCTTACTAACTGTTGGTCATCCTCCTTTCGGGACTTCGGTGAGACTTTTTCTATTGCACTAGACACATCAAAAGCCTTCGATAGAGTCTGGCACAAATCTTTAATTTCTAAACTACCCTCCTTCGGTTTCTATCCCTCCATCTGTGCCTTTGTCTCTAATTTCCTTTCCGGCCGTTCCATAGCCGCGGTTGTGGACGGCCATTGTTCACTTCCTCACCCTATAAACTCCGGTGTTCCTCAGGGCTCTGTCCTATCTCCTATTCTTTTTCTAATTTTTATAAATGATCTCCTCAACTGTACCTCAATTCCCATCCATTCATACACAGACGACTCAACCTTACACTACTCCATTAGTTTTTCAGAACGCCCCAGCCAGCAATCCCTCAACGACAAACGTAATGAAGCCATAGAACTCTTAAATTATGATCTAAATACTATCTCCAATTGGGGCAGAGAAAACCTTGTTACCTTTAATGCTTCCAAAACCCAATTTCTCCATCTATCTACCCGTAAGGAACTCCCAGCGGACTATCCCTTATTCTTCAACAATACAAAAATCAATCCTTCATCTTCTCTCAATATTCTTGGTGTCTCCTTTTCTTCTGCTCTCAGTTGGAAGGACTACATTACCAGTCTTGCTAAGGCAGACTCCCAGAAGCTGGGTGTGCTCAACCGCCTTAGGGGGTTCTTTTCCCCTGCACAGCTTCTTGCTCTGTACAGGGGCATAGTGCGTCCTTGTATTGAGTATTGTTCACATGTGTGGGGAGGTTCCTCTCACACCACTCTCCTGACAAAGTTGAAAGGAAGGCCTTTCGTATCATTAACTCCCGTCCACTCACCAACTCTCTGCAATCTCTCTCTCTCCGCCGCAATGTTGCATATCTCTCGCTATTCTATCGCTACTATAATAATTAGTGTTCCTCAGAGCTTTCCCAGTGTATACCACCTCCTTTACGTAGGGCACGTGGTACCCGTCTTGCAACTCAATCCCACCCCTACTCTGTGCAACTCTCCAACCCAAGAGTGAAACGTTACTCTCAAACTTTCTTCTACTCAACAGCTGAGCTCTGGAACTCTCTCCCAGAATCAGTCTTTCCCTCTTCCTATGAGTTAAATTGCTTCAAACTCAGTGTGTCCAGGCATTTTGGCTCGAACGTCCCTTGATTTTGGCCCTGTCACTCTTTCAACTATGGGGGAGGCACTCGCTATAGGCAGTTCTGCCTTTTACCTCCCTCAATCACATAGAAAAATAAATAAATAAATAAATAATAATAAATGCCGTGAATAATAATGCATACATATCATAAAGAGCTCATGTCCTAACTAGTGTCTGCTCGGCGAATAAAGTCTAGCTGGGATATCAAGGTTAGGAAACTGTGGCTGAGCAAGACTGGCTCATAGCCTAGCGTTGTCCTTAAGGCGGTATGATTAAAGTTACGTTAATGACGGGGATGCTCTCTTGGTAGATCCAGATCTCAAGTATCTGGTTCTACCCTTGCGATCCCTCTAAAGTCAAGCAAAGAGGCAGCACTGTGTTCTAAGGTAGTAGGCAAATGCCCTCTTACAAGACGATGTTGCACTCGCAAAAGGCACAACCAAAAGGACAACCTAGGCTACCACAGAAACCGTCGAAGTCGTGTAGGCATAAGCAAACCGTACACACATCGCTGACAACGACAAAAGAAGCCTTATCCCAGTCTAGCATTAAATAACCCAGCAGAGCACTAAATCAATAATGGAGACACACACCGAGTTCTTAACCTCTAATAACTAAGAACCCTCAAACCTATTCTAAGTACATGTAAATATTTCAGAGAGCGACGCACATAATACGATGGGCCGATATGAAATCGTGTGCAGAACCCAAAGGGAGTGTTGTGACGTTAAAAGATTAGAGGAATGAAAGAGAAGAAGTTGAGGAAGAGAGACAGTATCAGAATGGTGGAGATATGGGGGACAGTGGTAAAAAGGATGTTAGTCATGTGCGTCCATAGCCTGCTCTGAAGAAGGCAGCTCCTGTGGACCCACATGCACACAGGAGGCCACAAAGACGCGGTGGTTGGCCAATCCCGGGCCGAGACGTCACAAGCCAGCAGGTGTCACGTGACACAGCCAAACACACCAGCCAATCACGAGGCGTGGGAAGGCACGCGCGCGAGCCTCCGAGCGGGGGAGGCAGCACATGTACGCACGCACACACTACCACCTCACTGCCTATATTGTTCTCTCTCCTTAACTATATACAATGCATGTTATATTCTATTCACAATATAAAATACTTCGCGTTGTCACATACGAAAATAAAGACCACCACTGGACTGTCTGTAACAATGCAAGTACTATGAAAGAAAGAACAACATTCTCTGATAACTGTAGCCCACTTCACTGCCCTGGCGAGCGCTAGCGGCTAACGGGAGGCGATTCTGCCAACGCTGGTAGGCGTCACACCCCGCCCAAGATATGGGACGCTCAACATTAGGCGAGCACCATATCTGACAAGGCAGAATGCCGACAAGACCCGCCACAACCAGCCACTCCACCAGAAATGAAATGCAAAGCTCAATCATAAATAAAACAACATTTTAGCATAAATAAAATCTTATAACCCCTCCCAAACATAATAGTATAATTTTAGCCTGCTATGCTCCCTGAGCGAGCTTCACAGAGCCCAGCCTACTAAGTGAAAGACAGGTTCAACTTAGGACTTTAGCTATAACATTGGCAACTTACAATTAACTATCAAAAGAAAGAGTTTTTATGTGATTTTTTGTATTTAATTTTAATGTTGTTTTTTATGGCTGCTCTACAGGGGCAAGCCTGATTTTTCTCCACTCTCAACACACACTGACTGAACGGCGAGGGTTCTTCTGCAAACAAACCCTCCCGTGACAAACAATCCACCATAACATTATGAGTGCCCTTAGCATGCCACACATCCAACTTGTGTTCCGGCAGCAAAACAACACCTGACACTGATAACCTGCCCAGTTCATCACAAGACTGGCACTTCTCTTCGCTCTTTCCGGCAACGGGGCCTGCCAATAACCTTTCACTAGTTCTACCTTCGTGACGAGCGAGGCAGCCCCGATGCGGTCTATGGTATCGTCAACTCTAGGTAATGGATAGGCGTCTGTCAGGGATAATGCTTCCACACTCTTGCAATCACCATACACACGGATCTTGCCACTCAACTCAGGTTGCAAACTCACTGGCAACGACCACTCACGATATCCTTTATCCCTCAGACCCTTTTTCCACATGTCGTCTAGCTCTGTTTTCACGACAGGCTGTTGAGCAGGATTTATACGGTAGGGAATTTAACTGAGCCTAGCACTGTCTCCAGCCTCCATGACGGATTCTACCCCGTACATCAGGCCTGGAGAAGCAACAAACATGCGGATGCACTGCCACAGCCTAGTAAACAATTTATCTCGCAGAACAACATACCTAGTGCCCTCCCACAACCCAGCCGAGACCACAGCTTCTAACCTGTAGTCTCCCTCCTTCTCCACCTTCGTCCCTAGAACAGCCAGGTCATGAGAGGGACAATCAGTACCACCTGTGCAGTCACTCCCATAGTTCATTATTGCTAAGGCTTCCCCACCGATACCGTACAGGCGCACCCCCGCATTCCTTACGACTACATCTGCCTGCGCAGCATCACCGCCTTCAGCAACATGGCCAGATACAGTCGGTCTATGGTAGGGCTGTTGCATTCGACTAGAGCAGCATTGGGAGGCTATGCGACGACCGGGCACATCCACTCCACAGCCAACCTCACCAATCTGCTCAATGTCCTCCTTCTGACCACCACCCTTGGCAGCCATGGGTCGACCCTGACCTGACAACCATGTCAAAGCCTCGTCGCCCACCTTGAACCACCGAAACAACGAGGCTAACGGTCTGCAAACACTCAAGTGACCTGCCCGCGGAACATCTTGCACCGCCTGAGTTGTGAGGCTCGGGTGCTCGGCACGACCAGTGGGGTATGAACCGAGCTGGTGCTGGAGCGCTGCACACTGCTGCTCAGGCAGGTGCTCTAGCGCTTCCACAGCCACCAGACTCGTGTCCCCCGCCCACTGCTCCGCCGAGACATGACAATCCCAACTCTCCTCCACCTGTGCCCTACTGCCCCCCTCTCCTTCTCCTCCTTGACCGCTGCAGACCAACGCAGGGACAGTAGGCTGCTCAGGTGGTTGCCTCACAAACTCCTCCAACAGGTTCACATGACATGTTTCCCCGTTCTCGTGTTCGATAGCCCCGTTCCCACAACTCTCCTCCACCTGGGAACTACAAAGTCGCGGAGTGCCATCACGCCCAACCATGTCACTAGGGGTGACAGGTTCTGGGGCCACTCCGGAGCTCACCTATGGGTCAAGTACTAAGTCGCTAAGGAGAGCCGCTGGAGCAAAACTCGCAAAACTCCCAACTTTAGCTTGCTCATTCCGACCGTTCCTCCGCTGGTCTAGAGACTGAGGAATAGGTTGTGACACTTTAGATGCACGAGATCGGGTGACAACACACGCCCTCTGCTGTGGTTGACACCTCTCGACCAACTACTGCCCCTCCCTACTCACGTCGGCCGCCCTCTCGGCACCGACTAAGGGTGGAACCTCAGAAGCAGGTACCGCAAAGTCGTTGCCGAGAAGAAGGTCGACGCCCTCTACTGGCAGTTTCTCCACGATTCCGACATCCAACTCTCGTGTCACACCTTCTACCTCCAGCTCCACTCGGACCAACGGGTATGACTTTGTAACATTGATACCCTGCACCACAACTACCCATGCCGCGTTTATAGGTTTGCCTGTAAAGTTTTTCATCAATGTCAAGGAAGCACCCATATCACGCAAAAATTCTACTCCATGCTTGCAACCAGCCCAACTCACGCAGCCGCGCCCTCTATGGTCACAAAAAGTATCCCGGACAGGTGTCAAGCCTTCCGGACACTTCTTCACTGGCTGTGCTCCAGCCTCTGACCATTTACCCCGGGCAATCGCAGACGACTTCAAAGACACTCCAATGTTGCAAGCCAAAGACACTCCAATGTTGCAAGCCAAAGACACGACTGTTGTAGGTAGATTGCTAGGACAGGATCGTGCAAAATACCCCTTCTCGTGACAATGAAAACACTCTAACTCCCCCTTGGGCTTCCCTTGAGGTGGGGAAGGGCCCGGACCCTTCTTAAACGGGACGGTATTAGGTTTATGGTCAGACTTAATATCATTGCTCTTGTTATTATATTTATATGGTGTATCACTGACTCGGGGGGGTGGAGTGTTGCGCCCCTTGTTACCTGCATCGTTCCGTTGTGCAGACCCGCACCCACGAATCAGCGATAGCCTACGGTCAGCCATCTCAGCTGCCTCCTGTAGAGTTTTAGGGTTTTTCTCTTTGAGGTTCAAAGTCAGGTCGCCGCCTGTGCACTTGAAAAATTGCTCTAGAAGGACTAACTGCTCAAGCTCTCCGAACGTCGTCACCTTCTCTGACCTCAGCCAATTTCTCAATGCATCAGACAGTTCTCGGGCATGTTCTAGAAAAGTGCACTCACGACCCTTCGTAACACCCCGGAACTTCAACCTATATGTCTCTGGTTGTAACTCGTACGCCCGCAGAACAGCTTCCTTCAGTACCTCATAATCGACGCAAGACTCCAAGGGCAACGCATCATATGCCTTGAGTCCTTTGCCAACCAACCTAGAGGAAGCAAGGGCTGCCCACTTAACCTCGGGCCATTGGTGCTCCTGGCACTTCTTCTCAAAACGCATACAAAATTCGGTGACACCCGACTCGTCAAATACAGGGACTAACTTAAGAAGGTGCGATAATGACTGATCAAGACCTCGATTCCCAGCACCGAGACGCTGCCTAGTCGACTCCACCCGAGACTTCTCAAGATCTCTGTCTGCACAGTACTTCGTATCCTCAACCTGAAGCTCAGCTTCTCGCTGCCGTTGCTCGAGCTCAGCCTTTCGTTGCTCAGCCTGCTGGTTAAGTTTAGCCATCTCAAGCTGGAAGATCATATCTGCAGTTAAACCTTGAGGAGGAGGAGATGCAACAATTGGAGACCCACCCAGTGACAAACCACGCTGCCAGTGACTATCGGCATGCGGGAACGTACCCGGCTCCGGAGCCCGAGGGGGCGCCATGGTAGGAGTCGAGTGGAATGGGGGCTGGGCCAAAGGTGCCCGAGCTCCTGCTCCACCCGAAGCCCCACGCACCCCGCCGAGCACCCAGGCCACCAGGTCACCTATCGACATGCTGCTAGTGCCCACATGCCCCATGACCGTGGCCAAACACTGGAGACCATACCTATCAATCCCCGACACCCGGTTAGCAGTAATAGGCATCTCCAGAAACTTCCTTGCATCCTCCTCACTAGTTACTATTCAAATGCCTTCTAACAAACCAAGCTGCTGCACCTCAGAGTCTGCTTCCCGTACTGTGTCCTCACTGTACATTGATCCGTCGCTCTACATAGTGTCCACCGAAAATTCTCAATGTTTATAAAAAAAATAAAAAAGTACCTCAACTCTCATGTAGCACTATTCACTCAAAAATATAAAATGCTCGAAGCCAACTCAAGTGCTATACTACGTTGCCAAAAAAAAAATTCCATGTGTCCAAAATATTCCTCTAAAACAAATGTCCAACAATCCTGCAATTGTTTCTTATATACCAGGCAAGGTCATTATTTGTTATTACTGCAATAATCAACAAATGGATCCTGGTTTCTACTAAAATAAGATACTAGGCAAGGTCGCCATTTGTTACGACCGGGGCTACGAATAAAACAAGGGCACTTAATGATTAGAGTAGTAATAGGGCACTATGCAACAACGGTACGCTAGATCCAAACCCCTGAACTTATATGCCGGCTAACAAAAACACCTATACCCTCCAAAGTTAATCTGCAATAATGGGGTATCCTTAACTGGGCATAAATGTACTCTACTTCAGGCTAACCCACACTGGTATAGCCTGATAACAAACAAGATGCAAGTTACGTTAAAATGCATAAAAGGAAAGCTATGGAAAGAACAAATAAATCACTGCAAGATTTAATACAATAACAAGATGCTTCAATACAGTTACTCTAAAAAACAATAAACTCTTCACTCCTATCTGAAAGAAAGTGAAGTATAGTCCTACAGCATAGACCTGGAAACTTCTGAAGAAAGTCTGATGCTCATAAGATGCTCGTATCTTAAATTATCTAAAGGCAGGAGGCAGGACACCATACATGTTGACTGAATACACTAAAATATAGGACATATAATGTTAACTGACACGGGAATACTATAAATGCGCAACGGCAGTAATGCTCGACACTAAAAGAGATACTTCCTCATCAACGAAACAGTCTGCTATGGTTGTGCAACTCAACAACAACCTAGACTAATAAATGTCGTGAATAATAATGCATACATATCATAAAGAGCTCATGTCCTAACTAGTGTCTGCTCGGCGAATAAAGTCTAGCTGGGATATCAAGGTTAGGAAACTGTGGCTGAGCAAGACTGGCTCATACCCTAGCGTTGTCCTTAAGGTGGTATGATTAAAGTTACGTTAATGACGGGGATGCTCTCTTGGTAGATCCAGATCTCAAGTATCTGGTTCTACCCTGGCGATCCCTCTAAAGTCAAGCAAAGAGGCAGCACTGTGTTCACTGTGTTTGTAGTAGGCAAATGCCCTCTTACAACACGATGCTGCACTCGCAAAAGGCACAACCAAAAGGACAACCTAGGCTACCACAGAAACCGTCGAAGTCGTGTAGGTATAAGCAAACCGTACACACATCGCTGACAACGACAACAGAAGCCTTATCCCAGTTTAGCATTAAATAACCCAGCAGAGCACTAGATCAATAATGGAGACACACACCGAGTTCTTAACCTCTACTAACTAAGAACCCTCAAACCTATTCTAAGTACATGTAAATATCTCAGAGAGCGACGCACATAATACGATGGGTCGATATGAAATCGTGTGCAGAACCCAAAGGGAGTGTTGTGACGTTAAAAGATTAGAGGAATGAAAGAGAAGAAGTTGAGGAAGAGAGATAGTATCAGAATGGTGGAGATATGGGGGACAGTGGTAAAAAGGATGTTAGTCATGTGCGTCCCTAGTCTGCTCTGAAGAAGGCAGCTCCTGTGGACCCATATGCACACAGGAGCCCACAAAGACGCGGTGGTCGGCCAATCCCGGGCCGAGACGTCACAAGGCAGCAGGTGTCACGTGACACAGCCAAACACACCAGCCAATCACGAGGCGTGGGAAGACACGCGCGCGAGCCTCCGAGCGGGGGAGGCAGCACATGTATACGCACGCACACACTACCACCTCACTGCCTATATTGTTCGCTCTCCTTAACTATATACAATGCATGTTATATTCTATTCACAATATAAAATACTTCGCGTTGTCACAGACGAAAATAAAGACCACCACTGGACTGTCAGTAACAATGCAAGTACTATGAAAGAAAGAACAACATTCTCTGATAACTGTAGCCCACTTCACTGCCCTGGCGAGCGCTAGCGGCTAACGGGGGGCGATTCTGCCAACGCTGGTAGACATCACACTCTGAATGTTGGACTGGTACTCTTATTGTTTGTTCATTATTACAAAGAGAACTCCCCGGACACTGACAAAACATTGTACAAGCCAGATTGGCTGATACACATCCACAGCCCTGATATTGCATGAGGTTTCTGCAGTACAAGAACAGCAGACTAACGTATACTTTCATAATGTAATCTGGTGCAGGTTGTTGTGAAGCTGGGGTCTGCATTTGGGGGCTCATGAAGAGCCCTTGTGACGCTCCTGCATAGTAGCCACGTGCGGGCATGCGCGCGCGTCGGCTGCCCAGCCGTTTAGAAACCGGCTGGCGGCAGCCGGCCGGCAGGGTTTTCCTTAGTATATATCCTACGACAATGTAACTAATGTCTGGGATATTCTTATGTTGTTTCACAGCTTGTAGCTGCCCTTATTCTTAACCAACGCATCTTAGTATATTTTATTGTCGATTGTTTCATTATAATATATAAGATGTAAGTTTAGTGAGAGTGGGAGGAGCCGAGCGGGAGAGAGAGACCGGCTGGGGGACGTTGCTTCGCGCGGAGAGTCCAGCTTGGGACGAGCCTGATGTTGCCACGTGCATTTGATTGCAACGTTAGGCTTAGTTTCGACTCACGCACGGGGTAGAGGATTTTGACCCAGCAACTGGGTTGAGTGTTGCCAAGCATGGGATGTATTTTGCATGCCTAGGGTGGGGTCCAGACAGATTCAAGACTCAGAGCTCACCTCTCTGTCGTACCCTTCGGACCCCCTTGATATCTATCCCTCTCAACCCCCCTTAGAAACTTTCTCTCTTACTTTGTATACCTTCTTTCCACTACTTCACCAATCTATTTAATTATCCCATCCCCTTGATAGACCTTATATCTATTATTGTATTAACGACGAGCTCTCAGATAATTAGATAGGATTTTGGGCCTTATGCAGAGATGTAATTGATAATGAGACCTAGGAAGCTTTTTTGTTGTCTCATATTTGGTGGTTTCATGCTTGCTAGTGTGTTCTTGTGTCAGGTTAGCAGGGGCTAGACCGGAGGGGAGGCTTTTTGCGATCCTTTAAGTAAAGTCTGCTTACTAACGACTTTACTAGGATACCCGTGAGAGTCTGGGGGCATTTTCTTGTCTGTGTCCCTGTGTGTCTAGTGTTGTGTTGTGTGAGGGCCCTTGCCTAGTCCACTCAGCACTGCGCTAGCACGTCTTGCTTTTGTTTTAGGCGCCAGGAGAGAGTCAGATACTTGCGATCTGAGTCTCTCAAGAGAGCACCCTTTCAATTAGAGTAATTTGGCGCACAGACTTGGGAACGTCCCTAGGCTAGAGCAGGCGGCTCAGCCCGGGTATCCGAAGCCTATATCCTTCCGGCTAGACCTCTGCCACCTGGCAGATTAACAGCTAGGGGTTTATCATCTCTGTATGCTTGTTATTGTGCCACAGTTTACCGTTTTTGTGAGCATTGTGAGTCAGGGTGTGGCTTAGAGACTCTGTCCGAGCAGGCTTGCCTGACTAAGAGTGAGAAGCACACCTGTATGTGGTTATGTTGCGAGTTGCTGCCTTTATTTAATTATACCTATGCCATTATACACTGTATGGCCTATCACTAGTATTTATTCCTGCTTATGAGTTAAGAGTTCTCTAAATCCATAACGTACTTTCTTTGCTAAGCATCAGACCCTACAGTAGCCACATGCAGTTTAGAAACCTGCATCTTGTCTACCTGTGCGATGTTTTGAGGACTGTTTGCTTTCACCTTCTTTCACGCAGGGGCGATTAGTTGTATTAATTAACGTAACGTTAAATGTACTTTCTTCTAGTTTGTTATTAAATTGTTTCTGCAATTTAATTCCGTTATCTATCTTTTCCTTGAAGCTTTAAGTCAACTTAGTTGTGTGATCTTTTATATAGCCTGCTTGACTATCAGCAGAATATAGTGCGTGCACCCTGTAACCGAGTCATAGGATACCTCGTTGTCCAGGCAGGACTCTTGACGGTTTAGGGTGGTTTGTTGCCTGGGTTTATAGATAAGGGTTGGATCTAGCGTTTTCCGTTGTTGCTTGTTGCCGCCTACCTAGTCCAATAGAAAGAGCCCAGTGTTTATATATCCCAGGACGTAACAAATGGCGACCTTGCATAGGATTTACTGAACAGAGGAATATAGTGGTCATTTGTTTTGAGATTCCTTATGATTAGAGGAATACAGTGGACATAGAGTTTTTTTTTTGGAGCAACCAATATAACACATTAAAGACTTTAAATAACATTAGTATATACATACTTGCATAGGAGATAAGGCACATTCTATAACCGTGATAATTACTGCAGTACACAAACATGTCTAATACATCAGAACACAGTGATGGGTCAGGTCACGATACGGGCTCGGAGGGAGAAAGACCTGTGGAGTGGCTAGTCGATAGCGAGGAGGGTGCTAGAAGATTTTTAGAGGTGCCCCTTACCGCTGCAAGGGTGTTGAAGCTGAATAAATATGGCTTAAAGTGTGTGGCAGGTCTTCAGGGTCACCAGGGTTTAAGTGGCATGAGGAAAGATCAGCTGAGGACTTTGATATTGGGTTTAGAAGGGAGAGACCTGGGTGGAGAGGCGACTGGGGGCCCCGGTCCCCAGCCCCCCCTCCAATCTACCCCCATATCAAACGTCAGGGTGCCTGAATTTAGTACATACCCCCAAGTTCAGGGTCAATGGCAGCGTGGAATTCAATCACAGGGACCCTCTCCATTAAATGCACCTTCCCCTCCTCAAGGGTTGACTCCAGATTTGTTGTTTCGGCTTGAGATGGCCAAGGTTGAAGTTGCTAGAGCTCAGGTTGAGGCTACCGAAACACAGGCTAGAGCTCAGGTTGAGGCTGCCGAGAGACAGGCTAGTGTGCAGGCTGAGGTTGCTATACGAGAGGCTGAACTGCAGGCAGAGTCTACTAGGTATTGGGCTGACAGGGAGCTGGAGAGATCTCGAGTGGAGGTAACAGGGCGAAATATTGGGGGAGGTAACAGACATCGGGACCAATCATTGTCGCACCTGCTTAAACTAGTTCCTGTGTTCGATGAATTAGGTGTGACTGAGTTTTTTATGCGATTTGAGAAGAAGTGTCAGGAACACCAGTGGCCTCAGGAAAAGTGGGCAGCATTAGTTTCATCAAGACTCCTAGGAAAGGGGCTAAAAGCATATGATGCACTACCTTTAGAGTCCTTTGTAGTTTATGATGAGCTAAAAAAGGCTGTGCTACGGGCCTATGAGTTACAACCAGAAACTTACCGCTTGAAGTTTCGGGGTGTTACTAAGGGCAAGGATAGTACCTTCCTAGAACACGCCCGGGACTTGTCTGATGCACTACGACATTGGCTGCGTTCTGAGAGGGCAGCTACTTTTGAGGAGTTGAGTGAGCTGGTTCTCTTGGAGCAGTTTTTTAAGTGCACAGGCGGGGACTTAACATTAAATATAAAGATAACAAATCCTAGAACTCTCCAGGAGGCAGCAGAAATGGCTGACCGCCGACTGTCATTAATTCGAGGGTGCGAAGCAGCAGCTAGGAGTGAGTCGGGTGCAAAGGATCGTACCCCTCCCCCTCCCAAGAATGTTGATACACATAAATACACAAAACCATCTAGCACTGATAATAAAACTGAACATAAACCAAATACCGTCCCGTATAAGAAGTCTAATGGTACCTCCCACTCCCAAGGGAAACCAAAGAGTAAAGAGTGCTTTGCATGTCACAAGGAGGGTCACTTTGCAAATGCTTGTCCGAACAAGCCACCAAACAAGGTTGTGTCATTGGTCCGCAACATAGGGGTGTCGCCTATATCTTCTGAGTTTGCCAAGGGTAGTTCATCAGAGGTTGGGACACAGCCTGTGTTCAAGAGTCCGGAAGGCTCGAACCCTGTCTGCGACGTCTTTGGGGGTCATAGAGGGCATGGTTTTGTGAGGTGGGCTGGCGAAAGGCGAGGAGTTAAGCTATTGCGTGATACTGGGGCTTCTCAGACCTTGTTAAGGAACTTTACTGGTAGACCGATTAACGCTGCTCGGGTGGTGGTAGTTCAGGGGATCAATGCTACGAAGTCCTACCCGCTGGTGCGAATGGAGCTGGAGGTGGGTGGTGTGGCAAAGGAGCTGGATGTCGGAATTGTAGAGAACTTGCCTGTTGGGGGCGTCGACCTCCTCCTCGGCAACGACTTTGCGGTGCCTGCTTCTAAGGTTTCACCCTTGGTCGTTGCCGAGAAGGCGGCCAACGTTAGTAGGGAGTGTTACGACTGGGGTTCAAATATATCAGGGCTCTTATTCATTGGACTAGTAATGGCATAAATGTTACAACGGAAAGCGCTAGCTCCAACCTCTGATGTATATTCCCAGTGAACAAAGAACACAAATACTCTACAGAGTTCTATATGCAATAATAGGCTATCAAACTCTCAATAAATGTGCGTCTACTCTAGGCTTAATGTTATGTGAAAACAGCCTATTACTACCTATAACCGAAGGTGCTTGGTTATGGTATGCAAAGTAAGGTGGTAAGAGAAGTTACAGCTTACGTTACTTTAATCAATAAATGTCAGGCACTCCTGCATGAAAGAAAGTGCACTAAAGTCCTTCAACACTAACAAGGAATCTTCTTTAAATGTTAGATGCTATAAAGATGCTCGTATCGGAAATGGAACCCAAAAAGGCAGGCAGCGGAACAATGCTCGTGCAGGCTATGCACACAAAAAGGCAGAATATATATAATGCCGTCGGAGCCAAGAATATCCTAAACACTACAACACTAATAATAATCGCCACGACAATGCAGTATTCCTATCAACAAAAAGAGCCTAAGTCGTTTGTGTCTCAATAAATCAAACTAGGCTGCGAAATGCTTGTGTAATCATAAATGGGTATACATAAAAAGAGTAATTAGGTTAATATACTTAATGTCTACTGTGACTGATAAAGTCTAGCTAGAGTCAATAATACGAGATACTGGTGCGCATGGCATGCCGCATAGCCTAGTGCAAATCTCAAGTCTGTGCGTCAAATATTACGTTATAATGAAGGGTAGCTCTCTTGAGAAACCTTAATACCGAAGTATTAAGCGTTCTCCTGGCGTACCTCAAAGACAATCAATCGAGACTAGAACAGTACAGAATGGTATAGGCAAAAAACCCTCATTCGTGCATGCTCTACTCTTAATGGCACACAGACTAGAATTTACTCAATCAACTCCAGTTCTCAGGTATGTCGTGCCGCTTTTAACTGAAGCCAGCACTCATAGGAAACAATACCTATAATATCAGACTCCTAGTCTAGCATTATCTAATCCAGCAGAACACTAATAACTAAAGGAAGCAGTACTAAACAATATAAATGCCAACCAATGCTTCGTGATCCACTTATCTTAACAACTAACATACATAGGCCATATCAGACCTTAACACACAATACAACTGGCCAGCATGAAGCTGATTTTGCAGAGTTAACCAGAGGGGGTATAATATTAATAAAAGGTGGTGAAGGATATGGAAAATGAGAGAGATAGGCAGAGGAAAAGATTCTCAGGTACGGAGCGGGGACAGATAGCAAGGGAAAAAAGATGGGTGTGTTCTAGAAACCAGATCTGAGGGAGAGAGTGGCGAGGAACTGTATATATACTCGCACTAGCTCGAGCCGCGTGGGAAAACAGCGGTTACAAGTCATCTAACCACTAGCAAAGCTTACAGCATGGTAAGGGCCTCTCTCCACCAACCACCGCGAGGCAGCCAGCCGTGACGTCATCGAGCGGGACAAAAAACACTGCGCGCCCCCTCTCACTCTGTTCTACTCCCTCTCTCTCTCTCCCAGATCCTATCATTACTAGTTAATGATAAAATATATACTTTACAATTAAATATATAAAGCCTTGACATGGGCGAAAACAAAGAGCCTTTCTGGACTGCCCATGACACAAGCTTTCATATGAAATAAAGCACACTCTAATACACAAACTGTGGCCCCATCCACTGCCCTGGCGATCCTAGCGAGTCACTGTAGGACAAGCCATGCGGTTCTAACGGAGTGGTTAACGTCACAGGAGGAACAGGAGTGGGTTGAGAAGTGTAGCGTACAAACCATGGCGTGTGTTGTGACGCGTTCTCAGACATCCGGAGCCTTGCAGCCACCACCTCAGTCTATCAAACCGCGGAGGAAAGGTCACAAGAAAACGGGAAGTGTTGGTCAATTGGAGAGTTTTGAGCCGGCAGGGTTTCTTGGTGACTCATTATTGGCACCTATGTTAGAGTCTGGAGAGGCCCCGGGGCCTGTCACCGCTAGTGCAGGTGCAGGGCAGGAAGAGACTCTGCGACAGCATCGTTATGCGCAGCGTGAGGAAAGGATGGCTCAGCGGGAGATTGGAGGTGGAAATAAATTATTTAAGATGAACTTGGATAATCTCGCACCTGCTGATATATGTTCCTTGCAGCTGGAAGATCCTGAAGTCAGGGCGTGTGGTAATGGTGCTGTCGAACTGGAGAGCGATGGGGATGCGCAGCCTGGTGAATTTTTCTTGTCCGAGGGGATCTTGTATCGGAGACATCAGGATCCCAAGAAAAAGTGGGATGGCGGGTCAGGATCAGTGGACCAGTTAGTAGTACCGAGGGTGTCCTGTGAGAGCTTATTGAGATTAGCTCATGATGTGCCTTTGGCAGGGCACCTGGGGGCACGTAAGACGGAGGCAGCTCTGAGCAAGCTTTTCTGGTGGCCTGGGTTAAAGGCGAGTTTCGTGTCATGGGTGTCACAGTGTCACACTTGTCAAGTGGTTGGGAAACCCAATCAGGTCATCCCGAGAGCCCCGTTACAACCCATCCCTGTCATTGGGCCGCCCTTCAGCAAAGTAGTTATCGATATGTTTGGCCCATTGCCCCCCACTAGTGCCGGCAATACATTTTGACTAACTGTAATGGATGTAGCAACACGGTATCCAGATGCTTACCCCATGCGCAACGGGATGGCTAAGACTGTTGTCAAAAACCTACTTGTCTATTTCTCTCGTTATGGCTACCCTCAGGAGATCCAGTCTGATCAGGGATCCAATTTTACTTCTGCTCTGTTTAAGCAGACCATGCAGCAACATGGGATAGTGTCTGTGGTGTCATCTGCCTACCATCCCGAGAGTCAGGGAGTTTTGGAAAGGTGGCACTCGACTCTCAAGAGTATGTTGCGGTGTTATTGCATGGAAAATGGGAAGGACTGGGATCTAGGTCTCCCATACGTTTTATTTGCTGCGAGAGAAGTACCTGGGGAGAGCTTGGGATTTAGCCCGAACGAGTTGGTTTTTGGACACAGGGTCAGGGGGCCCCTCCACATAGTCAAGGAGATCTGGGAGGGAGTCACAAAGCCATGCTCGCTTCTAAAGTATGTTGTTGAAAGCCGTGAGAGAATGCTAAAGAGCCTGGAGGTAGCAGGTCGGAACCTTAAGAGTTCACAAGCTCAGATGAAGGACAGATACGACCAGAAGGTGAAGCTGAGGGAGTTTGAAGTAGATCAGGAGGTACTGATACTACTGCCTCTGGTGGGACACCCCTTGTCTGCCAAGTATTCTGGTCCATATCGGGTTGTAAGGAAGGTTTCTGATCTCGACTATTTAGTAGCTACTCCTGATCGTAAGAAAAAGAACCAACTTTGCCATGTAAATCTGATGAAAGAGTATGTGAGGCGCCCCTCCGAGCCTCTCACTGTCCCGGTGTTGATCTGCAGCGATCGTGGTGGAGAAGGAGGAAGGGACAGTCAAGCTGTGAGGGAGGATAATTGGGATTGTCATGTTTCCGCGGATCAGTGGGCGGGGAATTCTAGACAAGTGGCTCACGAGTTGATATTGCACCTGCCTGAGCAACAGCGTGTAGCTGTGCAGCACTTGTTTGATTCAAACCCAGCTGTTTTCGCGGAGCATCCTGGCCTCACTACTCAAGCGGTGCACGATGTCGATGTTGGGGACCACCCGCCCTCTAAATCAGTGCCATACCGTGTTCCCCCTATTAAATTACCAGCACTTAGGGAAGAGCTGGATTATATGCTGAAACGTGGGCTGATTTCTGAGTGTGCAGTAAGGTGGACTTCCCCAGTCACACTGCAGCCCAAACCAGATGGCAAGGTGCGGTTTTGTATAGATTTCCGCAGGTTGAATGGTTTAACCCCCACAAATGCCTACCCTCTCCCTCGCGTGGACGACAGTGTGGATAAGATAGGAAAAGCCAAGTTCCTCACTAAGATAGACCTTGTTAAGGGTTATTGGCAAGTGCCCTTGTCTGAGCGAGCGTGAGAGGTGCGTGGGTTTGTGGTGGACGGTGCCACATATCGTTGCCATGTTATGCCATACGGGCTGAAAAATGCCCCTGCAACGTTTCAGAAATTAATGAACGACATTGTAGCCGACATTCCCAACTGTACGGTGTACCTAGATGATGTCATAATATACGACGATGATTTTAACAGTCACTGTGCTCACATCGGACAGCTTTTTAATAAACTGAATGAAGCAGGTTTGGTGGTAAACCTGGGTAAGTGCGATTTTGTCAAAGCCACAGTTTTGTACCTGGGGTTCGAGGTGGGGATGGGTCAGGTGTGCCCTCCACAGACAAAGATCAAAGCCATCGATCAGTTTCCCCAGCCTACGACTAAGAAACAAATCATGCGGTTTCTAGGTATGATAGGCTATTATCGTCGCTTCATCAAAGGCTATTCGACTGTACTTGCACCTTTAACTGACTTATTATCTAAGGACAAGAAGTTCCGGTGGTCTCCTGAGTGTGCAGAGGCGTTTTCCTTGGTGAAACTCCTGTTATGTACCCACCCCATACTCAGGGCCCCGGACTTCAGCAGACCTTTTCAGCTGGCGACTGATGCCAGTGGCGTAGGGGCTGGGGCTGTCTTGTTACAGACAGATGATGAAGGTATCGAACATCCAGTGAGTTTTTACAGTAAAAAATTCAATAGTGCACAAAGGAATTACTCTGTAATTGAAAAGGAACTCCTGGCGATAGTGCTGGCGCTCAGGCACTTCGATGTATATGTTCTTGCTTTCGGACCAGTCGTAGTGGTTTATACCGATTATCGTATAAATACGATAGAATATGACTCTTTTGTGATCTCTTATGTCTCTGTGACGTCATAATCTCTCCTACAGAACGACGTAGGACGAGTAGATCGTATATTATAAGATTGTAAATAAGTTAAGTTATAAAAGGCCTAATATGCTATTAAGCAATATTGCCATGGTCTTATGTAGTGTATATGAATTTATCGTATATATTAATATAATTTATCGTATAGAGCAACCTAAATGCGGTACGATAATTTGGGCTCCTGGCGGTTTGCCAAGGCAGCAAGGTGTGCTTTTGAGGTACGTCAGAGCCTTCACGAACACCAACCAGTTAACATCTAATTTTCCGCCCTCAGTTGATCGTGCTTTTGTGCCTCTAATCACAATACACATACAGCAATACACACAGCTACACCATCACGACGCTCTCACCGACATCATGACTGACTGATAGATAAGCATAATATTCATGTCCATTCCCATGTAATCATTTATTCTTTCTTTAACTTGACTCGTGTCTTGGGACCGAAGTCTCGTTCCCCATTGTCCACCACCATATTGGGTAAAACGTTCTCCCTTGCCTCATTGCCACGTGGAACTATTGGTGAGTTAATTCCTGGCTAATATTAACCCTTATAACCTTACCCTATAATTATATACATTTATTATGTGAGACCTTTGGATATAAATTAGCTTGTTTCAGATTGAATTCAATTTAGATATAGAGTATTCATTTAGATTGATTTTATTTGATTCATTATAGCTTAGTAATATTTAACTTCCATTGATAGTTTACCACATTGGTGCCCAGACCCGGGAATTAGCTACCAGTAAGGGATCTTAGGCAATGAGCAAGGGATTAGCCCAGGGATGCAGGAGCAAGGACCCCGGAGGGATAGGGCTTGGCTATCTTCCTGTACCTCAGGCGCCGGTACCTCAGCGAATAGCCATAGTGGGACATTCTTATGCCACTAGGCTAAGGGCAGCTGACGGAGGTACTGAGTCGTATCGGGCGTCAGAGGGGGAAAGAACTTTCCGGCTGACCTACTTCGGGGTACCGGGAGCAACCGTTGACACCCTGAAAGCCTCCCCCCAGTGGGGGCAAGTGGTACGGTTTAGGCCACATATGATCTTTTTGTTTATAGGTGGCAATGATATACGCCCCGGTACAGTGCCCCGCGAGTTAGCTGACGCAATTAAAGAGGTGGCGCTGGATCTGGAGCGTGAGTCCGGAGGAAGCTGCAAGATCGTGGCAATTGAGAGCCGGACGAAAGTCCGAGGGTTCTCAGCTGCGGAATATCAGGCTATAAAAAATTCTGTTAACCGCGCCCTGAGGTGTCGGTTAATAGAAACGAAGCACCGCTTTGTTTCCATAACACTCAGCATCCGAGACCTCGACCAGGATGGTGTCCACCTCGACTTAGACACCAATCAAGTCCTATATAACAAAATTGTAGGGCTAACGAAGCGTTGGCTAGAGAGGGACGCCGGGGTTGTGTCATTGCGCCTGCCTAAGTCCTGCATCCCACCCATCATCTTTCCCCAATAATTTTCTTTTCCGTTTCAGACTTCCTGTGACATATGACCTGACCTAACATTTTTTCTTGTTCAATATGATCCATTAGTAGGTATTGCTATTTAGTGTACTATTTTTTCTCCATAACATAGAAGTCCGCCGGTTGGCGTCTCTTAAGTAGCCTATTATTTGGCCGTTGTTTTTGTAACGTGATATTTAGATACATAGCCTATAGGCTCGCAAGCAAAATGGATAAAAACGGTAAAGAGACACCGTCTAGTGGGGTGCTGAACAAAGCCCCTAAAAATCAAAGGGCGGGACTTCGGGGAGTAATGAATAGGCTAATAGTGGACGTCAACACTTTCATCACTACTGCTGAACTAGAGGAATTGGAGGCTAGATTAGAAAACGTCCAGGTTACCCACGGTCGTATTACGGCTCTGAGTGAGGTGATTGTGGCTGCCATGACAGAGGAGGAAGAGATTGTTACAGAGTGTGATAATCGCGCCCTCTATGACGAACCTGTCTTTAGAGCGAAGTACCTATTACAGCGTGCAATCGCGAGTAAGAAGGGAGGCGATAATGAGGCCCATAGAAGGGCTGACCCAAAACATACTGTACACCTCCCAAAGCTCAATCTTCCTACATTTGGGGGCAAGTTGACCGAGTGGTTAGCTTTCTGGGACGTATTTCGATCTACGGTTCATGAATCCTCTTTGGATAATGTCCGCAAGTTTCACTATCTGAAGGGACAAATGGAAGGAGAGGCCTTACATTTAATAGAGGGTTTTGCAGTAGTAGGTGGTAGTTATCTTGAAGCGGTACACTTATTAGAGTCCACATACGGGGATAGAGAGCAGTTGAGGATGGCCCATGTCGTTGCCTTGTTGGGGCTCGCAGAACCACAGTATAAGGTTGATGAGTTGACAAACTTCAGGGCAAATATGGAGTGCCATACTCGATCGCTAGATACCCTAGGGCTTACCACGCAGGAAATGATAGTCATTATCTTGCGTCAGAAGCTTCCTATGGCAATACTTGATAAGGTAAGATCATTTGAGCTGGGGGAATTCAAAACTCAGTTCAGTAAGGAGATCAATAATCTACAGTTGAACAAAGGGAGAATGTATGTGTCGGGAGGGAGTGAGAATGTGGAGAAGAGGGGAACAGTAAGCATGACAGTGGGGACTAAAGTAAAGAAAGAGGGTGTGTATAAGAAACCTGCTCAGATTCTATGTAAGCTATGTAACAACAAACATAAATGGAGTTTCTGTGTAAAATACCCGACAAATGAGACAAAACTAGCACAGGCGAGAAGATTGAAGCTATGTGTAGGTTGTCTAAGTGGGGAACATGGTAAGCAGGGACAATGTACTGCTACATACTTAAGGCCCTGTCGGCACTGCAAAGGACATCACTTTGATAAGTTGTGTCCTACTGCAGATAAAGTCAAAGACGTCAAAAATGAGGGTACTACAACTGTGGCACTAGGTAGCACGCAAGACACCACTATATTGCCCACAATACAGATTCCCATGGAAGGTAATGACAGTAACAAGGTTTGTCGGGTACTTCTAGATCAAGGGTCTCAACGTTCCTTTATAAAGAGGTCCGTACTAGTGAGACTGAAGCACCGAATCGTAGGGGCTGAGACTCTTCGATTACAGGGCTTCACAGGGGTTACTGATAAACAAGACTACGAGATAGCGGAGATTTCATATTTCTATCGTAAAAACCGGTACTTTATGACTTGTATCGTAGTAGACACCCTACCAGAATATGTATCTGTGGGTGTGAAGAAGGTGGAACACGCATTACGTAGCAAAGGGGTTAACTTGTCAGATCCCATGGGAAATCAGAGTGAGGTGCATGTTCTACTTGGTGTGGATCATTATTATGAAGTAGTATACCCTGGATTTAAAAAGATGTGTGGTGTAATTTTAATCCCCACTAAATTTGGATACTGCATGAGCGGAAAGGTGCATACTACACAGTCAAAGGTCCTGGTCGACACGGTCTCGATATATAGAGTCAATGTAACCGCGGCAGAGGAGTTGGGAAGGGAGGATTCCCAACCTAGTGACCCTAAGATGGCTGCCGAGTTCGACCTGGAACGACTGTGGAGATTGGATCACATAGGCATTAATCCTATGGAGACTGATTATGACTCGGAAGTTGCGCTACAAAGGTTTGACGAGTCTGTGTGCTACTGTGCCTCAGACAAGCAATATAAAGTTAGTTTACCTTGGAAGAACAGTGAGATAAGCCTACCTACCAACTATGGTTTGGCATTAGGTCGCTTGCGCGCATTGCAGCGGAAATTGTCTAACGAACCGAGCACGCGCCAGGCGTATGACGATGTATTTCGGAGTTATGAGGATAGGGGTTTTATTGAGAGAGTCGATGTCAAGGAACCGTGTAAGAAGGGTAGGGTTCACTATCTGGCCCATCATGGGGTAAAGAAAGACAGCGTCACCACACCAATACGGGTGGTGTATGACTGTTCTGCCCACCAAGGTCAACAACCCAGTCTGAATGACTGCCTGTTGACAGGTCCGTCCATGGTGTCGGACCTGTCCCAACATCTATTGCGGTTTAGGCTGGGAAAGTACGCCTATACCAGTGACATCGAGAAAGCATTCTTGATGGTCAAGCTAAAGGAGGAAGATAGAGATGTTACCCGCTTTCTTTGGTTCAGCGACATTAGCGACTCTGAAAGTCCCATCATAATATACCGTTTTCGGGTTGTACTCTTTGGGGCCACTTGCTCGCAGTTTTTGTTAAATGCCACAATCAGAAAACATCTAGCTGACACTCATGAGGACACAAGTAAACTATCTCGCGGATTATACATTGACAATTTGCAGGGTACTAGCGATAGTCAAGATGATTTGTTGTATGCATACTGGCAAGCACGCAGATTGTTTGCGGATGCACATCTATTTCTCCGCGAGTGGGTTACTAATAGTGAAGATCTTCAGGGTTTAATACAGGTGGATGGTACGGCATCTCTTAACCAGGAAAAGTCCAGAAATTTGGGGATGATCTGGCAACCTAAACATGACATACTAACTTTTCAAACAAGGTCTTTTGCTCAGCAGACAGGAGCGCACACAAAAAGAAGTCTGTTGAGCAAAGTTGCGCAATTTTTTGATCCTTTGGGTCTAGCATTACCTGTTACCATAAGAGCTAGGATTCTAATGCAGGAAGTTTGGAGACGTAAAATAGGATGGGATGACAGTTTGCCCGAGGACCTGAATGACCAAGGGACATTGTTGTTGAATGAATATGCCATCCTATGTACTAAACCTATACCTCGTAAAGTGGCGGCGTTCGGTGACGTTACGTTACACACGTTTTGCGATGCTAGCGCCACGGCATACGGGGTAGCCATATATGTTGTTACTTCATTTGGGGCACATTTAGTTACAGCCCGGGCCAAAGTAGCCCCGGTTAAAAAGGTAACTATCCCTAAAATGGAATTGACTGCCATGCTGCTATTAGCACGTCTGGTGCAACATGTACGCGCAGCATACGAGAGCGAATTAAATATTGAAATCGTTCACGTATGGTGCGATAGTCAGGTCGCACTCAACTGGATACATAGCAAGAAGTCTCTGCCAGTTTATGTGCGGAATAGGGTAGATGAGATTAGAGCCCTTTTGCCAGACGTTGCTTATCATTATGTAAATACAAAGGAAAACCCTAGTGATCTCATAACTAGGGGTATAACGGCTAGCCAGTTAATGAAGTCCGAATTGTGGTGGCATGGTCCAAAGTGGCTGCTCCATGAAAGTGAATGGACTATATGGCATGCTGTTGGTGAGGGACTTCTGCCACTGGAAACAGTGGCAGTTACAGCCCAACCAAATGAGCCACCGGGTCCTATCATAAAGTGGGCAAGATTCGGTGACTATAATAAACTAGTGAGAGTTGTAGCTTGGGTGTTGCGATATGTATCCAATCTCAAGCTTAAAGTAACGGGCCAACTCTGCAACAGGGGTCACAACATTGATGCTCGTGAATTTAAAGCAGCTGAAGTAACTTTGATCAAATGGGTTCAAGTAGAAACCTTTTCCAATGAATTAGAATCCTTGAAAGGCTCGAATAAGACATTAATGCCTAATATAGTGCGTCAACTAAGGTTGCACCTAGACAATGGCCTCATCAGGTGTGAGGGTCGCCTGAAGTGGTCGGGTGTACCAGACGGCACAAACCGACCTATACTTATGCCAACAAGACATCACGTTACTGATCTATTGATCATACGTGCACATAGGGAAGTAAAACACTACGGGGTATGTCATATTATATCAAATTTACGTCTCATATGGTGGATACCCAGAGTTCGACAAGTAGCTCGACGCGTAGTGAGAAAGTGTGTAATATGCCAGAGACTAAAGGGTAAACCATATGCAACTGGACCAGCTCCACCTCTACCTGAATGCCGTGTAAAGCACGTAGAACCTTTCCAAGCGGTAGGATTAGATTACACAGGGGCATTGAAGACGAGGGAGCATGAGAAGGTTTATATATTATTGTTTACCTGTGCGACGTCTCGAGCGGTACACCTAGAACTATGTGATAATATGTCTAGCGAAGAATTTATGCTGGCGTTCAGACGGTTTTGTGCCCGTCGTTCATTCCCTCAACTCATTCTTAGCGACAATGCTCCCACTTATGTCCAAGCATCAAAATATCTAAAGGATATGAGTAGTGATCCTACTATCATCACTTTTTTGGGAGAGAAGAAGTGCGAATGGAGGTTCATTCCAGTTAAGGCACCTTGGTTTGGTGGAATGTGGGAACGGTGTGTCGGCATAGTAAAGTCAGGACTCAGAGCGGTTGTAGGACGTGCTCTATTAAAGAAGAGTGAGTTGACGACAGTCCTCACAGAGATAGAGGCAGTCGTGAATGATCGCCCGCTTACATATGTGTACACCGACCTGCAAGAACCACTACCATTAACGCCAGCTCACTTGCTATATGGAAAACCATTGACTGCGTTTCCATCTGATTTTCAGTCCATAGTAGAGTTAGAGGATCCCTCGTTGTACTCTGCGGTAGCGGTGTCTAAGAGATACCAGTATATATCCAGGATAATCGAGGATTTTAGGAAACGGTGGATTAGTGAATATCTGCTAGCATTGAGGGAAAGGAGTGTTACTCCCTCTGGTAGACCAACGGCCCCTACAGTTGGTGACGTTGTTTTAATTAAAGAAGATAGTCCTCGTTTATACTGGAAATTAGGCCGCGTATTGGAGGTATACAAGGGGGCAGACTCTGTAGAGCGGGTGGCGCTATTAAAGACAGCCACTGGAAATACTGTTCGTCCTATCGCACGTTTGTACGCTTTGGAGCTCGATTCGGCATTGCAATCTGAGGCTCCACCTGTTATTGCTGGGTCCGAGAATTCTCTAAGGAACGACTCGCCTCTTACTGATGGTGATCATTCTCGGACCGGGACGCGTCCCAGACGCGCTGCTGCTGGCGCCGTCGACTTGTGGCGTCAGAAGATAGCCTCTGGGCAACTTTAGGTTTAAGGTGGGGTTCAGGTCTTTTTTGTGGGGGGAGTGTATCGTATAAATACGATAGAATATGACTCTTTTGTGATCTCTTATGTCTCTGTGACGTCATAATCTCTCCTACAGAACGACGTAGGACGAGTAGATCGTATATTATAAGATTGTAAATAAGTTAAGTTATAAAAGGCCTAATATGCTATTAAGCAATATTGCCATGGTCTTATGTAGTGTATATGAATTTATCGTATATATTAATATAATTTATCGTATAGAGCAACCTAAATGCGGTACGATAATTTGGGCTCCTGGCGGTTTGCCAAGGCAGCAAGGTGTGCTTTTGAGGTACGTCAGAGCCTTCACGAACACCAACCAGTTAACATCTAATTTTCCGCCCTCAGTTGATCGTGCTTTTGTGCCTCTAATCACAATACACATACAGCAATACACACAGCTACACCATCACGACGCTCTCACCGACATCATGACTGACTGATAGATAAGCATAATATTCATGTCCATTCCCATGTAATCATTTATTCTTTCTTTAACTTGACTCGTGTCTTGGGACCGAAGTCTCGTTCCCCCTTGTCCACCACCATATTGGGTAAAACGTTCTCCCTTGCCTCATTGCCACGTGGAACTATTGGTGAGTTAATTCCTGGCTAATATTAACCCTTATAACCTTACCCTATAATTATATACATTTATTATGTGAGACCTTTGGATATAAATTAGCTTGTTTCAGATTGAATTCAATTTAGATATAGAGTATTCATTTAGATTGATTTTATTTGATTCATTATAGCTTAGTAATATTTAACTTCCATTGATAGTTTACCACACCGATCATCACCCTCTGAAATTCTTGAATCAGTTTCATAACCGGAATATGAGGCTGACCAGGTGGTCACTCATGCTTCAGGAGTATAATCTGGACATACGCCATATTGCCGGTTCTGATAACGTGATAGCGGATTGTCTATCAAGGGTGGATGATGTTGGTTAGACTGCTACAGGATTGAGGGTTGAGTGTGGAGGAAAATAGGCTGTCACTGTAGTTCAGCCGAAAAAAAACAAATTAAAAAAGCAAAACCCTTATAAAAACTCTTTATTTTTATAACGTGTAGAATTTTGTATAAGATGTTGTAGCAGTATCTAAGTTGAATGTTTTCGCTTATTGTCGCTAAGTTAGTTGAACTTGCTCGGTGGAGCGCAACAGTCTTTATTTCTTTTATATATAGTGCCTTGTGTCGCAACAGTGTGTGGTACTATGAGAAGCTTTCTGTTAGATATGAAGAACTTAGTCAAGGGTCTTATATCTTGGGGGAGGTGTGACGCTCCTGCATAGTAGCCACGTGCGGGCATGCGCGCGCGTCGGCTGCCCAGCCGTTTAGAAACCGGCTGGCGGCAGCCGGCCGGCAGGCTTTTCCTTAGTATATATCCTACAACAATGTAACTAATGTCTGGGATATTCTTATGTTGTTTCACAGCTTGTAGCTGCCCTTATTCTTAACCAACGCATCTTAGTATATTTTATTCTCGATTGTTTCATTATAATATATAAGATGTAAGTTTAGTGAGAGTGGGAGGAGACGAGCGGGAGAGAGAGACCGGCTGGGGGACGTTGCTTCGCGCGGAGAATCCAGCTTGGGACGAGCCTGATGTTGCCACGTGCATTTGATTGCAACGTTAGGCTTAGTTTCGACTCACGCACGGGGTAGAGGATTTTGACCCGGCAACTGTGTTGAGTGTTGCCAAGCATGGGATGTATTTTGCATGCCTAGGGTGGGGTCCAGACAGATTCAAGACTCAGAGCTCACCTCACTGTCGTACCCTTCGGACCCCCTTGATATCTATCCCTCTCAACCCCACTTAGAAACTTTCTCTCTTACTTTGTATACCTTCTTTCCACTACTTCACCAATCTATTTAATTATTCCATCCCCTTGATAGACCTTATATCTATTATTGCATTAACGACGAGCTCTCAGATAATTAGATAGGATTTTGGGCCTTATGCAGAGATGTAATTGTTAATGAGACCTAGGAAGCTTTTTTGTTGTCTCATATTTGGTGGTTTCATGCTTGCTAGTGTGTTCTTGTGTCAGGTTAGCAGGGGCTAGACCGGAGGGGAGGCTTTTTGCGATCCTTTAAGTAAAGTCTGCTGGTGCGAGTCCTGTGGACCCGCACGACTTTACTAGGATACCCGTGGGAGTCTGGAGGCATTTTCTTGTCTGTGTCCCTGTGTGTCTAGTGTTGTGTTGTGTGAGGGCCCTTGCCTAGTCCACTCAGCACTGCGCTAGCACGTCTTGCTTTTGTTTTAGGGTCGCCAGGAGAGAGTCAGATACTTGCGATCTGAGTCTCTCAAGAGAGCACCCTTTCAATTAGAGTAATTTGGTGCACAGACTTGGGAACGTCCCTAGGCTAGAGCAGGTGGCTCAGCCCGGGTATCCGAAGCCTATATCCTTCCGGCTAGACCTCTGCCACCTGGCAGATTAACAGCTAGGGGTTTATCATCTCTGTATGCTTGTTATTGTGCCACAGTTTACCGTTTTTGTGAGCATTGTGAGTCAGGGTGTGGCTTAGAGACTCTGTCCGAGCAGGCTTGCCTGACTAAGAGTGAGAAGCACACCTGTATGTGGTTATGTTGCGAGTTGCTGCCTTTATTTAATTATACCTATGCCATTATACACTGTATGGCCTATCACTAGTATTTATTCCTGCTTATGAGTTAAGAGTTCTCTAAATCCATAACGTACTTTCTTTGCTAAGCATCAGATCCTACAGTAGCCGCATGCAGTTTAGAAACCTGCATCTTGTCTACCTGTGCGATGTTTTGAGGACTGTTTGCTTTCACCTTCTTTCACGCAGGGGTGATTAGTTGTATTAATTAACGTAACGTTAAATGTACTTTCTTCTAGTTTGTTATTAAATTGTTTCTGCAATTTAATTCCGTTATCTATCTTTTCCTTGAAGCTTTAAGTCAACTTAGTTGTGTGATCTTTTATATAGCCTGCTTGACTATCAGCAGTCTATAGTGCGTGCACCCTGTAACCGAGTCATAGGATACCTCGTTGTCCAGGCAGGACTCTTGACGGTTTAGGGTGGTTTGTTGCCTGGGTTTATAGATAAGGGTTGGATCTAGCGTTTTCCGTTGTTGCTTGTTGCCGCCTACCTAGTCCAATAGAAAGAGCCCAGTGTTTATATATCCCAGGACGTAACACCCTCCTCCAGATGGCACACTGGTGATGGGCTCTCTTTACATTTTCCATGAAGGCCTCTGACGTCGGTGGCAGAGAGCAGAGCTTTGGCATTTTAGTAACACTCTTTCTCCTTGCCCTTGCCACCCATGCCTTCACTCTGGCGTCCATCATAGAATTCACATTATCAATTCCATAAGAAGCACACATGAACTTCGGTGCTTGGCTTACAACAGCTTCTATGTCAGTAGAAAAATCACCAAGCAGACTAAGGCTACACTTGCCAGCTTTGATAACTATGCACATTTTACCCTTGCCTATGCCATGGTGCAATGGAACTTGATCACATCCATTTACACTTACTGTTGCTCCTATGTCAATGAGGGCTCTTTCCAGGCGTGTAGGAATTTAATGTCATGGCTACAGTGAGTGATTCGCTGTAGTAGTGATACAGCAGCACAGTGTAGACATCAGTGTCATCTGCAACAACTCCAACATGCTTCCCCTCCACTGTTGCTACATGGATAGCCTGTGCCACTATAATCTCATCTGCCTCCTCGTGGGTGGTCTTTAGATCCTGTCTCAATATACTGTAATAATGCCACCTGGTGATATCTCAGTGGGGGTAGGTTCCTGACCAGTCACAATTAGTTTGCTCTGGTATCCTTCATTCATAAGAAGTTCTACAATGATCTATCAATTGCTTTTTATTCTCTGGGATGTTGAGAACTTGGTTCTGAGGGGGAAGTGGTGAATTGTAAGACCGTTGAAACACCTTGCAGCCACCAGGTCCTCTAGCCTTGCTAGCAGAACTCTTTGTGCTAAACTTAATGTACCTAACAAACACAAGATACACATCACCTATTCTCAATCTTGATTGCAAATACCGCTTGAAGGAGTCCACATAATCACTGGCTAGAGCTTGGTTGGTTTTACTCGATGCTGACCATGGTACAGCCCACAAGACTGCACAGCCGTCCAATATAGTACAGTCCATATGGCCAGCAATTCTCATTGACACCTCAACTCTCGTGTTCTTCTTCAAATCTGCTTTGGACTTGCAGATTCTCATTTCATCTGGAATGATTAAGCAAACTAGGAGTTAGAAATTATTAATTGTATGTAGTTATACTAGGTTAACCACTCCAGATTACTTGAACAATCATTTAATCATTATAGTACCATATCTACCTCCCCCCTTCCCCCTGCCTAAATCAGAGATATTGTGTATTATAAGTGATTATGACATGGTATGACTTACCTGACTCATCTAACAGAATTGTTGGGATTGGTGCTAGCTCATAGGAGAGTATATCTTTGAAATTCACGTTTCTTGAGCTGGCCTGTAATCCAATAACTCGTGAGAAGATCAGTTCTGTGTCATACATGACTTGGGTCCAACTGCAACTCCCATTTTTGTCACTCCCATGGTTGTGAATCTCTCTTCAATATTGTTCCAGTATCCATGAGGCAACGACTTCTCAAATTCAGAAACCTGCTTCTCTGCAATGCTTATTACCTTGTCAACAACCACTGTCGAAGGAACAAGACAACCATTAACAACGTTAACAAGATGCTCTGGACGCACATCAGGATTGAGAGGGTGGATGTGCATAATAATCTTCTTTCTGATTCCCTCTCTATCATTCTGGTCAGTCTCCATACGAGCAAGTGACACCTCATTGTGAGTTTTCTGAAATCTGTAATCATCTGCTTCACCTCTAATCTCAGCTAAGTCCTCCAAGAGTTGGCTACACATGTCGCCTGAGAGCCTGTGTTTTCAGGGTTTCTGGTTTGAGTGTAATTCCAACGTTTCCAGCTCGACCATGCCCATACCTCATGAAGGTAGACTCTATAAACATGTCACTCCAGATGCCGTTCCATAGGCCCTCCCTATGCTGCATGACATGTTTTCCATTCAGGAAATGAACATAGATTTTTGGTGGTAGACTTTCAATTGTTCTCAGGTACACCAAAATTGCTCTAGCATAGTTAGAGTGCCCTGCAGGAAATATGTAAACTACCATTGCTTTCACACACTCCACATGTAAGGGTCAATCTGCCTCTCTCTCTCTGCTTTGACAAATGCCATCATGATATACATAGGCTTTATGAGGCAATCAAGCCATAGTTTACTAGTACGGCTCTTCTTTGCTATATGTTCTCCAAATTATTGATGAGGTCATCATAGCACTGGACTGAAGGATCTTAAAGGATTGGTTCAAGAATTACTTCTACCACCATTCAGAGAGCTCGCAAACACTGAGGAAACTTCTTGCCTATGAGCATTTTCTTGACCCCTGCAAACACAGAAGACAAGATGTCTGCTAGCCCAGTGTCTGCCATTAGATTTCCTATAGCACCAATTAGGTTCATGAGTGTGTGCATCCCTCCAAGGCGGACACAAAACTTCTTCATTGGGAAGGTTTTAGGCAATGCCCATTGCAGCTGTATAGCATAGTTATGAGTTGTTGATTAACTGTAAATACTGAGAATGTCTGGCCATTATCTTCAGACAGCTTACTAATTTTCATCATTGATAACATTGTGCCATATTCTGCAGGAGGCATGTCAATGAGAGGAAGGTAAATAGCCTTTGTCCTTGGCTTTCAAGACTGACCCTGCTCTATTCCTCTTGGCATTGTATCCACTGTATTCTGGACCACCTTTGGAAGCAACTTTAAGAAACGCGAAATCCCACTCCCTGGCTATATTTAAGGAAACTGCAGCCCTTGCTAGAACCGACAATGGTAAAACTTGAACTTTCATCAAATACTCAGGAGGTGTAGGCTTCTTTGATCTTCCATACCTAGCGATGTCTAAGTCATAGTATCACATCAATTATAGGGAAATTGCTAGAATCAATTATTGCCAGGAAAATTATAAATCACTTAGAAATGTTCAAGTTAATTAAACCCTCTCAACATAGATTCACTCCAGGATCAAATTTACTCAGTTTTTTCTCCGAGCTATATGAAGCGGTAAATAACAAGTCATATATGATATAGTTTACTTAGACTTCAGTAAGGCCTTTGATAGAGTTCCACATGAAAGGCTGTTAAGGAAGATAGAAGGACATGGCATTGGGGGGAGGCTACTCAAGTGGATGATGTCATGGCTGATTGGTAGGAAGCAGAGAGTTAGTACCAATGGTGTAAAATAGGACTGGGGATTAGTTAAAAGTGGGGTCCCCCTAGGGTCGGTTTTGGGGCCCCTTCTGTTCATTATCTACATAAATGATCTAGACTCAGGCATAAAGAGTAGGATCAGTAAATTTGCTGATGATACTAAAATAGGTAAGATAATAGTCAGCTAGCGACAGGGAATGTCTTCAAAAGGATCTCGAACATTTGCATGAGTGGTCCATGAATTAGCAGACGAGTTTCAATGTAGACAAATATAAGGTAATAATGATTGGAAATCGTTATTTAGAAGCGAAATACAAACTAGACAATTTAGAATTGGATAACTCAGAGTGTGAGAAGGATCTGAGGGTGCTCGTTAGTAATGATCTGAAACCCAGAAAACAATGTATTAGTGTTAGGAACAGGGCAAATAGAGTTCTAGGATTCATATCTACGAGTGTTATCAACAACACTGCTGAAGTTTTCTTATAACTATACTTAGCACTAGTAAGACCCCATTTACACTATGCTGTCCTATTTTGGTGTCCTTATTATATAATGGATATCGACCCTTTAGAGGCAGTCAAAAGAAGAATGACGAAAATGATACATAATATTTGAAACTTATCGTATGAGGAAAGGTTGAAAGCCTTGCACTCACTAGAAAGACGAAGATGTAAGGGATACATGATAGAAGTATTTATATGAATAAAAGTTATAAATAATGGCAATATATATGAGGATATGTGAAAGAACAGCGACATAACCTGCTCAAATGGTTTCAAGTTAGATAAGTTTAGATTTAGGAAAGATATAGGAAAGCACTGGTTTGGGAATAGAGTTGTTAACATGTGGAATGGACTGCCCAGAGCAGTGATTAGCTCAGGAACAGTTGAAAGCTTTAAGCGTAAGTTGAATTCCCATGAATTTACACTTTCTCCTCCACAATGCAGAACTTCTGCTTATCAAAATTAATTTATCCCCAGAACTACTACTCTTTGGAATTCACTTCCATCGAGTTGCTTTCCACAAACTTACAATCTACAAAAGTTTAAATCCAGTTGTTACAAACATTTTATGAATGGAGGATGCCTTTAGGCACATGGACCTTTTTGTTTTATCTGTGTTTTTCCTTCCTCCATTCATTGTCTCCTTAAAAAAAATAAAAAAAAAAATATATATATGGATGATATGGGCTGGGTGTGAATGGGAGCTGCCTCGTGTGGGCCGCATGGCCTTATGCAGTTTCCCGCGATTTTATGTTCTTATTTTCTTAATTTCTGCCTTGGTCAGCCTGGGTATCAGTGCTTCATGGTCTTGATCTGCCTTTGTGTCGATCTGAGTAAGAAGTAGGGCCATGGAGTGAGTCTGGATTCTGCCATTCTAGGAGGCTATCTCCTGGGCATAGCCTAATTGTCTCCGACACCTTGCACAAATTAATTTGCTTCTTTTACTAACCCAGAAAGATCCATGTCAGCATTTGCAGAGGAGGCAACTGATTTCTTGAATCTGAGGAGCTCATATGTACAAGTTACACCAAAATCGTGGAAGGCCTTAACTTGCTCCTTTGAATCCCTGAGTAAAACAGCTAAGGTTATTTGCAGAGAAGTGGCTAAGTGTTTTATAATTGCTGTGATCATGTTCCCAATCATTAGCTCAGGCAGGGAATCATGTAGTGCTTTGCTTTAGTTTAGACAAAATGATACTGAGGGCCTCGCTTTGGAAATTGGAACAAATATCCTTGTTGATGTGGGTGTGATAATTATCTGTATCAATCTGAATGTCTCCTATCTCTATGGAAATCTTCTTAGCAACCTTATCAATTGCCTCGTCAGTGTCATCTGTATCATCAGGCAACCTATGTAACACCTTTGCTGCATTCAATTTGAAAGCTTATATTGATGCTAGACCAGGGGAAGATAAGGTTATAACATCTCCTTTAAAGTAATCAACTACCTTGTGTACCAATTGTCTGCGAGAAAGTCTGGTTCCACCTGTATTCATGTATTCATCGTATATTTCAGTTGAGTTACTTATGCTCAATCTATTTGTGTCAAGGAATCTGATGACATAATGAAATGCTGTGTCTAATTGTTCTGTGGTGGACGGATTTGAGGTGTCTCGAACTGCAGCTTGTATGTTTCTTGAACTCATAAATTTGCATATTCAATCAACATGATATATAATGTATGCTGCATGTAGATCAGTGGGAACCCTCGAAAGTCTGACTTGGATATCCTCTGCTTGTTTGTTTTTTACTGTGTGGCACACTTCCAGGATAGCCTCCTTTAGACCCTTGTTTTTGTGAGTTTCACCTTGCCTGCGCACATATGCAGCTCGCCACCGAATTTGGATTTTTAGGATCTTTCTCAGTCTCATACTTATCCCCACAAAACAGACAGTGTTGAAGAGCAATGAACTGGGAGTGCTCTGATCGCCTTGCCCTCTTGGGCTCACTTCCAATAGACTCAGAACTACTCGATGGACATGCTGATTCTTGGTTCTTGTCCCGCAAAACTTTCTGAATTGTCTTTGGGTTACCGTATTTATCTATACACTTGCATTGAACATTGACTGTTCAGTTCTCATTAGACTGTTGTTGCTTTTATAACTGTAAACCATCACCACACTGTTTGCTAGTTTTTATTATTCTGGCTGCTGATGCTTCTGAAAGAGGGTCTTGCTTTTTGAAGAAATACTGCTCCCAAAGGAAACATGTCTTCTCCATGGCTGCCATTACCTGCAAGGAAAAGATAACCCTTAATACATTTTTCTTTTAGAAAGCTTAATTTAGCTCACTAATTTTTCTGTCATAGATACTGACATAAGCAAAATTATATAGTCCGGTAGACAAGACAGGAAGCTTTGCTCACATTTGTGTAATCGAGAGGTATGTTCACATATACCCGTGTCATGAAAAATGCTCAAGACTGACAGCTGGTCTGCACGTGGTTTTATGAAACTGGATATATAGACAATATTTTGGGCCAATCAAAAAAACTTTATACCCATATGCAAGGTTTAGACAAAAAGGGCCCTTTGTCTGCCGGAGTATTAGGAGAATTGATCAGGGTATATATATTGTGGCTTACCAATAATTGCAAATTGATTTATACGTTTAGCCAATAAAAACAAAATGTATGCAAGTTTAGCCATGAGGCTAAACGAGGTAGGTCAAACACTCGCGAAGTCAATGGGAAAACTGTCTACTCCCTTCCTCCCGTGCATCCCACTCCCCACTGCAGCTGAACTTGGGGGTTGCCAAGTATTGCCACTGTTCGGCAACATCATAAGGTATATCCCATACAAATTTGAACCCTCTAGCCACCATAGGACAAGAGTAAATAAGGTCGAAAGTGACGGTGAGATAAGTGGGTAAACTGGGGTTCCACACCCGCCCGTCCCCGCCCGCACGGCTGGATTTGGGGGTTGGCGAGTACCGCCACTGTTCGGCAACATCATAAGGTATATCCCATACAAATGTGAACACTCTAGCTACCATAGAACAAGAGTAAATATAGTCGACAGTGCCGAGGCAGGTGCTGCAACTCTGGGGTTTAGCGTTCCATACATTGTCGACGCATATGCTGCGGCGTTGATGCCCAGTGGGTTCAGGGCTTTCGCTTACAATAGAGATAACCAATCTTGAAATTATGATGTAAGAATATTATATACCTTGACTGTATGAACTGTCTCACATATATCATAACAACATTGCCTTATCTAAGTATATAAAACAACAACATTGCCTTATCTAGGTTACATACAACAACATTGTCTTATATTTTTTTTTTTTTTTTTTTCTATATTCCAACTTACTCCCTCTCGGGCATAGGCTGAGAGCCTGTACATTCAACCGTTCAACACAGTGAAGTCAGTGAGGTCTCGTTCCAGTCTTGGAAGTGAGACATGTATAGCTGCAACCAGCTTTTGCCATCTTGCCTTTGCATATGTATGGAGCTGCTTTGCCTTTGCGCTTCACTGTCTCAACCCCAAGACTAGGACCCTCACTCTCAGAACGTCACCTATTGAGGAATTAACTCGCTAGGCATTGCCCCCCCTGTAGCATATTTTCAATATGGGAATATTCATACAATGCTATTTAATCAGGGGACAATGAGGGTATTTATTTTTGGCATTTCGGTCGGCTTTGTGGTAATGCGCTGATACTAGGTACAACACAAATTCCATCCCAATAATATCTTCCCATTGAAATATCGGGATTCGAACCCGGGTCCATTGGATTACCAGTCCAGTGGATTACCACTCTTCCACATCTCCCCTAAAACAACATTGCCTTATCTTGGTTACGTATAACAACATTGCATTATCTAGGTTAAATACAACAACATTGCCTTATCTAGGTTACATATAACAACATTGTCTTAGTACATCAAACAACATTGCCTTATCTTGTTTACATACAACAATATTGTCTTATCTTAGTACATCAAACAACATTGCCTTATCTTGTTTACATACAACAATATTGTCTTATCTTAGTACATCAAACAACATTGACTTATGTTGTTTACATACAACAACATTGTCTTATCTTAGTACATCAAACAACATTGCCTTATCTTGTTTACATACAACAATATTGTCTTATCTTAGTACATCAAACAACATTGCCTTATCTTGTTTACATACAACAATATTGTCTTATCTTAGTACATCAAACAATATTGCCTTATCTTGTTTACATACAACAACATTGTCTTATCTTAGTACATCAAACAACATTGCCTTATGTTGTTTACATACAACAACATTGTCTTAGTACATCAAACAACATTGCCTTATCTTGTTTACATACAACAATATTGTCTTATCTTAGTACATCAAACAACATTGCCTTATCTTGTTTACATATAACAACATTGTCTTATCTTAGTACATCAAACAACATTGCCTTATGTTGTTTACATACAACAACATTGTCTTATCTTAGTACATCAAACAACATTGCCTTATTTTGTTTACATACAACAACATTGTCTTATCTTAGTACATCAAACAACATTGCCTTATGTTGTTTACATACAACATTGTCTTATCTAGGTTACATACAACATTGCCTTATCTAGGTTACATACAGCAACATTGTCTTATCTAGGTTACATACAACATTGCCTTATCTAGGTTATTTACAACAACATTGCCTTATCTAGGTTATTTACAACAACATTGTCGTATCTTGGTTACATACAATATTGCCTTATCTAGGTTACATACTGCAACATTGTCTTATCTTGGTTACATACAACATTGCCTTATCTAGGTTATTTACAACAACATTGCCTTATCTAGGTTATTTACAACAACATTGCCTTATCTAGGTTATTTACAACAACATTGCCTTATCTAGGTTATTTACAACAACATTGCCTTATCTAGGTTATTTACAACAACATTGCCTTATCTAGGTTATTTACAACAACATTGTCGTATCTTGGCTACATACAATATTGCCTTATCTAGGTTATTTACAACAACATTGCCTTATCTAGGTTACATTCACAAAATATTGGCTCATCTTGGTTACATAATAAACACTGCCTCATATTGGTTACATAAAACACATTGGCTCATCTTGGTTACATTATACAACATGAAGTCTCACAACATCTGGCTACTATGAAGCCCATTCGTCCAAGTTCCTGACCCTTCCCCTTGGAATCTCTGGACGGACTACAAACTTTGGATGTGCCCAGAGTAGTTGGATTTTTGCATATATTCCAGATGAGAAACTAGGTTAAGTTTTAATCAAGAGCACACTATGTGAGGGAGTCACTGCTATACATGTTCTTCATATATTATAATATGATACATTATTATAAACATATGATATAAGTTATATTGCAATATAACATAGGTAAGGCTAGGTTTGGCTTGACTGATATCGGTGTGGTCAGATGAACGAAATGTTATATCCAGGCTTTATAAAAATAATTCTACTCCGGTTTATATCCGATTAGATTCTAGTATCACCAAAGGAAAAGCTTGCTGTCTGGAAGCCATCTTGTGGCAAAACAATGGCGCGAACAAATAGTTATTATTCGATCACACGTATTATACCAAATTATAAAAGGTAAACATTGCGTAACACTCGGACATAGCTAGAGTAACTGTTGTTGTCTATGTATCTCCCGCACTGTGTTTATATTTGGTTAATTTTTAACGGAAAGCACCAGTGCAAAGTTGTATGCCTTGTGTGTGGACAGGATTCAAAGTTCGTAAGACGGAGTCCGAGGCAGAACCATAAATAGGACAGCCATATTCAAGGGTAGATAGAACAATGGCTGGCATTGACATGGTGGAACGCCTAGCACCCCAGGTAGTGTGAGACAGCTTTTTAAGAAAACCGAGAGCTTGCATGCCTTTACATTTGACATAATGTATATGATTTTGCCAATTAAGGTGTTAGTCAAAGATTAATCCTAGGAATTTAACGCTCGAGTGGAAAGAGAGTAGTGAATCTCCCATCCGGAGTTCTATGGTCTGGTCGCGGAGCGCTTATCACGAAAATTAACAGTTTCCTTAGTCTTTTCTGCGTAAAACTTGAAGCCGACTGATGAAGCCCAATCAACAACCTTCTGAATGGAGATGTTGAGAAGGCGTTGAGGATGACGAAGGGTGCAGGTGGTGCAGTATACGGCATACACATATGACATACAAGCATCCTCGGACGCCTCGTGACAGTAGGCGGATAACACGATTTATGGCAATGGCAAAGAGCATGCTACTTAGAACACTATCCTGGGGTATTCCATTGTGGAGAGGGAAAATGGCAGAAAGTATAATTATTCTCCACACGAGTTTGGAAAGTGCGCGCTGTAAGGAAGTTGGATATGAATAAGGGGAGATGACCGCGGTTGCCACAATCATGGAGGGACTGGAGTATGAAATATCTCCACGTAGTATCATAGGCCTTTTGTATGTCAAAGAAGACCGCAACCGTGATGTGATGAACATGGGATCAAATCCCTGTCTGATTCGGGCTTCTAAAGCCAGCCATACACTTGCAGGCCCGGCCTGTCCATCCAACGAAAAGGGGGCGGGGCATCGTCCGCCGGACGAGACACACACACACACACACAGGCCGCCTCACGAAAATATACAGTATACATCGGACCACCGTGATGATAACATGAGTCGGTTGTCCGATAAGGAGTTGGGATGGAGCCGTTTGGGTGCGAGTTTTTAGACTTTTCCAGCGAAGATTGATAGAATAAACACATATTGGGATATAATGATGTTTATTAGTAACAATAATTAACCCACCTGTATTATATGCTTTGTTAGTCTTGTATCGATCCAATGTACTAGGTGGTAGGCAAGGGTTAGTCTTTTATATGTTTCGGGTTCTTGTGTTGATTGTGTTGTGTTGATTGTGTTGTGACATATTAACACAATTAGACATATTAGCCTATATGTTTTGGGTTCTTATCTACTTTTTCTGTTGTGTGACATCATTGACATGCAGGTGATGATGTTAATTGCAATATATATAAACGGATGTATTTTAATCTATTTGTCATTTTCAATAAATGTCTAACAACACGGCTGAGTCGCTGACAGCAAGAGACTGGCAAGCTAGGAGTGGACCGCTCCTGAACACAACCACACGCGGTTGGGCGGGTGCCCAACTCTGAAAGGAGTTGAAGTAGGGGAGCTATCCCCCCGCCAAAGGCGGCTTTCTAGGGCCTTTCCTAGCTGATGCGGAGAGGATTGGGTTCTAGTCATGTGGTGATGGGCTGGTCTATCAGAGTGAGAGCTGAGCGATCTCTGCCATACCCATAGCTTACTCTGACTGTTCCTTTTACTTATATATCTTCTAGATCTCAAGTGACGGCGTGTTTTCCGTGGATCGACCTCCCTACTGCCAACCTAAAAGTTGGCAGATTGGGAGCCAAAGCGTCACATTTTTCCCTTGCCCCTCAACTTTCCCTTCTAATTGCTGAGGGGCACAGGGCCTTGGGTGGGGCTTTGGTTTCCCGGGCGTTTCCGCGCCCTCCTCAGCTCCCTGCCTTAGAGTGGCTTAGGTCACCTGGGTTTTGTTAGTGGTAAGCAGGGAGGGTTTTGTGGGGGCGCTCTGTGGCCTTGGCCGTGCTCGGGACCTTGGGGCTGTTCGGCCAGGCAGCCTCGGGAACAGCAACAACAAAACAACCACACGCACACAGGCGGCAGGCCGCAACGAACGGAATTTTCAAGCACCAACTGATATTCATCCGGCCGCTGCGTCAGGCCTGACCGGATGAAAAACACTCCCATACACACGGAGGCCGCCTCTAGCCCCGCCCCTTTTCGTTGGCCGGACAGGCTGGGCCTGCAAGACTGAACAGTACTTTGTTCGATAAGCATTCAACTCGTACAGATGTGTTTCCTTGAGAAATAGCTGCTGCACATGACCTAATCAGTGTGTGTTCACCATTATTACAAATTTCAAATGGCCCTATCCATTTTGTTCTTAAAAAAATGAAATTATTATCTCTAGGGTGAAACTGAAGTAAATTTGGCAATTGCATTCATTGCGACTTAACCCAAGTTTTAAGACTTAATCTTATTTGAGGCGCACATAAAGCCTCTTGTGTTCGACAGTGCAGAATCCTTGAAGGTGACTGAAAAGCTGAATGTAAATACTATTACACATAGCTGTAATTTGGTGTCGGTTAGTTAAGATGGGTTAAGTATCTGTTTGTTGTTTCTTATGAAAGTATCCTGAAGACACTACATTATAATGGAATCTTAAAATTATATTTATGCAATTTATATATATATATATATATATATACAGTATATATATATATAGAGAGAGAGAGAGAGAGAGAGAGTTGATGTGTATTTTTGTCTATCATATCTACCATTCATAGCCACAGTTTACCAAAGACAAAACTATATTTGGTCAAGGTCAAACATACTTCGACCCCATGACTATCAAGCTAAACTATTTGTCTTGTATCATGATGCAAGAAAAAACTGTTGCACACGAGTGAGTAGCGTAATATAAATTGTCTGTGAATGTTGGTGAATGACATGACTCCATTGTTCCCGATTGATCAGACCTACTGGTGGTAACTGGCAACGAGGCTCTCACAGGGATTAACGAGAATTGTAGGATCAAACATTGTATCCGCCTTTGAGCTGTGCTATTCTTGGACTAGAGTTGTCTGTTGGGAAAATACTGTTGTTTTGTATAGGGAGCTATCAGGTTTTACTGCGTACTTTGTAAACCAATATTTATAGTCTCAAACAAATATTTATGAAACCTTTAAAAATCGCAAGCTGTTTTAACATATTGCAAATTGTAAATACTAGAACGGCAATTAATGAGAGGTTCGACAATATAACAAAAACATTAGTGCCGTAGCTGCATGTAGTATTTAGTTACTTGGAAAAGGACTGTAAATCATGGAACCACAAATACAATGCGGGCAAACCAGCTGGCCCGGACATACCTTTTTGTGTTATTTAAGCTATTCATTAATATTGAAATAAGCAACGTAAAAAAAAGACATTATCGTAAAAACAACAACAAGATGTAAAAAATCTGTGTATTACTTTTGCCATTATTATACTTAATTAAAATACGTAAAATAACAAACATACAAGTAACCCTGGGTCAGTTGGAATTCCTGCTTGTTAAAAGAGCTTCGCTTTATCGAGAGTTCAATTTAGTATTATGGTTTGTTAGGTGTATTTTACCTATGAATTACGGTACTCAAACATTAGCTTTATAGTAATATTGGCGGTTAGTTATGCTTTTGTCCCCTTAAAACTACGATGTTATGATATCCTTTAACTATATATGTTAGAAAATATTGCTAACAATTTGTGTAACATAGGAATCATAGAATATTAACGCGGACCAATTCCCCCAGTAGTTGGTGCATTTTTGGTTTTAAATCAATATGGGCTGTTGTTAAATCGATAGTGAATGATCAGTTGATCACACACTAAACGTTACTATCCGTGAGTGAGGGCTAGGTAAAATAAAAACAAAAATACATAAATAAATATATAATTGCATACAAAAACAAATAATAATAATAGTAATAATTATTACACGAGCGTTGTTCCATTAATATACAGTAGGATAGACATTACCATCTTGGATATTAAATTTTATAATGGGATTATCTTTTGATTGGTCTCGGTCACTAGCGTGAAAATATGTTATTATAAAGGTTGAATACTAAGGGAAGGAATTTATAAGAAGACAGCCTTCATGATAGAGAATGGGGACATATAGGAATCGACTATCATCATGACCGGTGCGAGTTTCTACTTGACAAGAGCATTAAATAGTTGCATGCTTCCTCCGGCTACACAATGATTCCCTCATGCCATCAATGAGGTGACCCAAAATTCCAGCAGATTTAAAAGAAAAAGAAACAAGAATAAACAAAATGACCAGGAAAGCCAGAATATGCAAATTTATGCACAAAACTCCGTATAAGTAGGGCCCCGGAACAAGTCCTCCTATATCTTGAGGCCAGTGGAGGGTTCCCAGCCACCATTGTTGTATTATCTGTCAGCACCTTAGTAGTATCAGCCAGACAACCAGTATATGCTGTGTTACCAGCCAACATATTCATCTTACCAACCAGAACACAGCTCTGTGAGGGTCATTACACCGTCTTCATTGTCGCGGACAGTGTCACCTCTTGAATATTCGTCTCCCACACCATAACGACTGCAGAGCTTCTTGGTACCATTATCTAAAAACTGTAGTAGATCAAAGCACTTGGAACAGAGCTGCCTAACAGTATCCACATCATAAGTCCTAAATCAATAATAAACATGAACCAGTGAGAATACTGTGTATGTATCTATTTTGAGTTTCATATCAGGTAAGTTATCATAGATCTGATCTGAGATTGGTTATGTCCTTGGATTGGCTAGAAGATCAGGGTAAATAGGTTTCTTGAGCGTCTGCAAAAAATTAGGTAAATTATATCGTCTGTCACTCATTATATGTAACATTCAGGATTTGCTATACGATCAAGTACATAGCCATTTTCACAATGTGATATGGAAATGCGATATAAAGAATCACATTTAATCGCCTTAATGAAACTTGTGTGGTGCCGAAATTATGGATTTATTCAAGCAAAGGAAGGACCAAGATACTCAATGGTGGAAGGGGAATTTATAACCTTCCCCAAAGCTTCTTAGAGTGTTAATGTGGGTAGTGAAGCGTGGTGACTCTGATAAGGCATGATGTATGTCTTCCGGGGGTTCCCCTTTACCAGGCTGTGTGCTCCCCCTCATTCTTAGTCCTAACCTCCCTCCTCCGTCCATTGATCTCTACTGTAGGTATAGTTGCCAACATAAGTTATATCAAGTCGAGCCAGATGGACAGTCTTCTCACATCTAATACCCTTGTTCCCTTACACATATAAATCTTTAGAATACTGTAACTGCTTTCCTATGTGTATGAAAGATACAAAAGGCAAAGCTGCCTGTAACAAGGGTCGGCCCGAGTTGTGTGAGGGCACTTATAAAAATCCATGTATGGTATCCTGGAATATGGATCCTACGACTTGTATATGAATTGAAATACATTCTCCAAGTAAGATTTTCCTTCTCCTTAATATCTATAGGAAATGATTAAGTATCCTTTATCACACCGTGGTAGAGCTGGTTAAAGCATGGATAATCGTCCTGACTGTCATTGGATTGAGTCTCAATGAGAATATATAATCGTATAGTATCTCACGTGTATTTGTAAGATATACTTTATATACAGTGTATATATACTGTGTGTATATAATTATATATATATATATATATATATATATATATATATATATATATATATATATATATATATATATATATATATATATATATATATATATATATATATATGTAATGAGAGAGATATAGATATATATATTTTACAGGCCAGTGAGCATAACCAGAAGTTAAACATACAACAAGAGCTGTGTGTGGCTCATCTTTGTCATGGCTGGAGACTCGGATACAGTTTGGTATGAGAGACAGATTTCCGGATCCAAATTAGCTCTCCTGTGGAAAATACTCTTAACCCTTAACTGGCGGCACGCATCATATGTCGAGTGAAAGAAATTTGGACTATGTGGCGGCTCACAACTTATGTCGTGTGCCATTTTCAGCACGTAATGTTGCTGAGAGAGAGAGATAAGTGGTGGCAGGAGAGTAGCGAGCGTATGACTGCTCCAGACCACCGCGGTGGACCTACTGACATGAATCCCACCCTCCCCCACCCTCACGCACTCGCTACACAGGGAATTATGTAGGGAAACTACCTAATTACATGGTTTTTGCACTCGTGTTGCGCGATTGTTGCAAGAAAACTAGCGGTCGTACAAGGATCGTTGGGGCGTTATTGGAAAGCTCTGTTTATGCCCTTTCAGGGATAGATACTTGTTTTACGCTCTGGGTCTTATTTAGGCATGAAAATTATCACGTAAACAACCCTATTTAGGGTAAAAACACCCCGCTGGGCGGTACATATAAATTACCGCCTAGGCCGCTCGTTAGGTGTTAATACGAAGTTCACAAACAAGCACCATCTGCTTTCGTCTATGCTGTGTGCTTTGTTATATAATTTATTATATTTATATTGTATTAATTTAATATTGCACAATTGTTAAGTTGACAACTTGTTTGTAGAATATATCATTTATTGCAGTAAATTAATTATGTTTTACTGTATATTATATTGAAATTGTGAGAGCCTTATTAAAATGTTTATTGAGTGTTTATAAGATTTCAGTTATACCAGTTATACAGGGTTTGCTTCTTATAATGTAATTAAATTAATATAAAAGCCACACTCACTATTGCATCATTAACATCATGTAATTCGTGTTCATATAAATGTTGTTCTAATTGATATATTTTTGCCTTCGAAAGACAGTATAGCCAAAACAAATGTATATATTTAAAATATAATAATGATAATAATAATATTGAAACATAATAATACAAATAATAATAATAATAACAATAATAGTAATATGTATAAATATATATATATACATAGGCCTATATATATATATATATATATATATATATATATATATATATATATATATATATATATATATGTGTATCTGGAATTGTCTTGACTTAGCTCTAACTTCTAACTCTTCTGCTTATACTTTAATCCTTTTCTATCCGTTGGGCTCCTCCGATCATAACCTTATCTCTGTTACCTGTCCTATCTCTCCAGTATGGCCATCTGATCCTCCCAGCCGGTAGCACTTGTGGCATTTTGCTACCGCCGACTGGGAGGCTCTACGGCAGTATTTCTTTGATTTTCCCTAGTGATTTTGACTTCCTTATCTAGGTAAACTCTTCTGTCCCTTGCATTTATCTAACCGCTTTCCTTCTTGGTTGAAATTTGCTCTCATCCAACCTGTCCGGAAGATGGGTGACCGCTCTCAACCTTTCAACTAAGGTCAAATTGCCCTTACATCTTCCATCTCTAAGATTTCGTATCTATTCATAATTCAAAATTTCTTAAGCATCTTATTTCCCATAACCTTCTTTCAAATTGTCAGTATGACTTCCTTAACCCGGGAGCTGCGGGGAGACTCTTAAGAGTTCCCCGGCGCACTGCGGGGAGACTCTTAAGAGCAGAGACTTTGAACACGTACCAAAACCGCGCGTTTATAGCCAGGCGGCTGAAAATTGGTGTGGGTATAGTACTACATGTCAACTCTCGATACCACCCCGCCAAACGCTCGCCCCGCACTCGTGCAAGCACCACCGCGCCAGTAACCACGCACTAGTCATGGAGCCTACACGTCCCTCACGCTCGCTCCCTGATGACACAACCAGCCCTCCTTCTGGTGGTGTTAGCCACCGTGGAAGGCAGAGGGTGGCTGCCAAAGACCCTAGCTACCAGTACGACACGCCCTACAGCTCAGAGGACGAATCACCAGCACCAAAAGCACGTAAAACACGTGCAAGCAGGGCAATGGCACAGAGGTCATTGGTCTTTCGGGAAACTGCCACCACGACCCAGGCCACTGCAACAACCACTACCACCACCACTGCCACCACTGCCACCCCTGCCACCCCTGCCACCGGTACCAGCGATGCAGGAGGCCGCCCTAGGGCTGCATTACCTGCGGGGGCAGGAAAAATGAAAGGCACGGGCGTAGGGAAAAGAACCCGTACGCCAGCCACAGTGCCCCTACCACCACCAACACCACCAGCCGCCCCTGGCCCGGCTGCCCCTGCCGCCCCTGCTGCCCCTGCCGCCCCTGCCGCCCCTGCTGCCCCTGCCGCCCCTGCCGCCCCTGCCCAAGGAACAGGGAAGGGGAAGGGGAAAGGGAGAGGGAAAGCGACTGGGAAAGCGACTGCTGGCCCTGGTGTCCCTGCCGGCCCTGCTGCCCCTGCCGCCCCTGCCGCCCCTGCTGCCCCTGCCGCCCCTGCCGCCCCTGCCGCCCCTGCCCAAGGAACAGGGAAGGGGAAGGGGAAAGGGAGAGGGAAATCGACTGCTGGCCCTGGTGTCCCTGCCTGCCCTGCTGCCCCTGCCGCCCCTGCCGCCCCTGCCGCCCCTGCCCAAGGAACAGAGAGAAGGGCGACAGGCACCACCATCATCTTGCCATCAAGGCCACGCACCACTGCTGCCCCTGCCGCCGCCGCCCCTGCCGCCGCCGCCCCTGCCGCCGCCCCTGCCACCACCTCTGCTGTCCCTGTCCATAAGACTCCCGCACGTGCCAAAGTGACCCGGAAAACTCTTACACCATCTAAGTATGCCGCCCTGCTGTTTGATGGTGATTCGCAGGACATTGGCAGCCCGGGTTTCGACGACGAAGCCCTAGCACGGGACCAAGGGTGGGGGGATTTGGGAGTGGACAGTGGGAGTGAGTCCGACGTCGGTGACGAAAACGAGGAAGGGCATCGTCTGTCAAGTGAAGAGGAGGGTAATGATGAAGTGCTGTATCGCGACCATGGAAGCGATATTTCAGACGCAGAAGCAGACGCAGACGACATTCCGATCCCTGGCATGCCTTCGTTCGATTGGTCTGACGGGGTCAATTTTGTACCTGACGTGCCCCAGTTCAATCCTGGGACGTCAGGAACAACTGACGACTGGCCCTGTGATGATCAAGCGAACGAAAGCGACTTCTTCCTCGCTTTTTTCGACATGGAGGTAATGACGTACATCGTTGCCCAAACAAACGCCTACTACAGGTGGGTGTTTGGCAGATTGGACGTCCTTTCTCCAAAAGCGAGAATACGAGGCTGGGTGGATACGACTGTGGCAGAATTTCTGACGTTCTTTGCCTTGTTGTTCCTCATGCCTCTGATCAAGAAGCATGTGTTGCAACACTACTGGAAGCACGACCCTCTCATCGCCACCCCAACTTTCAATAAGTTCATGACTCGTGACAGATTTTTGTTGCTGCTAAGATTTATGCACTTTGCAGACAACGAAAATCCTAACAGGATTGACAGGATATGGAAAGTTCGGGATGTGTTCACCATGTTGTTGGAGAGGTATAGGAAATACTTTTACCCCTTCCTCAATTTGGTGATTGATGAGTCGCTCGTGCTCTTCAAAGGACGTCTTGTTTTCAAGCAGTATATCCCCTTGAAGAGGCATAGGTTCGGAATCAAGCTCTTCGTGTTGTGCGACTGTGAAACTGGAATAGTGCTTGACATGATCGTGTATACAGGAACTGACATTGACGTACCGAAAGCCGCTGCCAATGACCCCATGGGCATGTCAGGTGCCATCGTCAGGAAAATGTTGGCACCTTACCTGGGCAAAGGCCACATCATCTACACTGACAACTGGTATACTTCTCCTGCTCTCTGCCAGTTTCTTTATGACAACCAAACGGGGTCATGTGGGACTGTCAGAAAGACAAGAAAGTTTATGCCAAAGTTCACAGGTGATGTCATTCCTCTCACAGATGCCTCCTCCAGTGACACACCTTCAGAAGACGACCTGGCCCAGGAACACCGCGAGAGGCATGTGCGAAGAAGGCGACGAAAGGGGCAGAAATACAAGCAGCTCGAGAAGTGTGGGAAACTGATAGCCCTGAAGTGGAAGGATAAGCGAGACGTCCACCTGCTTTCCACCGTCCACACAGGTGCCCAGGTGGATTCTGGCAAAATCCACTACCGAACCAGGAAGACAATCTACAAGCCCGACATGGTAGTGGACTACACCAAAAACATGCGCCTGGTGGACAAGTCTGACTGTCAGCTGTCAGGTGTTGAGTGTCTGAGGAAGACTGTGAAGTGGTATCACAAGCTCTTCCTCCACCTAGTTGACATAACGATGCTGAACGCCTACAACTTGTGGTTGGTGAAGAAGGATATGGCCCCAAACCAGAAGCTGAAATTCCGGGAGTTCGTGTACAACGTCTCCTACCAACTCCTGGAGAAGTATGGCACCACCACTCACAGACGTACGGCATGGCGTGGGGATCACGTTCCTGACCGCATCCAGCTGGGTGTCGAAAGACACTACACAACCAACACCGAGCTGATTGGCACTCGTCACAGGCAGGTGCAGTGCACCGTCTGCAGCTCCAGTGTGAGGAAACCCCATGTAACCAAAAGAGTCACCTCAATGTGCGCCGAGTGCAAAGTTGCACTCTGCCTGGGTGACTGCTTCAGGGACTACCACACCTTCAAGAACTACTGAGTGTCGGCCCCTGCCCTGCCCTGCCCTGGACTCGCCCCGTGCCCTGCCCTGGACTCGCCTCCTGCCCTGCCCTGCCCTGGACTCGCGCCCTACCTTACCTGACCTGACCTAATTGATCACGCTACCTCATAATGTAACATATATATTATATAATGTATAAGTTCCAAAGATGTCCCTGTGATATAGCTTTTACATTATATATTTGTATGTTTCATTATTTAGTTTATAAGTTTCAAAGATTTACATGTAATATGCCTTATTTTTTTAGTATATCAATATATATGTTTGTTATTAGCCTAAGTAATGTGTATATAATTATTTTCTTACCTCAAATGAATTGTACAAAAATAAATATGTTTCAATAAATCATGTCAAACCTACTATGATAATAAAATAAAACAATAAAAAAAGAAAAAAGAAAACAAGGTCATGTCATTGTATTCTTACAATATGATATATTCTATGAATATTTCATATTGTTTGAATACAATGGCATGATCTTGTAAAAAAAAAAATTTATAAATTTTTTTCTAGACAATATAAAACCTTCCCCATAACCCCCTCCTGGATTCGATCCCACTACCCTACGACACTTTGAGTTTTCCAGTCCGCGACCTTACCAACCATGCCACATGAGCTCATACCAAATATCACTCAAAACTTCGTGTCTACAATCGAAATGACAATATACCAAAAAAATGAATTATCCCACCAATTTACGTTTGTAAATTGATGGGATTATCAATTATATCATGCCAAGGTTTATAATAGTTTGTCTCTGTCAAGAATTAGTAATTATATAACTTTATTCTGTCAAAAATTGCCCAAACACTCAGCAAAATTGCCCCTCTCAGTGTGACTCCACTCATTTTCACACGGTCAGGCGGTCACGAGGTGACCCTTGCCGCTCCTTGATTCTCCAGCTACAGCAGCTCTGTCTGGGAACAAAATTGGTATAAATACAATAATGGATAAAATACTCTTCACAAATACATTTGTATTGTATAATATTGTAAATAAAAATGAATAATAACTGTGTGGGTGTCGAAAATTGCTCAACCAGCTTTCTTATGTCTCGCCTACGCGCGTATATTGGATTATACATAGTCATGACTGTCATACAAATAATTGCAGTAGGTCTCGAATATACATTTAGATTGCATATTACTTCGAAATAAATAAGTAAACGTTTCTCTGGTGGCAATCTACCCTTTCGCAGGTGTAAGGAGACACCAGTCTATATTTAGCCCTCTATCACAACAGGCAATCTGCCTGTGTTGACTCAGCACCGTCGCTGGTGGTCTATAAATATAGTACTTTATTTACAGTCACTGGCCTACATGTTTCTGTGGTACTTCACATGTGTCTAAAATGCAATGTCTGCTTGCATAAAAATGCAATTCTGAAGTCCATTTATATGTACGACATACCCATGTCTCAGTTTCTCTCTCTCTCTCTCTCTCTCTCTCTCCATTCCTGACTCATGTTATTGTAGACCTGTTGATGGCAACGAACACCAGCCATCTGGTAGACATAAGGGTCAAAATACCAAACATCAATACGCCTGGGGTGCCTCCACAATTATCACTAAGCTGGTTATCTATCTAGAGATCTGCCTGACTTCCATCTCTCCACGACTCACTCACTCACTGCACCCCTGCATGCCTCCCTCCCACCCCCAACCCCCCCTTTCAGGCTTCCGTCTGCTAGAAACACATTCACAATTTGCGTAAATATCGCATCAATTGGGCTATATGCGGTATATTCCTTGTTATATGGGACGCCTACATATGTACACGTCTTTATTATAGCATGAGAGTGCTCTAAATACAAGATTGACGTGATATTTATGGCGTAACACACCCTCTCCCCCTTTCATTCCCACCACAACTCACTCACACCTTGGTTCACGCATAGAAACTCATTGATAATGTGCGTAAATATCGCATGAATTGGTTTATATGCGGTATATATTTTGATATATGGCACGTATACATACGTACAAGTCTGTATTATAGCGTGACAGTGCTCTACGTACAAGATATACGTGATATGTATGGCGTAAACCACACTCTCAGCTCATAAATTGCCGCCAAACCTCCAACACATCTTCATTCCCGCCTAAATATTCTCTTATAATTCCCTTATATATTGCAATTTTTGGTCACTATGAGGCATATTCATTGTTATATGGGTGCCATACACACGTATACATACTCTAAATAGCCTAAAAGGGCTCGAAAAAGGAGATATACGTGATAATACGCGGTAACCCACCCCCTCCTCCCTCTCCTTCTATCCCCTGCGCGCGTAAATATTCGGCAGGGAAATCTCGCCGCTCGATGACAATCTAGCCGCGCGGTGCCATTCGCTCCACATTTTTCAACTACGGACCGTTCCCCTACCCCCCCCAGACATTTTTTGGGGGGTCAAATATATATGGGCCGATGCACGCAAACATTCCCTACACGATGATGTACTTTTTATCGAAATTGGCAATAGGTCCCAAAATCATCATAGGTGCGCACAGTCTTACCCTGTAGAAAACCCCCTGTGCGCCGCGGAGAGGTTAAAGGCTGCTCTACTGGTGATCTACTTTCCTATCTTACTAAGTCTTGGTCATCTTTCCTTTGGGACTTACTTGTCTATTGTGTTAGATATATCAAAGCCTTTTGATAGAGCCTGCTACAAATACATTATTTCCAAACTACCATCTCTTGGCTTCTATCCTATCTGCCTTTGTCATTATTTGTCTTTATGACTGTTCCGTAGCTGCAGTTATGGATGGCCATCGTTCACTCCCTCTACCTATTAACCCCAGTGTTCCTCAGGGTTCTGTCCTATTCCCAGTGCTATTTTTAATTTGCATTAATGATCTCTCAACTGTAACTGTAGTTCTATCCATCCATATGTTGATGACTGCTGAATCACCATATATATATATATATATAATACACAAGTTATGTAATCAATGGAAGTATATTCGTTCGGAGTCGAATTGACAAAAATCTTCAACATATTATTTAGAGTATGGGCATAAATAGTACAATATATCTGAAAATTATATCACAAACAGATAAAGATAAACTATAATAACTGGATTAAAAGATAGGACTACTGTAGTGCATGTTTATATATTCAACTTAATTCAAAGCCGTTATTATTATCAGATTGAAAAATAGCAATGTTTTGAATATTGATATGGGTATTAACTTAAGAAGTGTGCTACTGTGCTTAGAGCGAATATGTTTTAAAACAATTCCGATCCTCTGTCAAAGCCAGTACAGTATTACGTGGAAATCTTATAACACGCATGTGAAAAGTGCTTTGAAGGATAGGTGACAAGATTAACTTTCCCGGCATTTTGTTCGGCTGTTCTAATCTGGCATCTTCGGAATTAGAGTTGTATAATAATTCAGCAACCTTAGCATATGTATTTGGTATCACCAGATGAATATTCCCAACAAATATTAGAAAACAAATAAATAATAAGACTAGTCGACCAGAAATTGTGAGGATTAAGGGGGGTGACCTGCTTTTTTGTTTCTTTCTTGGTTGTATCCAGTCGGTCCCATTCAGCCTATTTTAAGACATTTATCCCCATCCAGGTGTCGATTTTTTCCTGGCGAGCGATAGCGAGCTAGCATTTTATGGAGAAATCCGGCGAAGCGGGAGAAATTTTTCTATAGAAAAATTTGTAAATTCAGCCAGCTGTCTAACACATTGTCCAAAATATGGTGGCTCACTATCACTCGCCAGGTATAAATCGACACCTGGATGGGGATAAACGTCTTAAAACAGTAGGCCGAATAGGGCCGAATGGATACAACCCAGAGAGAGAAAAAACAAAGCAGGTGACCCCCCTTAATGTGTGTGTACCTCCCCCTTTACAGTCCGGATGAGTGTTTCTGGCACTACTGGCCAAAGGACCAACAGCTTTAAAACATTTTATCCTCGTATTTACCCACATTTTTAAGGGGGGTTACCGTTTTTTTTTTTATCTTTCTCTCTTTTTTCCTGGCTTGTATCCATTCGGCCCCATTCAGCCAACTGTTTTAAGACGCTTATCCCCATCCAGGTGTCGATTTCTTCCTGGCGAGCGATAGCGAGCTAGCATTTTATGTAGAAATCCGGCTTCGCTGGAGACATTTTCTATCGACAAATGTAAAAATTTAGCTTGCTGTCAAAACAAAGATATATAAATTCTGGCTCGCTACCGCTCACCAGGAAAATATTGGCACCTAGATGGGGGTAAACGTCTTATAACAGTATGCTGCATCGGGCCAAATGGATACAAGCCAAAGTGAGAGGGAGAAAACAAAATAACAAAAGTGAAGTGGGCTCCCTTGGAGATTACCGCCACATATTTTAACCCAGCGAGTTGAGGCAGCTCGTATATACTTCAGGCTCAGAGTTCCTTCCCGTGTTTACTCTGAGCGAAGTAACACAATAAAGCTTTAACCCTTTCGTTGCGGGTGACGTTCTGGAACGTCCTGGCAAGTTACAGCAATTTCCAGGCTTTAACCCTTGTCTAGTGGGGTGTTTTGGGCTCATTTGGGCATATTCAGGCCCTCCTGCATGATAAATCAAGCATCTGCATGAAAAAAAATATATATTTAGCAAAATACTAGGCACTAAAAGCTTCAAAATGAGACCAGAACGAGCTACGTAGCACTCGTGGTTCTCTTGCAGTGATGCCACGAACATGGGAGTTTAGCATATTTCGGTATATTTTTCCCAGCTATGCTCACTACTGGCTACACTGCCGGCCTCTCGAGAACACAGGGAACATGAGTTAATGGGCGGTGGTAAGCCCTGGGAGTCGGCTGTCTGGCCCGCTGTGCTCCCGGCCATTTGCACTCGATTTTAACCCTTTAAAAGCCTTAATAATGCTCCTAACTTGCTGCAAATTGGTGCACGACTTAAGTTGAGCGCCGCCAATAAGGGGTTAAAAGCCTGTAAAAACCGTAAAAATCGAGTGTCAGTGGGCGGGAGCGTGAGGGGCCCACCTCCGACCCTTAGAGCAGCGAGCGGCTCACTGAGGTTGACTGTGTCTCGCGCAGGTTTCTCTGTGAGTCTGTGTCTCACAACAGTGTAGCCAAGCGAGCGAGTGCTACCAAATAGCGGGTTTCCCGCGTTTCACTGGCACCACTGCGGGTGAACCAAACCATGTGAGGGGCCCGTTCTGGTCTCATTTTGATGCTATTTTCGCCTAGTTTTTGGCAGAATACACTTCATTTAATGCAGATGCTTGATTTATCATTCAGGAGTGCCTGAATATGCCCTAAATAGCCCAAACATAGCCACAGCCAATGGGTTAAGGGGGGTCACTGGCTTTTTTTTTTTATCTTTTTCTCCTTTTCTCTCTTTCCCTGGCTTTTATCCATTCGGGTCCATTCAGCCAACTGTTTTAAGACGTTTATCCCCATCTAGGTGTCGATTTCTTCCTGGCGAGTGATAGCGAGCCAGCATTGCATGGAGAAATCCGGCTTTGGCGGAAAATTTTTCTATCGAAAAATTTACAAATTTAGTTTGCTGTCAAAACAAAAATATACACAGTAAATACCGGATCGCTTCCGCTCGCCAGGGAAATATTGACACCTGGATAGGGGTAAATGTCTTAAAACAGTAGGCTGAATGGGGCCGAAGGGATACAAGCCAAAGAGAGAGGGAGAGAAAGAGAAAATAAGCGAGGTGGACTCCTTTAAATTAATTGAATGCCCCAACAACTGTATTAAAATAATGGTGCGGAAACAAGGGCAGAAGAGTTCAAACATTCAAAGACATATATTTTACTTAGTTCAGAGCAAAGATACAAACCCATCTATGTTTTGGCTGTACAAACTATGTGAACTAACTTGGTTGCATAATAACACTTGGGGTCTGGCTATGAATTTGAAATGGTGAATTGACCCTACCAAGAATTCACCTGAGACCTCTGGTGGACGCTTCCGAACTAGCGTCAGAGCTAAGACTGTCGACATAAACAATACCCAACACTTAGGATATACACAGTTTATCTCAATGTTTTGTGTTTCTACATGTTTATATTTTAGATAAAGTGGTAGTGGTGGATAGAGTGGTAGTAGTAGATAAAGTGGTAGTTGTAGAAAAAGTGGTATTAGTAGATAAAGTGGTAGTGTTCGAAAAAGTGGTAGTGGTGGATAAAGTTGTAGTAGTGGATAAAGTGGTAGTGGTAGTGGTAGATAAAGTGATAGTGGTGGATGCAGTGGTAGTGGTAGATAAAGTGGTAGTGGTGGATAAAGTGGTAGTGGTAGATAAAGTGGTATTAGTAGATAAAGTTGTAGTGTTAGATAAAGTGGTAGTCTTAGATAAAGAGGTAGTGGTGGATAAAGTTGTAGTAGTGGATAAAGTGGTACTTTTGGATACAGTGGTAGTGGTGGATAAAGTGGTAGTGGTAGATAAAGTGGTATATCGGCCACAGTAGCCATTTATTGGTAGGGAGACTTGTTCTCTCACTACTTAAGGGGTGTCACCCGCTTGTTTTCTTTTTCTCTCCTTTTCTCTCTTTCTCTGGCTTGTATCCATTCGGCCCCATTCAGCCAGCTGTTTTAAGACATTTATCCCCATACAGGTGTCGATTTCTTCCTGACGAGCGATAGCGAGCCAGTATTGCATGGAGAAATCCGGCTTCGCCGGAGACATTTTTCTATAGAAAAATGTAAAAATTTAGCTTGCTGTCAAAACAAAAATACAAATATACTGGCTCGCTACCACTCGCCAGGAAATTATTGACACCTGGATTGGGGAAAAGTCTTAGAAAAGTAGGCTGAATGGGGCCAAATGGATACAAGCCAAAGAGAGAGGGGAAGAAAGATAAAAAAAGCGAGGTGGGCCCCCCTTAAGCACTCTTCAACAACACTATAGCCCTGAGGTGCCTCTTACCTTAGTCGCACCACTTCCTTCCTTCAGTGTCTGCACCGCTCTTATAATTGACCACTTGCGAGTTTCATGCTATAAAGAAGTTGGAGTTGTAGACATCGATCGTAAACAGAAATGCAATAATAATGTAGGTTTCTGATAGCTAAAAAGTATGTTAAATTGGATTTTATGTATTTATAAATGTACTACAACCGTATTAGCAGGTAATTCTGCTAAATATCGATGTCTACAGCTCCATCTTCCTTATAGAACGAAACTCGCAACTGGTCAATTCCGCCGGGTATTATGTTGTTTATGTGTATGAAGGAGAACGGCAAAGCTTCCTGTAACAAGTATCCCCACACATTTGAAAGAGTTATCGAGATCAAAATTCAATGAATGCTATAGTCAAAATATCTGGACACACGGAACTTGACGCAGTTTAAGTCATAGAATAGGGGAAAGACAGATTGAGGCAGAGTTTCAGAGTTTTCTTGTTGAGTAAACGAAAACTGGTATAATCTGTTCACTCTTGGGTTAGAGAGTTGGACAGAATAGAGGTGGGAATGTGTTGAAAGGAGACATACACTGAGAAAGCTCTGAAGAACAATGAGTATTGTAATAGTGGTAGAGGAGTAACTATATATACAGTATACATATATATATACGGTATATATATATATATATTATATTAAGCGTTTTTAGCTATCTAGGGCTCTTTGGATATGGGTTCTGCATAGCACGAAATGTTAGTGATGAACCTATATTCCCAGGTTACCCAGTGTATGCTACAACTAACATTGCAGCAAAATAATCTTCATATTAGTATGTTTATGAATGAATTGATTTGGTTGGCAGTGGTGTTGTGGAGTGGCCCCTTCCTATTAGTATGATCATGATTAACACCTTCTCTACCAGCGACGTCTCTGTTATTTAGCTATATTTGGACGAGTGTGTGCAGTTTAAGAAGGATCCGTGGTAGTTAAAAGGGCTAGAAGAGATTGTTCGAAGCCTGTTAATTGCTGGAGGCCCTTTGTAAACTGAGTAAGATCGTCTAATAGTAGCCAGAATGCCGTTTAATGGAAGGCATCGGTACTGAATGGGATAAATATATGTGGTTGGTACTGGTGCTGTGGAGTCGGGGCGCCCCTTCTTATGCGTATGATTAGGATTGAATATATTTGGTTGGTAGTGGTGTGTTATCACGTGGGCTATACTAATTACTGCTATATTAATGTGTTGATTGTTATATATAGCGATAGTATAGGGCATAGGTTAAGTACGGTTACTATAAGTAGAAATGTTGTGCTTAAGGAAATTGACAGACTGAAACCTCATAAATCGCCTGGTCCTGATGAAGTATATGCTAGAGTATTAAAAGAATGCAGAGATGAGTTAAGTTACCCATTAACATTTATATTTAACAAGTCATTAGAGACAGGTATAGTTCCAGAAGCTTGGAAGCTTGCAAACGTTGTTCCGATCTTTAAAAAAGGTTATAAATCAATAGCATCCAATTACCGTCCCATTAATCTTACATCAATCACAGGAAAGCTACTAGAGTCAATTATTGCTAGTAAAATTAGAAACCACTTAGACACATTTAATTTAATCAATTATTCTCAGCATGGATTCACTCAGGGACGTTCTTGCCTTACTAATTTGCTTAGTTTTTCTCTCAGAGGTATATGAAGCAGTAGATAATGACAAGTCATATAATATAATATATTTAGATTTCAGTAAAGCTTTCGACAGAGTCCCCCATGAAAGATTGATGAGAAAGGTTGAGGCGCATGGAATAGATGGGGCGTTGTTGGGATGGATTAGGTCATGGCTAATTGGTAGGAAGCAGAGAGTCAGCATAAATGGTACCAAGTCAGAATGGGGAGCAGTCAAAAGTGGTGTTCCCCAGGGATCTGTATTAGGTCCTCTCTGCTGTTTGTTATATACATAAATTACCTTGATTTATGGATAACTAGTAGGATAAGTAAATTTGCAGATGATACCAAAATGGGGAGAACAATTGATTCAGATAGAGATATAGAGTGCCTCCAAAGGGATCTAGATACCTTACACGAATGGTCAGTAAATTGGCAGATGAAGTTTAACATTGACAAATGCAAGGTATTAACCCCTTTCACGCTTTTATGACGCAGAGGTTGCCAGATTAGCAATAAGAAATAGAGTTTTCTCACTCTTATAATTACCTCTCCAAAATTAGTTTTCTGCCCACAGCTAACTCAAAGACAACTGCAGAAGTTGAAGTAACTAAACTAAAGGTTTCTAAATGCCCCTGATGGTAACAAGGGCTTTAAAGTATCCCTAATAGGCTCAAAATTGCGTTATAAGCGTGAAAGGGTTAAACATAGGGAAGATGCATACAAATGTTAAATATAAACTAGCTAATAAGGAATTAGAAAACTCAGATTGTGAAAAAGATCTAGGTGCGTTTGTTAGCAATGTTACGACCGACCGGCACTACGCAATAAACAAGGGCACTTAATAATGGACTAGAAGATAGGCTATATCTGCAACAACGGTACGCTAATTCCAAACCCTCGAACTATTACGCCGGTGAACAAAACACTTAAACCCACCAGAGTTAATCTACTGGATAACGGGGTATCAATTAACTGGGTTTTAGTGCACTTCTACAATGGCTTTCCGGTGACAGCAAAGCCTACTCACAACAGGAGCACTTTACGTTAATAAAATGCTCTTAAGTAATAACAATGCTTAAATAAACTATAACAAGATTTAATAAAGGAGTATATACTTACGTTAACTTTAGTGTGAGTCTGTACTCACCACTAACTCTTCAATGCTCTATGAAAACACTGGAAGTCTAGTCCTACAGCAATCATATAAAGAATCTTCTGAACACGTCTGATGCTCTAAGATGCTCGTCAGTATTGAACAGAAATAATGCAGGGGCAGGACACCAAAGCGTGTATCTTAAATACATCAATAAGTAGGATACATATATATAACAAGGGAGTGCAACAACTCTGTGACAGCACTAATAATAGCCACTCAAAACAGTACTTCCTTAGCCACCGTAACAGCCAAAATGGGTTGTGCACTATGCATCAACCTAGGCTACAATAAGGCGTGAATAATTCCTAAAGCATACACAATTAAAGTTAATAAACACAATGCTGTCTTTCTCACTAATAAAGTCTAGCAGTGGCATAAAAGGTACCAAGAAACTAGGCAGAGCGCAAGCATGCTCGTAGCCTACTGTCTGCCCTTGAACAGATTTCCCTTATGTTACGTTAAGTGACTTGGAGGCTCTCTCGGTAAGTCCAGATCTCAAGTATCTGGTCTTACCCTGGCGCTCCACAAAGGTCAACAAAATGAGGTAGCAAGCATATAAGTGAGAGTAGGCAAAAGCCCTTCACTTGTATACTGCTACACTCGCAAAGGAAAAATATGCACAAGGGTTACAGGCTACCTAGCTTCGTCGAAGTCGTACAGGCTCTGACTTGCCACATACATAACTCAGACAACGACCAAAGATACCTTCCACTTCTAGCATTAAATAGTAGGAAAGAACAGCTCAATAATTAGAAGCACCCCCATACTATGCTACCATGTGACTATGACTCTAATAATCCCTAAAGCTAGTGCAAACATATATGTGAGAACTGGTGCGGGTAATACGACTGGCCGACTATGAAAGTCGTATGCAGAACCAGAAGGGATAAGTAATTGAATAAAGAGAAGAAGTATTGGAAAAGAAGAAGTTCAGAGAGAGAAACAGTAGTACAGGGGATTAGATTGGGGACAGATTGCAAAGGACATGTACAATGGAGTACAAAGGAAATCAAGCAACAACAGATCTAGTGACCCTTCTAGGCTGCTTGTCCTCCAAAACACTGAGGATCAAGTGTCCAAACAGTGGTTTAGAGTGGGTAAGGGAACATTGGAAAGGGAACTACTGCCCTGCCACTAACGTGGCAGGACTAGGAAGTTAGTAGGGGACATATGGGTTAGTAACTGAGGGGAGGATAAAATAAAGTTATTCATTTACAAACGCAGTCAGTCGCGGGTTTGATGCGAGATATTTGTCTAGGCGGAATTTAAATGAATCAACGGTGCTGCAGTCTATAACGTCTCGGGGAAGCCCATTCCACAAGTTGACAACTCGATTGAAGAAGAAATTCTTAGATTCATGTGAGTTAAAAGATTTACCAATAATTTTGCAACCGTTTCCCCACGTGTAATTAGATTGGTCGATAGTGAAGTACTTACTACAGTTCATATTGTCGATGCCTTTGATGATTTTGAACACTTGAATTAAGTCACCTCTTAATCTGCGCTGGGTTAAAGGAAATAGATTTAATTCTCTAAGACGCTCTTCGTATGGTTTGTTCTTTAGGCTAGGTATCATTTTGGTAACTCTACGTTGAACTCGTTCTAGCTTGTTTATGTCTTTTTGGTAATAAGGGCACCAGCATTGAACGCAGTATTCCAGAAGAGGGCGGACTAAGGAATTGTAAAAGGTTAGGATTACGTCTTTGGATTTATGCTCAAATGATCTGCTTATAAACCCAATTATTTTGTTTGCCTTCTTAACAACTTCTGAACATTGTTGACTCGGTTTTAGGTTACTCGATATTGTTACTCCCAGATCGGTTTCTCTGTTTACATTCTTAAGCTGAGTGCCATTCATCGAATAGTTTGCTTTCTCATTTAGGTATCCGATATGTAGTACTTTACATTTATCCGCATTGAAACTCATTTGCCAAATTTGGGCCCAATGTGACAATTTATCTAGATTGTGTTGCATATCGTCAACTTGATCTTGTGAGAGTACGCTATTTGCAATTTTTGTATCGTCAGCAAATTTTGAGATTGTACAGGTGAAACCCTCATCTATGTCGTTGATGTAAATTAGAAAGAGAATTGGTCCTAGTACCGATCCCTGGGGTACCCCGCTACTTACATTGGTCCATTTAGATGCCTTTCCGTTTATGACTACTCTTTGCTTTCTGTCGCTGAGCCAATTTTCTATCCATTTCAACACACCGTCTTGTATTCCATGCGCTTTTAGTTTTAGCAGTAAACGTTTGTGGGGAACTTTGTCAAAGGCCTTTTGAAATTCAAGGTATATAAAATCTACAGCTTTACTCTCATCGTAGAGGTTGAGGATATCGTGGAAGAAGTCTAAGAGGTTTGTTAAACAGGAACGTTTTTTACGAAAGCCGTGTTGAGTATCTTTAAGTATGTTATTTTCCTCTAAATAATTTACGAGTCTGTCTCTTATGACCGTTTCTAGCATTTTACATACAACTGAGGTTAAGCTAATTGGACGATAGTTACTGGGTAGGGATTTGCTGCCTTTTTTTGAATATCGGTGTTACGTTGGCTATCTTCCACTGATCAGGCATAGTTCCAGACTGCAAGGATTTATTGAATAGTAATGTCAGTGGTTTGGAGAGCTCATCCTTAGCTTCCTTTAGAACTCTAGGCGAGATTGTATCAGGTCCAGGCGTTTTATTTACCTTGAGTTTATCTAAACAATTCAATACTTCTCTCTCTGTAACGGTGATATTGCTTAGAACATCTGAATTATCAATCTGAATCGGCGATGGTGTAGGGATATCACTGAGGTCTTCTGTTGTAAAAACTGATGCAAATAAGGTATTGAGGGCATTACTCATTTGTACTTCGTCTTTGGTGTATTCTCAATTTTCATCGACTAACGGTCCAACAGTTGAAGTAACTACTTTTTTCTTTCTGATATAACTATACAATTCTTTCGGGTTTGTTTTACTTTGATACGCAATATGTAACTTTAGGGTCTTTTTTCTTTGCTTAATTAACTTTTTGGCTTTGCGTCGTAGCTCTACAAATTTCACCCGTTCTTCGTCATTTTGTGAGGATTTTAATCTATCATTAGCAAATTTTTTAGCAAGCAGGCAGTTTGAAATATCTTTATTCCACCATTTGGGCTTATTATTATGGCCTGGACACCGTATTTTCGAGGGTATGCAGTCTTGCACTGCTTTTAGGTAAGTGGTTTCGAATAACTTCCAAGATGTATTTATGTCGTTATTGTTAATTAAAAATTAAAAAGTAGGACCAAGCACTCTATGCCAAGCTCTGCAGGAGACACGCGAGTAGGAGCCCCCCAGCACTAACAAAGACAGCGGCACCCAATCACAGACGACTACGTCATGAGGAGCAGGCGTCATATGACGCGCCAGGCCCGCCGGCCAATCACAAGCGTGGGAAACTCCGCCCGAGCGAGGAAGGCACACGTACATACACATTACACACGCACATAATACCACCTTGCTGCTCGCTCTCTTTCTCCTTACAACTTCACACAACATATCTTATACTCTATCAATGACATAAAATACTTCCAAGTGTCACAAACAAGAATAAAGACCACCACTGATCTGTCTGTGACAACATAAACACTAAGAAAGAAAGAACATCATTCTACGATTATTATAGCCCATTTCACTGCCCTGGCGAGCGCTAGCGAGTTACGAGTACATTCTGGCAAGCTGGCCAGCGTAACACCCCGCCCCAGATGTGGGACGTTTCAGCCTCTGGTGAACTCCACATCTGACCAGACAGAATGCCCACCAACCCCGCATCACCCAGCTACTCTCCCAAGTTGTGAAAACAAGGCACGATCACAAAAATAAAACACTTCATTATGAAAAACAAATCTACACAATACTTCCCCAAAATAATAGCATAATAATAATTTTATCACGCTCAACGAGCAAGCTTCACCAAGCCTAGCCTACTAAGACAACAACTCAGAGTGTCTTAGATTCTTGCTGTAATATACTGCACTTATATACTATCAAAAAGAAAGAGTTTTTATGTGAGGTTTTTATATTTGTAATAGTGTTTTTGGCGGCTTTGCACTACAGGGGCAAGCCTAATTTTTCTCCACTCTCAAACAAACACTGACTGAACGGCGAGGGTTCTCCTTAAAACATACCCTCCCGTGACAAACAATCAGCCAGAACATTATCATTGCCCTTAACATGCCACACATCCAACTTGTGTTCCGGCAGCAAAACAACACCTTTTTTTTTTTTTTTTTTTTTTTTCTATATTCCAACTTACTTCCTCTCGGGCATAGGCTGAGAGCCTTAACATTCACCGCTTTACAATGAACAGTGAAGCCCGTGAGGTCTTGTTCCAGTCTAGGGAGTGAGACATGTGAAGCACGTAGAGTACAATGAGCACCTGCCATCTTGCCTTCACATGAGGCACGGTGCTCACTCATGGCCCGAAACAACCCCATCTCTGAAGCCACCTCGTTCCCGTGCTTCACTGTCTCACTCCCTACACTCGGACTCTCACACTTACACACACACAACGCCACCTGTTGAGCAGATAACTCACCAGGCATTGCACCCCTATAGCATATTTTGAATATGGGAATATTCATACAGTGCTATTTAATCAGGGAACAATGAGGGTATTTTATTGACGTTTCGGTGGGCTTTGTGGTAATGCACTGATACTAGGTACAGCACAAATTCCATCCCAATAATATCTTCCCATTGATACATCGGGATTTGAACCCGGGACCTTTGGATTACCAGGCCAGTGGCAAGACCACTCCACCACACCTCCCCTGACACTGATAAACTGCCCAGTCCATCACAAGACTGGCACTTCTCTTTGATCTCTCCGGCAACGGGGTCTGCTAATAACTTTTCACTATTTCCACCTTAGTGAAAAACGAGGTAGCCCCGATGCGGTCTATTGGGTCGTCAACTCTGGGAAATGGGTAGGCGTCTGTCAGGGATAATGCACCCACACTCTTGCAATCAACACAAACACGGATCTTGCCACTTAACTCAGGTTGCAAAGTTACTGGCAACGACCACCCACGATATCCCTTATCCCTCAGACCCTTTATGTAGTCGAGCTCTGCTTTCACGACAGGCTGTCGAGCTGGATTTATACGGTAGGGAGCCAATTTGAGCCTTGCACTGTCTCCAGCCTCCATGTCGGGTTCTACCCCGTACATCAGGCCTGGAGAATCAACAAACATGCGGACGTACTGCCACAGCCTAGTAAACAACTTCTCTTGGCGCTTAGGAACAAGAGGTTGCAACTTATCTCGAAGAACAACATGCCTAGTGCCCTCCCACAACCCAGCCGGGACCATAGTTTCTACACTATAGTCTCCCTCCTTCTCCTCCTTTGTCCCTAGAACAGCCGGGTCATGAGAGGGACAATCTGTACCACCTGTGCAGTCACTCCCATAGTTCATAATTGCTAAGGCTTCCCCGCCGATACCGTACATGTGCACCCCCGCATTCCTTGCGACTACACCTGCCGGCGCAGCATCACCGCCTTCAGCGACTCGGCCAGATACAGTCGTTCTATTGTAGGGCAGTTGCATTTTACTAGGGCAGCATTGGGAGGCTATGCGACGACCGGGCGCATCCACTCTACAGCCAACCTCACCAATCTGCTCAATGTTCTGATTCTGACCACCACCCTTAGCAGCCACGGGTCGACCCTCACCTGACAACCATGCCAAAGCCACGTCGCCCACCTTGAACCACTGAAACAACGAGGCCAATGGTTTACTCACACCCAAGTGACCTGCCAGCGAAACATCGTACACCGCATGAGTTGTGAGGCCTGGGTGCTCGGCACAAACAGTGGGGTATGAACCGAGCAGGTGCTCAAGCGCTTCCACAGCCACCTGACTCGTGTCCCCCGCCCACTGCTCCGCCGAGACATGACAATCCCAACTTTCCTCCACCTGTGCCCCACTGCCCCCCTCTCCTTCTCCACCTTGGCCGCTGCAGACCAACACAGGGACAGTAGGCTGCTCAGGTGGTTTCCTCACAAACTCCTTTAACAGGTTCACATGACATGCTTCCCCGTCCTCGTCGAGTTCAATAGCCCCGTTCCCACAACTCTCAAGACTAAGATCTTCTAGTTGCACCTGGGAACTACTCTGTCGCGGAGTGCCATCACGCCCTACCATGTCGCTAGGGGGGACAGGTTCTGGGGCCACTCCGGAGCTTAACTTTGGTGCAAGTACCGAGTCACCAAGGAGTGTCGCTGGGTCCAAACTCTCAACCCGACCACCAGCCTCGACTTTCTCCTTCCGACCCTTCCTCCGCTGGTCTGAAACTTGGGTACTAGGCAGTGACACCTGAGCGGACTGAGATCTCTCGAGCCCCTCTTGCCCCTCCCTACTCATGTCGGCCGCCCTCTTGGCAATGACTAAGGGTGGAACCTCGGAAGTGGGCACCGCAAAGTCGTTGCCGAGAAGGAGGTCGACCCCCTCAACTGGCAATTTCTCCACCACACCCACATCCAACTCCTGTGTCACACCGTCCACCTCAAGCTCCACTCTAACCAGCGGGTAAGACCGCGTAGCATTGATACCTTGAACCACCACAACCCGAGCCGCGTTAATAGGCTTGCCAGTGAAATTCTTAACAAGTGTCTGGGAAGCGCCCGTATCACGCAGCAACTCAACTCAAGCCTATGCTCCACACCAGCCCACCTCACAGTGCCGTGCCCCCTATGACCACAAAAAGCATCTCGGACGGGTGACGAGCCCTCCTGCTGCTTCTGCACCGACTGTGACTTCGCAACCGACATATTACCCCGGGCAAACACGGAAGACCTCAAAGACACACCGATGTTGCTCACTAGTGACACCACTGCTGTAGGCGGTGTGCTCGGACATGAGCGCGCAATATGCCCCTTCTCATGACACTTGAAACACTCCACTTCGCTCTTGGACTTCCTCTGAGGTGAGGAAGGGCCCTGGCCTTTCTTTAACGGGAAGGGTTTCGACTTGGGTTCATAAATGGCAACAGTACTCTTAAATGGAGAATTAATTGGGTCATTAATTAGGGGGGGGGGGGGAGTGGTACGCCCCTGGTTACCTGCCTCAGCTCTCTGTGCAGACCCGCACCCACGAATCAATGACACCCTAAGGTCAGTCAGCTCAGCCGCCTTCTGTCGAGTTTTTGGTTGCGTTTCTTTCAGGTTAAGAGTCAAGTCACTGCCAGTACATTTAAAAAAATGTTCTAACAACACTAATTGCTTTACTGCATCAAAAGTAGTTGCCTTCTCCGACCTCAACCAATTTTCAAATGCATCTGACAGCTCTCTAGCGTGTTCCTGGAAAGTACTCTCCTTTCTTTTTGGAACCGCCCTAAAATTCAGCCTATAGGTCTCTGGCTGTAGCTCATACGCCCTCAGGACAGCCTCTTTCAACAACTCATAATTCATACAGGAATCTATGGGCAAAGCATCGTACGCCTTGAGTGCTTTCCCCGTCAATCGTGAAAAACAAGGGCTGCCCACTTCTCCTCGGGCCATTGGTGCTCCCGGCATTTTTTCTCAAAACGTAGAAAGATTTCTGTAACTCCTAACTCATCAAACACTGGAACCAACTTTAGTAGATGAGACATGGACTGGTCATGGGCTCGACCCCCCTGGACGACCCGGTTCCTCGTCACCTCTACACGAGTTTTCTCTAGGTCAATATCGGCACAATACTTTGCAGACTCAGCCTGATACCTATACTTGAGCTCAGACTCATGCTTTCGTTGCTCGAGCTCAGCCTCATGCTTTCGCTGCTCGAGCTCAGCCTGTCGCTCCTGCTGCTTAAGTTTGGCGAGCTCGAGCTGAAACAACATCTCGGGAGTCAAACCCTGAGGAGGGGGTGCTACTACCGGGGAGCCACCCAGTGAGTCACTTAGAGGCATACCCAACCGCCAGCGGGCCTCGGCCTGCGGGAACGTACTCAGCTCCGGAACCCGAGGGGGCGCCACGATAGGAGTTGAGTGGAATTGGGGCTGGGACGAAGGTGCCCCAGCTCCCACTCCACCCGAACCCCCATGCACCCCACCCAGCACACAGGTAACCAGCTCACTTCTCGACAAACCGCTAGTACCGGAAAACCCTAAGACCGTGGCTACACACTGCAGTCCGTACCGGTCTAGCCCCGACACACGGTCCGCCGACACAGGCTCCTCCAAAAAAATCCGAGCATCCTCCTCATTGTTCACCACCCGAAAGCCGTTAAACAACTCCACCTTCTCGCCTGTCTCTCGCACTGTGCCCTCACTATGCTCAGGCCCGTCGAGTGACATGATGGAGTCAACAACAAAAAATCTCAAGTCAAGACAAAAATAGCCAAACTTTTGCGCAGCTTTATTCACCAAAAATATTCGAAGATGTTCTTGACTGCAATACTAGGTCACCAATAAACTCCAACAAGTTCTATATATCCTCAAAACAATGTCCACTGCCAACAATGCGAGAAATAAATTCAACCCCAAATGGCAATAAGATTTCTCCAAGAAAAAACTGTAATATTCAGTTCACTATATACTGGTCTAAGGTCACCATTTGTTACGACCGGCACTACGAAATAAACAAGGGCACTTAATAATGGACTAGAAGATAGGCTATATCTGCAACAACGGTACGCTAATTCCAAACCCTCGAACTATTAAGCCGGTGAACAAAACACTTAAACCCTCCAGAGTTAATCTACTGGATAACGGGGTATCAATTAACTGGGTTTTAGTGCACTTCTACAAAGGCTTTCCGGTGACGGCAAAGCCTACTCACAACAGGAGTACTTTACGTTAATAAAATGCTCTTAAGTAATAACAATGCTTAAATAAACTATAACAAGATTTAATAAAGGAGTATATGCTTACGTTAACTTTAGTGTGACTCTGTACTCACCACTAACTCTTCAATGCTCTATGAAAACACTGGAAGTCTAGTCCTACAGCAATCAGATAAAGAATCTTCTAAAAACGTCTGATGCTCTAAGATGCTCGTCAATATAGAACAGAAATAATGCAGGGGCAGGACACCAAAGCGTGTGTCTTAAATACACCAATAAGTAGGATACATATATATAACAAGGGAGTGCAACAACTCTGTGACAGCACTAATAATAGCCACTCAAAACAGTACTTCCTTAGCCACCGTAACAGCCAAAATGGGTTGTGCACTATGCATCAACCTAGGCTAAAATAAGGCGTGAATAATTCCTAAAGCATACACAATTAAAGTTAATAAACACAATGCTGTCTTTCTCACTAATAAACTCTAGCAGTGGCATAACAGGTACCAGGAAACTAGGCAGAGCGCAAGCATGCTCGTAGCCTACTGTCTCCCCTTGAACAGATTTCCCTTATGTTAATTAAGTGACTTGGAGGCTCTCTCGGTAAGTCCAGATCTCAAGTTATCTGGTCTTACCCTGGCGCTCCACAAAGGTCAACAAAATGAGGTAGCAAGCATATAAGTGAGAGTAGGCAAAAGCCCTTCACTTGTATACTGCTACACTTGCAAAGGAAAAATATGCACAAGTGTTACAGGCTACTGAGGCTACCTAGCTTCGTCGAAGTCGTACAGGCTCTGACTTGCCACATACATAACTCAGACAACGACCAAAGATACCTTCCACTGTCTAGCATTAAATAGTAGGAAAGAACAGCTCAATAATTAGAAGCACCCCAATACTATGCTACCATGTGACTATGACTCTAATAATCCCTAAAGCTAGTGCAAAACATATATGTGAGAACTGGTGCGGGTAATACGACTGGCCGACTATGAAAGTCGTATGCAGAACCAGAAGGGATAAGTAATTGAATAAAGAGAAGAAGTATTGGAAAAGAAGAAGTTCAGAGAGAGAAACAGTAGTACAGGGGGTTAGATTGGAGACAGATTGCAAAGGACATGTAGGACCAAGCACGCTATGCCAAGCTCTGCAGGAGATATGCGAGTAGGAGCCCCCCAGCACTAACAAAGACAGCGGCACCCAATCACAGACGATTACGTCATGAGGAGCAGGCGTCATATGACGCGCCAGGCCCGCCGGCCTATGACAAGCGTGGGAAACTCCGCCCGAGCGAGGAAGGCACACGTACATACTCATTACACACGCACATAATACCACCTTGCTGCTCGCTCTCTTCTCCTTACAACTTCACACAATATATCTTATACTCTCTCAATGATGTAAAATACTTCCAAGTGTCACAGACAAGAATAAAGACCACCACTGATCTGTCTGTGACAACATGAACACTAAGAAAGAAAGAACATCGTTCTACGATTATTATAGCCCATTTCACTGCCCTGGCGAGCGCTAGCGAGTTACGAGTACATTCTGGCAAGCTGGCCAGCGTAACAGCAATGATTTGAAGCCTAGAAAACTGTATAAGCGTTCGTAACAAGGCAAACAGGATTCTTGGGTTCATCTCTAGGAGTGTGCGTAACAGAACTGCTGATGTTTTCTTAAAACTTTACTTGTCATTAGTTAGACCCCCATATGGATTATGCTGTTCAATTGTTGTGTCTTTATTACAGAATGGACATAGATTCATTGGAGAGAGTACAACATAGAATGACAAAAATGATCCATAATATTAGAAATTCACCCTATGAAGAAATGTTGTAGAAATTAGGCTTACATTCGTTAGAGAGACGCAGAGTTAGAGGGGACATGATAGAGGTATTCAAGTGGGTTAGTGGGATTAATAAAGGGGACATGAACAATGTACTAAAGCTCAGTAATAGCGAAAGAACTCGTACAAATGGTTTCAAATTAGATAAATTTAGTTTCAAGAAAGATATAGGCAAATATTGGTTTGGTAACAGAGTTGTGGATAGGTGGAATAGGCTGCCAAGTGCTATAGTGGGGTCAAGAACGATAGGGAGTTTTAAGAAAATATTAGATAGGCATATGGACGAGATGGGTCGGGTGTGAGGGGGATCTGTCAGGTGTGGGGCTCTGCAGACCCCCGATTTTCTGACCTCTGACCGTTTCGGTGAGGTCAGTCCTAATGGTTTTTTTAAGCTGGGCTTATAATTAGGCCTTATAATTAGGGTTGGGTGTGACAGGGATCTGCCTTGTGTAGGCCAATCGGCTTTCTGCAGACTCCCATTTTCTTATGTTCTTATGTTCTTATGTTTGTTTTGATGATTCATGCGTTGTTGATTATCTAATAATACTATCTGCATTACATATATATTAATCGATAACAATATTTCACTCATTATTATTATTATATTATTATTATTATTATTTTGTTTTATCCTGGCATATATATAATCTGTATATTTCTTTCTTCTGCTTGAGAGCAACTCTAGTGAGTGCACTCTTCCTGCTTCACCTGTTGCCTCTTGTTTAATTAAATTCAATTCAAAATTCTGTATTCACACTTTTAATAAATGTACAAAAATGTCATACAATTAATTCACTCGCATATATATATATATAACACTAGGTCAGAGTTGAAATAAGATTGTACAAATGTCACTAAAATACACAGATTTTTTTTTTCAATCTTATTTCAACTCTGACCTAGTGTTATACAACTAGTGTGTTTTAATTAAATTAGCGTAGTTCGATATGTACAGTAAGTGATATTTATATATTTCTTTTAATGCATGAGAACACTCACTTGTTCTTTTAAACAAATGTTAACTATTTATTTCATATTTGAAGAAACATACAGTATATTAATTTATATTCTTTACTTTTACAGATATAAATCTACTGAAGATGTGCAAAGAAAGCACAAAACGTTTAGTGAATAAATAATAGGACAAATATAATGAAAGTTGACATAATATTCAACACCTAATTGAAAATAACCATGAACTTTGGTAACTTAATATATCATTTGAACGATGAAAGCAGACATACAGTGAGAAATATTGAAAAAACAAGTAAAAAGTTAGTAAAAAACAAATATGCCTTGGTCTTTAATAAATTTTGCCTCAATGAAAACATACAGCCTACTTATATATATATATATATATATATATATATATATATATATATATATATATATATATATATTTTCTTTCAGGCAGGTGAGATTAAAATAATAGGCACAGTTTGCATTATTGAGTTTTTTATTGATACTCTCAATTTTTCGTATAGTTTTTCTGATATTTTCAGGAAGTTGGTAAAGGAGGTTTGCAAATGGTTCCGACGTTTCAATGGGCGCAGCCATCATTATCAAGGAGAAGTGAAGTTAGAAGGAAGTATATAGGAAAGGTGAAGCAAGTAATCGGTGATAAGTCGAGTTTATATAGGCGATACAAGATCAAGAGAGGGATTATTGTGTGTTAGCTGCACGCTGGTTGGCTAACCTAAGACTAGCTCTGGTAGGCTGGCCGGACGCAGGAGTGGGCGGGGCCTCTGCGTTGTTCGTCTGCGTGTGTGGAGGGGGCATTCCTGGGGGCATCATGGGGGCCTCGCTGTGGAAGGGCGTGCCGAGGGTAGGATCTGGCTGTATTCCGCTTGTGTGTTTAAAGTAGGTTGGTATGTTTGTATATATATAGCTTCAAGAATGAATAGGCGGCATGAGTCTATTTCTTTATCAAGAATAGAGGTGTGTTTATCTAAGTCGGGTCTGGTGAGTTCCTGATGGTGTGGGGATGGGTGGTAGTTGTCCTTGATAGCTCCGGCTTGAAGGTGGAAGGTAAGGCGACGTGACAGACGAGTCCTTGTCAAACCGATATAAGTGTGAGGTCCACAGTCCTCACTGTTACAGGTGTGTCGGTATATGACATGGTCCTCTTGTGACGGTTTCTTAGCAGTAGCCGGGCTGTTGCGAATGACTAGTTGTGATGTTTTCCTCGATTTGTAGTATATGGTGAGTTTAAGGTGTTGGTCAGGGTTCGTAGTTTTAACGTTGTTGCTGATAATGTCTCTCATTATGTTTTCGTCTGTCTTGTGATCTGAGGACATGTGGTTTTTATAGTAAATTTTTATGTATTCGGTGTTTGTATTAGTAGGCATGTCGTTTTTGTACCATGTTTCAAGGTGTTTGTTGATGGTGTGGGCGATGTCCGAGTTACTGTACCCATTGTTTACAAGCAACTGGGTGAGCCTCTCGAGTTCCTTGTGAGTGTCTCGCCAGAAGGTGCAGTATGATAGGGCTCTCCTGACGTAGGCGGCGATGGTTGATCGTAAATATCGCTGGGGGCATTCACTTTCGCCGTTGAGACATAATCCGTTGTTGGTGGGTTTGGTGTAGACAGTGGTGGTAAAGCCTAAGGTGTTGTTGTTATTTACGAGGACATCAAGGAAGGGGAGATGACCGTTAGAGGACTCCTCGAAGGTGAAGTTTAGGCTGGAAGAGGCGATGAATCGTTGTTGAAGGTCACGTAGCTCCTGTGGGTCCTTCACACACACGAAGATGTCGTCCACATATCTGCAGTAGACGGAGGGGCGGTTGGTAGTCAGGAGCTCTTCTTCGATGGTGCCCATGTTAAAATTGGCAAAGAGGACTCCTACGGGACTGCCCATTGCCACACCATCAATCTGCTGATACATGTCACCTCGCGGGCAGGTGAAGGGCACCTCTTTGGTGCATATTTCCAGCAACGTCTTCAGGGCTGTTTCTGGGAGGTCTAAGGGCGTGTTGTCTGGGCAGTGGTTGACTCGATGTAGGATGAGCTCAATGGTGCGGTCCACAGGCACGTTGGTAAAGAGACTTTCTACATCTAGGGAGGCGATGATATGGTCGTCAGTAGAGGGGGCATCTCTTAAAATCTCCAGGAAGTCAGCTGACGAGGAAAGACTGTACTGGCTGGGGGTGTAGGGGGTCAGAAGTTTGTTCAAAATCTTGGCAATTTGGTAGGTGGCGGTAGGGATCTGGGAGATGATGGGGCGAAGGGGGTTACCTGGTTTGTGGGTTTTGACTGTGCCGTAATCGTACCCAGGGGAGAAGTCACCGATGAGTTTTTATGGTGGATCCCTCCTGTCTTTGCGTTAATGGCGGTGATGGTGGTGTTGGTTTTCCGCTTTCTTTCCTCGGTGGGGTTACGGGTGATTTTCCGGAATTTTGTAGAGTCGCTTAGGATGTGGTCCATCTTCTGCAGGTATTCATCTTTGTCGTGGATGACCAGGCTGGCAGCTTTATTGGCTCGTCTGATTATGATATTATTATTTTCACGAAGTTGTTTAGCCGCTAAGATGTGGTTTTTGTTGATTAATCTGCTGTTGTGGGAACCACGTGTTTTAGCGGCTTCGGCTAGTAAGGTCGGTTGTAGGTTGGGTGAGGTTGTGAGTTTCCCATCCTTCTCCAGTTTTTGGATGTCGTCCAGGAGAATCTCGATCTCTAGTCGTTTTCGGTGTGGTCGGGGTTTAGAGGTGTAGTGGCAATTGAGTCCTTTGTTGAGGAGTTCTTCTTGGTCGGGGCTCAGGTCCGTGTTGGTGAGGTTGATGTACCCTTTGAGGGGTCTGGGGAGTTTGATGTTGCCGCCATATAGTTTGGACAATTTCTTGATGGCGGTGCTCTCCACTTTGCGTAGGTGCTGTGTATTCAGTTGTTCGAGTTTGGTGTTGATACGTTGTTTAACTGGTGCGTGGGCGGCTTCTTCATTCCATTGTTGTACAAGGGCGTCTCGCTCTTGTTGGAGGTAAAGTGCCGTCTCTCGTTTTTCCAAAGCTTCTTGCTGGACCAATTCTCTCCGGAATTGGAGTGTGCAGACACTCACAAGGAACTCGAGAGGCTCACCCAGGTGCTTGTAAACAATGGGTACAGTAACTCGGACATCGCCCACACCATCAACAAACACCTTGAAACATGGTACAAAAACGACATGCCTACTAATACAAACACCGAATACATAAAAATTTACTATAAAACCACATGTCCTCAGATCACAAGACAGACGAAAACATAATGAGAGACATTATCAGCAACAACGTTAAAACTACGAACCCTGACCAACACCTTAAACTCACCATATACTACAAATCGAGGAAAACATCACAACTAGTCATTCGCAACAGCCCGGCTACCGCTAAAAAACGTCACAAGAGGACCATGTCATATACCGACACACCTGTAACAGTGAGGACTGTGGACCTCACACTTATGTCGGTTTGACAAGGACTCGTCTGTCACGTCGCCTTACCTTCCACCTTCAAGCCGGAGCTATCAAGGACCACTACAACACATCCCCACACCATCAGGAACTCACCAGACCCGACTTAGATAAACACACCTCTATTCTTGATAAAGAAATAGACTCACGCCGCCTATTCATTCTTGAAGCTATATATATATACAAACATACCAACCTACTTTAAACACACAAGCGGAATACAGCCAGATCCTACCCTCGGCACGCCCTTCCACAGCGAGGCCCCCCATGATGCCCCCAGGAATGCCCCCTCCACACACGCAGACGAACAACGCAGAGGCCCCGCCCACTCCTGCGTCCGGCCAGTCTACCAGAGCTAGTCTTAGGTTAGCCAACCAGCGTGCAGCTAGCACACAATAATCCCTCTCTTGATCTTGTATCGCCTATATAAACTCGACTTATCACCTTCTAACTTCACTTCTCCTTGATAATGATGGCTGCGCCCATTGAAACGTCGGAACCATTTGCAAACCTCCTTTACCAACTTCCTGAAAATACCAGAAAAACTATACGAAAAATTGAGAGTATCAATAAAAAACTCAATAATGCAAACTGTGCCTATTATTTTAATCTCACCTGCCTGAAAGAAAATATCCTCCCTGGCTATACTAATATATATATATATATATATATATATATATATATATATATATATATATATATATATATATATAAAATGGCCTACCCAAGAATCAATTGTGATAATAGTATATTATAATAACCCCTTCTTTACCGGTGACGACTTTATTATTATAACATAAGAAAATAGGAGTCTGCAGAAAGCCGATTGGCCTACACAAGGCAGATCCCTGTCACACCAACCCTAGTTATAAGGCCTAATTTTAAGCCTAGCTTACTAACACCATTAGGACTAACCTCGCCGAAACGGCCAGAGGTCAGAAAAACGGGGGTCTGCAGAGCATCGATTGGCCCACACCTGACAGATCCCCCTCACACCCAACCCATCTCGTCCATATGCCTAGCTAATGTTATCATAAAGCTCCCTATTGTTCTTGGTCCCACTATAGCACTTGGTAGCCTATTCCACCTATCTACAACTGTTACCAAACCAATATTTGCCTATATCTTTCTTGAAACGAAATTTATCTAAATTGTACGAGTTCTTTCGCTATCACTGAGCTTTAGTACATTTTTCATGTCCCCTTTATTAATCCCACTAACCCACTTGATACCTCTATCATATCCCCTCTAACTCTGCGTCTCTCTAACGAATGAAAGCCTAATTTCTTCAACCTTTCTTCATACTGAAGATTTCTAATATTATGGATCATTTTTGTCATTCTACGTTGTACTCTCTCCAATGAATCTATGTCCATTCTGTAATAAGGACACCAAAATTGAACAGCATAATCCATATGGGGGTCTCACTAATGACAAGTAAAGGTTTAAGATAACATCAGCAGTTTTGTTACTCACACTCCTAGAGATGAACCCGAGAATCCTTTTTGCCTTGTTACGAACGCCTATACATTGTTTTCTAGGCTTCAAATCATTGCTAACAAACACATCTAGATCTTTCTCGGTCTGAGTTTTCTAATTCCATATTAGCTAGTTGATATTTAACATTTGTATGCATCTTCCCTATCTTTAATACCTTGCATTTGTCAATGTTAAACTTCATCTGCCAATTTACTGACCATTCGTGTAAGTTATCTAGATCCATTTGCAGGCACTCTATATCTCTATCTGAATAAAGTGTTCTCCCCATTTTAGTATCGTCTGCAAATTTGCTTATCCTACTAGTTATACCTAAATCAAAGTAATTTATGTATATAACAAACAACAGAGAACCTAATACAGATCCCTGGGGGACACCACTTTTGACTGCTCCCCATTCTGAATTTGGTACTATTTATGCTGGCTCTCTGCTTCCTACCAATTAGCCATGACCTAATCCATCCTAACAAAGCCCCACCTATTTCATGCCCTCGACCTTTCTCATCAATCTCTCATGAGGTACTCTGTCGAAAGCTTTACTTAAATCTAAATATATAATAGCATTATGACTTGTCATTATCTACTGCTTCATATACCTCTGAGAAAAAGCTAAGCAAATTAGTAAGGCAAGAACGTCCCTGAGTGAATCCATGCTGAGAATAATTGATTAAGTTAAATGTTTCTAAGTGGTTTCTCATTTTCTTAGCAATAATTGACTAGTAGCTTTCCTATGATTGAAGTGAGACTAATGGGACGGTGATTGGATGCTATTGATGTATCACCTTTCTTGAAGATCGGAACTACATTTGCAAGCTTCCAAGCTTCTGGAACTGTACCTGTTTCTAATGATTTGTTAAAAAGAAATGTTAATGGGTAACTTAACTCATCTCTGCATTCATTTAATACTCTAGCATATACCTCATCAGGACCAGGCGATTTCTGAGGTTTCAGTCTGTCAATTTCCTTAAGCACATAATTTCTACTTATAGTAACCGTACTTAACCTATTTTCTATACTATCGCTATTATACCTTACGGACTTCTGGTATCTGTGCCAAATTTTCATTAGTGAATAGGATAGAAACTGGCTATTTAATGTACTGCACATTTCTAAATAATTTTCTGTCATTTCTGCCATCAAAGTTTTAAGGGGGCCTATTACATTTCTATCTTTAGATTTATATAGTTGGTAAAAAGCTTTATTTTTTTATTTTTTTTGAGTCGTTGGCTATCCTTATTTCATAATTTCTTTTTGCTATCCTAATTTCCTTTTTGACCTGTCTTGATAGAGTCTGATAGTAAATAAATAAGTGATTTTCGCCTTTCTTAATTTTTCTATATATTCCTTTCTATTTTCCTATAAGATCTATTAGTTTATTATTCATCCATTTTGGTTGGTTCTGTGTCGATCTAAAGCTTCCTTTGGGGATTTACTTATTTTTCGCATTGTGAAGTGAAGAAATAAACGGTTCATATGTAGCTGTCAAGTTTAACTCTGGCTTATCCTGACTTAATTGTTTAACAATAGGGTCCACCCTTAAGGCTCTTCTTATCCCACCATAATCAGCTTTTCTGAAATCTGGGATAAGTGACGGATTCTCTTTAGCATTTCCTGTCCAATGTATATTAAAATAGATAGATTTGTGATCGCTATTTCCTAGTTGGTCCCCTATATCAACATTATTTATCATATGTTCATTATTACTGATAACTAAATCAAGGATATTATTACCTCTAGTCGGCGAGTCAATGAATTGAAATAAAAAAACAATCTTGTACTGCCTCAATAAACTCTTTAGAATCTGAGTCGCCGTTTTGATGCTGCCAATATATCTTCGGAAAATTAAAATCCCCCATAATGCACACATTGCTATACCTTGATGCTATTTTCACTTCCTGCCATAAAGATTTACCTTCATTTCTACTCATATTTGGTGGTCTATAAATTACTCATATAACTATGGTCTCGCTACCTTTGCTAACCTCTACCCAAAAACTTTCGTTATCATTATTTAGTCTAATACCTGATTTAGTACAGCATGTTAATGAACTCCTGACAAACACTGCTATTCCGCCGCCCCTCCTACTTGTTCGGTCATATTTAAACAAACTATATCCTGGTATTATTATGTTCCCTCCACCAACCGATGTTACTCCTAAACTCAATTAATGAAATCAACAAATACATGTAGCAGTCCAGGGATTCGAACCTAGGATGCTCACACCGAAATTCAGTGCATTTATCCATTGCGCTACGAAAACAGTTAAAGAATGGTGGACAAGCCTACGATTTATTATGCAGTTTCGAATCCTGCATATCAATCTAAGCATGTACACCCATTCCAACTGCGCTATCATAGGCTATGGATAGATGAAAGGAAGGCGTAATTAATGGGGCCTTAACCCTAAGGAAGACCTCTCTATAAACTACACCTGAATTCTGCTAAAAAATGCTTGGATTCTGTATTAATCCCTGTTTCAGTAAACGCTATTATGTCTATATTTCCATTGCTAACAAGTGCTCTAAGTTCGTCCATTTTATTACATAAACTCCTACAGTTTGTGTAATATAATCTCAATGTATTTCTTTTACTAGTGTCTGGTGGACCTTCTTTTCTTCTATTAGTATCTTAACTATCTGCCAACTATTAGAGGATTTTGTTCAGTTTTTATTCAGGATCTCTAGCAATTATAATGTTTCACACTTTGTCAATCAACCCTATAAAATAATTATCATTAATCACATAAATATTACAAGAACACTAAGTAACAAAGCTCTTAAAACATATCAAATATAAAAAACACTCTTACCCAGTAAATCTCTATATCTAAACTATTATCTTTAGGTTTCCATCCTTCTATCTGTGCTATTCTCTCTAATCTATTTTCTGATCGTACCATAGCTGCGGTTGTGGACGACCATCGCTTATTTCCACAACCTGTCAACTCTGGTGTTCCTCAGGGTTCTGTCCACTCTCCAGGTCTTTTTTCAATTATGTATAATATTATATATATATATATATATATATATATATATATATATATATATATATATATATATATATATATATATATATATATAATACTATCTTCTCAACTGCACCTATAGACCTATCCCCTCCTATACTGATGATTCGACATTACACTATTTAATTATATTTTCACAATAACCCACCATACTGTTACATAAAAACTCACGCGATGAGGTCATAGCACACCTATCTTCTGATCTATCAACTACATACGATTGGGGCGGAGAGAACATTGTTGCTTTCAATGGTTTTAAAACACAAAATTTCCATTATTTACCCGTAACAAACCTCTACACGACTACCCCTTACTCTTCTAGAATGCACAAATCAACCTTTCAACTTCTCTCAATAAGCTCGGAGTTTCAATTCATAACTATTACCACTCTTGCTAAAACAGCTTCCCAGAAGTTAGGTATGCTCAACCGTCTCTGTGGGTTCTTTACCCCCGCACAGAATATTGTTCTGTACAAGGGCACAAAACACCCATGTATCTAGTACTGTTCGCCATATTTTACTAATGCTCTACAACCTCTCTCTACACTCCCCAAGGTTGCATTTATCTTACTCTTCTGCCGCTATTATTAGTGTACTTCAAAGATTTATCGGTATATACCCCCTCCGTTGGGAGAGTGGGTAGCACCCACCTTTCGACACATTGCCATTGGTAATCTGTTCAACTCTCTAACCCAAGACTGAACTGATTTTCCCTGTTTTTCTTCCACTCAACAAGTAAACTATGGAACTCTCTCTCAATTTTCATAGGAAAGAAAAGATAATGCAACTTATTATCTCTTTCTCTCTCCTCTCACACACACACACACACACACATAAAACAAACTACAATCAAAGTAAAAGGAAACATATCAAACGTCAACAATCATGCCTCATAATACTGCAACATATCCCAATAAAGTATAACCCAATACAATTATCACTATCGGCACTAACCTGCAGTGTTTCGCCTGTGTCGGTATGATATATAGCGGAATTCACTGAGTGGTGGACAGTAAATTGGGATAATATTTAATTAAACTTCTTGCTCTCCTGGGGCCATGTATTACAGCTATAGGCTATAAATGTTGATGAATGAGTGGAGGGTGAGGGAGGATGGCTATGGTGGCGTTCTGGTACCATTATGGTACATCATGTTGGGGTGAAGGGTGTAGTAGTGGAGGGTGAGGGAGGATGGTTGTGGTGGCTTTCTGGTACCCTTATGGTACAGTCATGGTGGGGTGGAGGGTTAGGGAGGATGGTTGTGGTGGTGTTCTGGTAGTCATGGTGGGGTGGAGGAGTGGAGGGTTAGGGAGGATGGTAGTGGTGGTGTACTGGTACCGTTATGGTGGGGAGGTGGGTGGAGGGTTAGGGAGGATCGTTGTGGTGTTCTATTGGTACAATTATGGTACAGTTATGGCAGGGAGATGGGTGGAGGAGTCAGGGTTAGGGAGGATTATATATACTGTATATACTATATTTATATATATATATATATATATATATATATATATATTTTTTTTTTTTTTTTTTTTTTTTTTTTTCTATATTCCAACTACTCCCTCTCGGGCATAAGCTGATAGCCTTTACACTCTACCGCTGAACACGGTGAGGCCCGTGAGGTCTTGCTCCAGTCTAGGGAGTGAGGCATGCGAAGCACCTATTCACGGCTCGAACCCAACTCCATCTCTGAAGCTGCTTCGCCTCTGCACTTCACAGTCTCACTCCCCAGGCTCGGACCCTCACTCTCAGAACGCCACCTATTGAGCAATTAACTCACTAGGCATTGCCCCCCCTGTAGCATATTTTGAATATGGGAATATTCATACAGTGCTATTTAATCAGAGAACAATGAGGGTATTTTGTTTTGGCATTTCGGTGTGCTGTGGTAATGCACTGAAACTAGGCACAGCGCAAATTCCATCCCAATAATATCTTCCCATTGACATATTGGGATTCGAACCCGGGTCCATTGGATTACCAGTCCAGTGGCAAGACCACTCTGCTACACCTCCCCTAATGTATATATACCGTATATATATATATGTATATATATGTATATGTATATATATATATGTATTTGTATATATACCGTATATATATATATATATATATATATATATATATATATATATATATATATATATAGAAGGCCTTGGAGTCAGACGGGCCCTAAGTTGAGTGGTCAATCCTGTAAGTCCTTCAGTAAACTGGCACGGATTGTCCTTTTCACACGGGTTAGGTCTGCTTGGGGGCGTTTTGTTTATGGCCACCCTCGTAAAGAGGAGTAAGGCGTCTGGCAAAATAGATAGATATATATATATACATTATATATATATATATATATATATATAAATTATATATATATATAATACAGTATACTCACAGTATATGTATATATATATATGGAAGTGAAGAAGTCCTTGCATGACAGTGTGGTAATCCCGACACTAACTTACGGAAGCGAAGCGATGTTCGGGAAGAGACTCAGATCAAGAGTGAGAGCGGTGGAAATGAGTTACTTGAGAAGTGGTTGCGGAGTTACATGGAGGGATAGACAGACGAATGAGGAAGTAAGAAGGCTGTGTGGTGTGGAGGTAGATGTGCTGGAAAGTGTGAAAAGGAACAACTTGAGATGGAAGTATATGGATGAAGGCGGTGCTGGTTGGGAGGAGGGGCGTCAACTGACTGGGGACAGAGGTGCATGGGGGCGGTTCGTTCGTGGCCACTCCTTCGGGGATCACGGCGTCAGGCAATAGATATATATATATATATATATATATATATTATGAAAGAAATGCCAATGAACACGACATTATTTGAATATCATTATATTCTACAAACATCCTTAACATCTAACCACTTACACAAAGTACAATGTAGGGTTAATATACCATGAATGATTGCAACTGCCGAGAATCGAACTCGGGACCCACAAACAGGACGACAGTGCTCTACTACTGCACTACCAAGAAGGTTAAAGGCTTAGCACACACCTCGGCAGTTGCAATCATTCATCATTTATTGACCCTACACTGTATTTTGTGTAAATGGTTTGATGTTAAGGACGTTTGTACAATATAGTTGAAATAATGGCCTCAAACAATACCAACACATCTTTACACCAGTTAACCCCACCAGTAAGAAGTCTTCTGTCACCCACCTCCTTCAAAGACAACGGAAGACCCTCCCCCTGGTCATTAAGGACCCTTCCACTAATCCTTCAGGACCCTCCCCCTGGACCCTCAGGGCCTCCCCCTGGTCCTCACTATCAAAAAGGACATTTCTCCATCACCTCCACCAAGATTTAGATTACTCAGAGAATATGTTTATGTAAGTAAGCCATCAGCAGCCAGAATATTGTAGACATAAATGGAATTGAACGATACCCAGTAAACCCCTTCTGCAGAATATACAAGGGTCAATCCAAATATGTACATCACTATGTAAATATAAATCATGTAATCAAATATTCACAGTATAGGCTTTAAGTTAATTACGGGAATAGTATTAGCCTACAGCCTGTACTATGATACCTTTTAGTTATAAGTTACAGCCTTGGACATCAGCCTATTTTATTAACTTATTTCCAAGGCTAATATTATTATGTACATTGTAACAGCCAAATTACCTTTTTCACAATGACCCTTTAACCTCGAAACACTAGCCCCATGAGTCACAAATAATTATGCATAGGACCTCAGAAAATCCTGAGAAATGTATGCAAACCACACCTCCCTAAAGTCTAACACCCTCGGGCCCGGACTTCCATGGCAAAGTGTTTAGGTCTGCCCCAGCCTCCCCTCCTGCCCCTTGAGAGTATCTCCTGAAGTACCACCTGCTGTGTTACTGAGGTGCTACCCATCTGTTGCCTGATGCCCTGGACCTAGGACCCCTGCTCGAGTGACGTGAACAGCCCTGAAGAGCTGTCCTCTACCCTCACTCCCGGCCGGCCAGACCTGTACTCTCACCTCCCTGCCCTCCAACTACATAAATGTTTCTTTTGTTGGCTATTGTTATTGAGGTATTGATTACGTAAATATGTGAAAGGTGCTGTGTACTTACGCAATTGTGATCTGTGCCCAAGATCCCGTATGTCCTTGATAAAGTCATCCTTCTGAACTTGTATTACCCAGTGTTAATTTTGCCATTCAGTCTTGATCTATGTTAAAACCTGTTTGCCTTTTATATAATCACGCATACGTTATATACATCGTGTTTAATTATTTTTGTACCGACCACACGCTCACAGATTTACTAACTATAATATTATGTGTTGTGATTTATTATTCGTGAGTTGAAGTCGCAGTGTATTCCGTAATTGATTCATTCTCTTATCACTCTTTTACCTAAGACCAACGCCCGATTTGCCAATGAGTTCATAGAGTAATTCCTTTATCAATTCCCAGACATTACCTTACTCATCATTTGTGAAGTTATTTTATGAACGTTAATTTATGTTTTGATGATTATTGATGTAGTGATATTCGAGTTTAATGTTTAGGAATTCTTCCGCATAAAATTCATATTGCAATTATATACATCCACTCAACATACACTAATTGTGCCTGTGTATTTCTATTCCCGTCGTTCTGCTAACTCGTTCAGACACGATCACTGATACTGATTTATAAGTATTATTGAGTGGGACTTCGTCGCCCACGCCCCTCATACACTAAGTGTGCCTGTGTATTGTATTCCCATCTCTGCTAACTCGTTCAGACACGTTCACTGATACTGATTTATAAGTATTAATGAGCTTGACTTCGTCGCCAGCGCCCTAGTTATTAAACTACGATTTATTTCGTTATATCTGTTAACCAGTTCAGATTCTTCGATTGATACCGAATTCAGGTATTAATTTGCTCTCTGTGTCATTCACGCCCCAGTTGTTATTAATTACATTTGATATTTATTATCTTCATACGTATAAATCTTATTATTTACTTCTGAACAGATTCACCTATACTGTGTAAAGTAGAGTTAATTATTCCCCCTTTGATCTGTATCAATTAAACGTTCTCGCTTTACTTGATTCTATAATATATATATGTATATATCAATACGACTTTCCTAAGCTTGTCTCGTTATCTGAACATACAATCATTTGATATAAATACGTGATATAATATAAATTCACCCTTCCCGAGATTTATTATATCTCATTTATTCCAAATAATATTCTCTACCCACTCTTATTAATTATATTATTGAACTCGCGCTAAGAATAGAGTTGCATTAAATATAAACTTATATCTCACTAACGCAGTCCAACAAGTGACCTGCCCAGTGACCCCTACCTGAGGTCAATTATACGCGGTCAGTATTTAAGTCTCACCTCGAGCATACCGTGTGACTCACCTGCCGTACAGGGAGTCAATATTTGTAAACATCAGTTCGCTCTATCTTAGTTGCTGGGTATTATCCTGCACCTGAAATAATCTTTTCATTAATTACGGAAGATTCTCGACCCTCATATATTATTGTATAGAGGGCTAATATTTAGGTATGTGCATTAATAGCTTTGAGTATGCTTTCCTGTTTTGAGCCAATTTACACTAGACACTCACCATTGGGTTGCTCTAGATTTCATGATTATTACTCTAGGAATCTAAGTTTATTATTTGCATAACTCAGGAAATATTCTATTATGATCCATGCCATTTTACCCATTGTGCCGGCACCTATGAATATAACCACTCTATGTATGTCCATGTTTGTGTTGTCATTGAGTAGGGTATTGACCCCTTGAATACTTTTGTATGCTGCATAAATAACCTACTAGGGATGTTCCTGTCAAGAGTATAGAAGTCCATCAAAGCATAACTGGATTGTTTTACGGACTGTACCAAGGGAATTAAACAATTATAACCCGTCATAACAATAGTGATATCAAAATAAAGTCGGGTTCATTGGCATTGTTTTCATAATACTATATCTACGTGTTTCAGTAATTCTATTATATATATATATATATATATATATGGAACAACTTGGTTGAGCCCGAGAACTTTCAGTCTTCTACTGTACTTCTCACTTCTCATCTTGTTCTTCCTCTGTCCAATTACTCTTCTTTCCTACTTTACTCCAGCCATCTGGTCTGGTATATATACATTATACAGTATATATATATATATATATATATATATATATATATATATATATATATATATATATATATATATATATATATTCACGCACATGAAAACCCACATTTCACCTACATCCACATCCTAATAAACCAATTCCCTCAATTTAGTTACCACCACCAACATACTTGCCTCAACTCCACCCCATCTTGTTATTCAAACTGTGATGAATGCCTTACACACCAGACACCACTCACCACAAAGGTCTTTTGGGTATCTTACGAAAGGGAATTTGGACGAGGGATTTTGTTGGTAGTTTTGGAGGAGTAAATACTGGTTAAGTTTCTGGATTATTTTGCACTGGCATTGGCGACTAGGATGATGGTAGGGTATTGTGGCAAATTATAAGTAGCAGACTCCTATAATAGTTAAATCAAAATGCTAGCAGATATTGCATTGACAAAGAAATAGTGGGTGATGTCTTAAGGATGTTGGGTGATGTCTGAAATATGTTGGATGTCGTCTGAAGGATGTTAAGTGTTGTCTGAAGAATGTTGGATGTTGTCTTAAGGATATTGGGTATTGTCTGAAAAATAGTATTGTTTGAAAGATGTTGACTGTTGTCTTAAGGATGTTGGAGGTTATCTAATGAATGTTCGATGTTGTTTTAAGGATGTCGAGTGTTGTCTGAATGATGTAAGGTCCAGGATGAAAGGTTATTGCTTGAAGAATGTTGGATGTTCTCTAGGGAATGTTGAATGTTGTCTGAAAGATGTTGGGTGTTGTCTAAATGATTTTCCAATGTTGTCTTGCAGAATACCGTGACAGATGTTGGTTATGTTATCCATACTGTGATTGACATTGCAGCCGTTAACTCATTCTGCACCAATTCCATCCTGTTTATTTTATGCTAGCTACTAATAGACGATTTGATGCAGCTTAGGAAGGACCTCCAGCAATTACCATGTTTCGAACTATCTTAATCAAGCACTTTTTACTACCACATATCCGTCTTAAGCTGCACAAAATCGTCTAAGCATAGCTAGAATAAAATAATAAACACGTCGCCAGTACATAAGGGGTTAAAGTTAATGTGTTCCAAAGGAAAGGGTCATTCCAATGTATCTCATAATTGTTGTATGGAACGTCTCTCTCTCTCTCTCACTAAGGTAGGGTAAGGTACGATATTTACTGTATATGTTTCCAATGTTTAATACCGTGTTATCTGACGCGTCGTGGTTCTGCCCACCGCTTTCAATATTCACCCTTTTATAAGATATTCCAGAAATCATTGGGGTAAAATCGATATAAGAAAAGTTGTGCCGAGAAACTTGGACGAGTGGAAATTGTAAGGAATATGAAGGAGGCAGGCGGAGGCAATCTCACACACACACACACACACACACACACACACCTCCCCGTGGCGTAACTGATAGCGCGTCTGGCTCACAACCAGAAGGTCCCGGGTTCGAGACCCGGGCGGGGAAGAGACATTTGGGCAAGTCTCCTAACGGTGTAGCCTCTGTTCACCAAGCAGCATAAATAGGAATCTGGTATAAGTGGACACAGTTGTGACGTCCCATCTAGGATTGGTGGTCGGTTACAAGGTGAGATGGGTATCGTACTGGTCAACCTAACATACTGTACATTTCACGCAATACATTCCCAGTTAAGGAGGCGCGATAATAAGGAGCTTAGCTCGCATTGCGTGGATTCCCCTTGACGAACAAGTCAGTAAGTGAACAATTGAATACACACACACACACACACACACACACCACCACCACCACCACCACCACCACCACCATAAAACTGTGGCACAACGCAGCACAATAAAGTACATCTAAGTATTACACAAATTTCACATCTAACACATCCATACAAACGGAATTTTGAAACTTAATTCTTCAATTTACCCATCCTTAGTCGCTGACTTGCGGCAACTCAATTAACTGATATCTGGCCTCTGACAATTGCACATTGACTAAATTGCGTTGTTGTCCTCGCGAATGAGGTTGGAGATAAATTATGGAAGACATTCTAAGGTCAATTAATATTGGTCTGTTCATTCAATTAAGGAATAGCATATGTATGTACAGACGATATGCAACATTTGCTGTAAGTGAAGTCAAATCTAAGGTTATTAAAACACTAAAACTTTGACAAAGTGGAACCCTTCATATGACATCTGCTATGTCTATACTGTTGTTCAATCGCTAAACTTTTCAGTAACTCCAAGTAAAGTTGGGAAGGAAATAAGTACCTAAGTATTCCAAATTGAGACATGCATTGTGATATAAGTAATTGCATATGAAACAAATATTGATATTATGGAGCCTTTCCAGTATAATATATATATATATATATATATATATATATATATATATATATATATATATATATGTTATGAACGATCAATATTAACAGGTAGATGGGTTGAGTGGAGGAAAAAATCAGGGAAGAGCTTTGAATCCTTTTTCTCCAACGTTTTGGCTTATATACCCATCTTCTGAAAGACTGAGAAACTCTTTGAAGATGGGTACATATCCCGAAATGTTGGAGAATATAGAATCAAAGCTCTTCCCTGATTTTTTCCTCCACCCAATCCATATATATATATATATATATATATATATATATATATATAATATATATAATCAAAGCAAAAATGTCCTTGATACTTTATTAATTAACTTTTTGTTTTAGTTATTTAGTTATTATGATTTACTAAATATTAATTGATCTTTATAGGTTAAGAGCAGACTAGAAGTAAATAAATACATTTCTATATTATCTTATTAGCCTGATATTAGGTATATATTTGGGTTGCATACATTCTTTTTTGACAATGAATTTCGCTTGTGTACAATTAATAAAATAGTTGATGTTTCACAGTCGGCTACTGAGGAAGGACACCAGTAATACTATAAACAGCGCCCAGGACACCACGAAAAGCCTCCATCGTCAAATCCACGAACAAAGATTAAAACAAGCCAGTCCGCCCCCAGAAATTCCTATCTTCTATTATAGACAAGCTGACAACCACCGCATCTAAGACAACATACAAATAACCACCATCTCCAACAACAACAACAACTAGCCACGCAGCGGACACCATGAAAGCAGCCCCAACACTGACAACTATGCCTGGGAAAGGAAACAGCACCACCACCACCAAGAAGCAGCCAAGAACAACAACAAAAGAGAAGTCAGTCTGGAAGAGGAAAATTATACTCTACCCTCCACTACCACCAGAGCGCCTAGAAGCCCCGCCCAGCAGGACATCACACCAAGCCCTCATTGACCATGCGCAACTGGAGTTACCTGACTTAGTACCCCAAGTAAATACCTCTAAGGAGCGCTCCCACCAACTTCTGGGTCAAAACGGGCCAAGTCCACCTTACATCCCCTGATGAGAGTGTTGTCAGACTACCAACGGGGACAAGTTACGTAAGGTATGCCATATGGAGAAACAGTTCAATAGATTCACAACCCAAGGGCTCCTCGATGCTTCCCAAGGTCGAGATGAAGGTGTATCCCTAACCTAATCTTTGAAGAGGTGTTTCCGAAAACCTCCATGAGCGCTTCCCAAGGCCAGTTAAAAGATATGACAAACGGTTCTTCCCAAGGCCATAAGAATGGTTCCCAACGTCCCACACTCGGTGCTTCCCAAGACCGTAAGGGACTCTACCCAAGGTCCCACACTCGATGCTTCCCAAGACCGTAAAAGACACTTCCCAAGGTCCCATACCCGGTGCTCATCATGACCTGCTTTCAGGTGCTTCCCAAGACCTACCTCGTGCTTCCGTAGGTCAGAGACGAGAGAAAAGCAGCAGCAGCTACAAAAGACGACATCGCCGCCCCAAGCAGTCTAATTGCGACACCACAATTTGCAGCCAGTGATCTAGACGATTGCGTTCCCCAGATCTCACACCCCTGAACCAGCCAACAGAGAATAACTTCCTGCCACACAGGGAAATCGCATAGAATTGTCTCTCTCAAATAGATAAATATGAGCAAATTGGAAACTTCTATTTATGAGAGAGGGTGAAGAAAAAAAGAGAGAGATTAACATAGAGAAATAGAGAAAGGGACAAACAGAAAGAGAGGGAGGAAGAAAAAGAAGAAGATACAAAGACAAATCGAGAAAGAGACAGTGAAAATGAGCTGGATAGACACAAAACAGAGAGAAAGGGACAAACTGACAAAGAGAGGGGTAGAAAAATAAAGATAAAAAGAAAAAGGAACAAAGTAAATAAGAGGTAGGGACAAAGAGAAAGGGAAGGAGGGACAAAGATAAACAAAGGTAAGTGCAGAGTACAAAGTACAAAGGAGTACAAAGGAGTACAAAGGAAATCAAGCAACAACAGATATAGTGACCCTTCTAGGTTGCTTGTCCTCCAAAACACTGAGGATCAAGTGTCCAAACAGTGGTTTAGAGTGGGTAAGGGAACATTGGAAAGGGAATTACTGCCCGGGAACTAATGTCCGTGGCAGGATTAGGAAGTTAGTAGGGGACAGATGGGTTAGTAACTGAGGGGGGGATAAAATAAAGTTATTCATTTACAAACGCAGTCAGTCGCGGGTTTGATGCGAGATATTTGTCTATGCGGAGTTTAAATGAATCAACGGTGATGCAGTCTATAACGTTTCGGGGAAGCCCATTCCACAAGTTGACAACTCTATTGAAGAAGAAATTCTTAGATTCGTGTGAGTTAAAAGATTTACCAATAATTTTGCAACCGTTTCCCTGCGTGTAATTAGATTGGTCGATATTGAAGTACTTACTTGAGTTCATATTGTCGATGCCTTTGATGATTTTGAACACTTGAATTAAGTCACCTCTTAATCTGCGCTGGGTTAAAGGAAATAGATTTAATTCTCTAAGACGCTCTTCGTATGGTTTGTTCTTTAGGCTAGGTATCATTTTGGTAACTCTACGTTGAACTCGTTCTAGCTTGTTTATATCTTTTTGGTAATAAGGGCACCAGGATTGAACGCAGTATTCCAGAAGAGGGCGGACTAAGGAATTGTAAAGGGTTAGGATAACTTCTTTGGATTTATGCTCAAATGACCTGCCTATAAAGGCAATTATTTTGTTTGCCTTCTTAACAACTTCTGAACATTGTTGACTCGGTTTTAGGTTACTCGATATTGTTACTCCCAGATCGGTTTCTCTGTTTACATTCTTAAGCTGAGTGCCATTCATCAAATAGTTTGCTTTCTCATTTAGGTATCCAATATGTAGTACTTTACATTTATCCGCATTGAAACTCATTTGCCAAATTTGGGCCCAACATGACAATTTATCTAGATTGTGTTGCATATCGTCAACTTGTTCTTTTGAGAGTACGCTATTTGCAATTTTTGTATCGTCAGCAAATTTTGAGATTGTACAGGTGAGACCCTCATCTATGTCGTTGATGTAAATTAGAAAGATAATTGGTCCTAGTACCGATCCCTGGGGTACCCCGCTACTTACATTGGTCCATTTAGATGCCTTACCGTTTATGACTACTCTTTGCTTTCTGTCGCTGAGCCAATTTTCTATCCATTTCAACACACCGTCTTGTATTCCATGCGCTTTTAGTTTTAGCAGTAAACGTTTGTGGGGAACTTTGTCAAAGGCCTTTTGAAAATCAATGTATATAATATCTACAGCTTTACTCTCATCGTAGAGGTTGAGGATATCGTGGAAGAAGTCTAAGAGGTTTGTTAAACAGGAACGTTTTTTACGAAAGCCGTGTTGAGTATCTTTAAGTATGTTATTTTCCTCTAAGTGATTTATGAGTCGGTCTCGTATGACCGTTTCTAGCATTTTACATACAACTGAGGTTAAGCTAATTGGACGATAGTTACTGGGTAGGGATTTGCTGCCTTTTTTTAATATCGGTGTTACGTTGGCTAGCTTCCACTGATCGGGCATAGTTCCAGACTGCAAGGATTTATTGAATAGTAATGTCAGTGGTTTGGAGAGCTCATCCTTAGCTTCCTTTAGAACTCTAGGCGAGATTGTATCAGGTCCAGGCGTTTTATTTACCTTGAGTTTATCTAAACAATTCAATACTTCTCTCTCTGTAACGGTGATATTGCTTAGAACATCTGAATTATCAATCTGAATCGGCGATGGTGTAGGGATATCACTGAGGTCTTCTGTTGTAAAAACTGATGCAAAGAAGGTATTGAGGGCATTACTCATTTGTACTTCGTCTTTGGTGTATTCTCCATTTTCATCGACTAACGGTCCAACAGTTGAAGTAACTACTTTTTTCTTTCTGATATAACTATAGAATTCTTTCGGGTTTGTTTTACTTTGATTCGCAATATGTAACTCTAAGGTCTTTTTACTTTGCTTAATTAACTTTTTGACTTTGCGTCGTAGCTCTACAAATTTCAGCCGTTCTTCATCATTTTGTGAGGATTTTAATCTATCATTAGCAAATTTTTTAGCAAGCAGGCAGTTTGAAATATCTTTATTCCACCATTTGGGCTTATTATTATGGCTTGGACGCCGTATTTTCGATGGTATGCAGTCTTGCACTGCTTTTAGGTAAGTGGCTTCGAATAACTTCCAAGATGTATTTATGTCGTTATTGTGAATTAAAAAGCTCCAGTCAGTTTCTTTAAACATAGCTCTAAGTTTATGGAAGTTTGCTTTCTTGAAATTAGGGACTTTTTCGATGCTACTATTTGGTTCGTTACTAGTAAACTTTAAAGTGAAAGTTATCGTACGATGGTCGCTGTTACTGAATTCATCACCAACATTCAAATTCTCTATTAATTCTTCTTTTGTTGCAAGTACAATGTCAAGAACGTTATTACCACGGGTTGGCGTTCGTACAAATTGATAAAGCGAACTCTCTTGCAAGTTCGTATACAAGTCATGTCCGGAGTGTGAAGTAAGAGTATCGCCCCACTTGGTCACAGGTAAATTAAAGTCGCCAAAAAATACGGTATCTTGTGAGTTACTTACATCTGCAATTTGTTCGTAAATTTCTCGGTCAGTTTGCATTGATTGAGCTGGAGGTCTGTATATTAATGCAAGTATTATTTTTGTACCTTTATTATTCTTTATTAGCACAAAAGATGCGTCGACGTTCACAATTTGAGGTTTTGACAAGAGGGTAGGGTTAAGACTTTCTTTGATATAAAGTAAAACGCCACCTCCATTTCGATTTATTCGGCTTTTCTCAAACATTACATAACCGGGAAGTGAATACTCTGCTAAAAAGTCTCTATCTTCTGTATTGAGCCAAGATTCTGTTATGCCAATCACATCATAATTTTCTGTAAACACTAGCTCCTCTAAATCTGAAAATTTATTGCGTATGCTACGAGCGTTTGCATAGAAAACCTTTAAATTTGTTATTTTAGAACTCACGGAACGCTCTTTAATAATATTTTTGGTTCTTGTCGGATCTACATTTATGTTCATGGCTGTCCTCGGTCCTCGCTGTCTTCGGTCCTTATCGCTGGTGGTCCTCGGTTGCCTCTGTTTTTTTCTTGGCGTTGGATGATTTATGTCACTGCTGCTTCTTCTCGGATGGCGTTTTTTGATCCATGGCTGCGGACTGCTTCGTGTAGGAGACGACCCATGCGTGCTGAACCCACAGGGTTTAGATGAGTGCCATCCTTGCGGAACAGAGTAGGCTGGTTGTAGAAGTTGTCCCAGAGGTTGATGAATTCAACTTCTTCCCTCAGACACAAATATTTTAGTCGGCTATTTGTGCTGAAGGCCTTGTCGTAGAATTTGTCAGGTGCGTCGATCTTGGGGAGAATACCTGAGATGATGATATTCCTTGACTTGTTTTTGTAGTGCTGGATCATCTTGCGATATTTCTCCATCAACTCTTCGGATCTGGTGCGCATGACGTCATTTGAACCAGCATGGATGACAAAAAGGGTATTTTCATTTGCATCCTTTGTGGTATCTTCGAAGGCTTCCACAATGTCGTCCAGTCCAGCTCCTGGGATGCAAAATCTTTTTCGTTTATTTGGGACTCTGTCGCAGAACTCTTCGACCTGTCCTCGTAGGATGGAATCCCCAGAGAGCAATAGAAAGACGAACAAAGAAAAGGGGTGCTGGGCAGTGCTGGGCAATGGAGTATTAAGTGTTCAATTTGTCAGTGGGATGTAGACAGCGGGGAGAAGATAGGTATTGAATTGGATCTAATTGGTGTTGGTACTCTTGTAATGAAGGGTGTTGGCCGTACCTGAAGCATGCAAGTGTGACTAAGGTTGCTCTAGGTTGTTTGTTTTCTGATGGATTGTTCTTGGGAGGTGCAGAGTTTAGGATTGTGTCATGTGGCCAGTTGTTGATGGTATTTTGAGTGAGGTACACAGACCAAGTAAATATCCCTTTCATGTTACAAGGATCCTAGACTCCTGCCGACCAACAATAATCAGCATGATAATTTGCTCATCGGCTCTGCCAATGTTAGGGGACTTCAGACCAACATAATGTTGATCATCTAACACACAGTCATGTGATTCATAACAACCCAGACATCATAGCCACTGCAAAGACCATCCTAAGCCAAGCTGTGCTAAGCAAATTTAGCCATATGGTAGATTACATTGGTGAGACCAAGCACCTGTTACTTTTACTAGTATCATGTCAACTTTCGTAGAGTTTCCCAATACAATCCAAATAGGTGGATTTGTATGAACATGTGAATTAATGGTCTTTATATCATGGACTCGTAGACATGATTTCCTCATAATGCGTGCCAACACCTACAGCTGCATGGCAGTTTGCCCATTTACTACACCAAACTAATCATGACACCCTGTTTTGGTGTCAGTCATGCACCAAACTTACATAGTGGAACCATGAACCAAAGCCTAGTAGCAAGATAATTTGATGAGTTGATGACACTTGGGTTAACAAATCATGATAATTTCCCATCCATATCTAAAGATTTTCCTTGGACCCAGTCTAGGCCAGTCATCAGTGACCTGCATTATAGTGTGATCACCTGCCAGCCTCATACAGTAGTGGGTTCATCAGACCACCATGCTGTCCTCACTACCATCAGAACTGTGGCAGACAATGCTCCAAGTGACTCTTGGATCAAGAAGACTGGGAAGATATTCAAGATGAACTGAGAAGAACCATGTGGTTAGAGGTACTCTTAGGTCACACTGATACACACACGAACTCCTACATTCTCATGGGCATCCATGGTTTGGTGACTGAAATAGAAAATAGGTATATGGAAAAATAGTCACATGAATGGAAGAGAAGAAAAGTGTGTGGTAATACAAACACATTAGTAGAAAGGTAGAATAATATGTGAATCAGCAGGCAAGCATGGTAGACTAGTAGTCCTTCAGGAAGGAATGCAGTATGGGTGTGTGTGTGATGCCTGGCTGGATGTCATAAAATGTTGAATGGAAGACGAATCTTTGTCATTGAAAGAGTAATTATTACTGAACAATGAGATTAGTAATTAAGGGTAAAGCACAACCTTTTCGTCCTGTGCACGCTCCGTCCCACCCTCCGGTAATTCTTATTTGTTCTAATATTTGCTTCTGAATTAATGTCGAATATTTTTCTCTAAATATTACTGATTTTCATTCATTTTAATCGAAAAATACCAATATAATTTAGTTTTTTAATATTACAATAGGACATTATGATAACAAAAATCCCTCAAATTACCAAACACATTATGAAACTCTATCATTATTTTTACAAGGCATCCTACACCATATATATCTACCAACACTCCATATATATGCTCCCCAGAACTCGCCTCCACAACATCCTGGAAGGTGGTTATAACCTTAGGCTACGACCACCTCCCAATCATTATCACCACCAAACCAGACTCACCCCAGCTAGCCACAGACACACTTACACCAATTATAAAAGAGCCAACTGGAAAGCTTTCACAAATGAGACAGAACAACACTTTGAAACCCTAAACAGCGCACCCATCACTAACATCAACAATGCTGTCCACACATTCAACACAACTATCCAAAACACTAACAAGAAACACATTCCAAGAGGTTACAGAAAAAGACACAACCCCAACTTCTCACCAGAAATTCAAAACCTCATTAGACAACGCGACACACTGAAACACTCCCCAGCACCCCACACACAAGAAATCATACAACAAATCCAAGCACTCAACATCCAGATTAACAACAAAATACAAGAACAACAAACACTAAACTGGAATAACTTCCTAAAAACACTTGTTCACATAACAAACTCCAAAAAACTAAACAGCATCACACTTTCCAACAGCAACACAACACAATCACATGCTGCAATCACAACAACAGACTCTACTCCTTCAATGTAAACAACAAGCAAACACTCTCATTAATCACTTCTCTCATATCAGCCACCTAAAATCCCACAAAGACGACCGACGTGACATCCGACGTAAGAGACAATTCCCCACACACCCTGACTATGCACCCTTCACTAACTACCAGACAGAGCACATCATCAACAATCTCAAGCACTCACCCGCCTGTGGCCTAGACAACATAAGCAATATACACCTCAGACACCTGGGACCACAAGGCATACAAGCACTCACTAATATATCAAACTACACTTATTCACACAACACAATACCAGACATCTGGAAGCATGGTATCATCATCACTTACCCCAAACCCAACAAAGATCCCACGCTACCCTCCTCACACCGCCCTATCACACTCCTCTGCACCCCTTCCAAAGTTATAGAACGCCTTCTACTACAACTGAATACACATGCCTTACCCCTAGCTCCAACACAACATGGCTTCAGGCCACTGCACTCCACAAACACTCTTCTTACAGACCTTACACAAAGAGCTTTTGACGGCATCAACTCAGCCAGAAAACCACACAGATCACTACTAGACACACTCAACATTAGTAAAGCCTTCGATGCGATCCCCCGCCACAACCTAACAAACAAAATCTACAACACAAACATGCGCAACAACACAAAAAGGTAGAAGGCAGATGTGCACACATATCTTTTGCCGGTCAGTCATCTAGCATCAGAAATTTCCCAAACGGAGTCCCGCAAGGATCCGTCCTGTCACCCGCACTCTTTAATCTTTACATCTATCTATCTATCTATTGCCTGACGCCATGATCCCCGAAGGGATGGCCACGAACGAACCGCCCCCATGCACCTCTGTCCCCAGTCAGTCGACGCCCCTTCCCCCAACCAGCACCGCCTTCGTTCATGTACTTCCTCACTCCATCCTTCCACCTCTCATTCAGTCTACCTCTCCCTCTCTGTCCATCCACCTCGCTCTCGTACACCCTCTTAGTCATTCTCTCGCTTTCCATACGGTCCATACGGCCGAACCATCTCAAGTTGTTCCTATTCACACTTTCCAGCACATCTACCTCCACACCACACCTCCTTCTTACTTCCTCATTAGTCTGTCTATCCCTCCATGTAACTCCACACGCACTCCTTAGGTAATTCATTTCCACTGCTCTCACTCTTGGTCTGAGTCTCGCAACCAACGTCCATGCTTCGGTTCCGTAAGTCAGTGTCGGGATTACCACACTGTCATGCAAGGACTTCTTCACTTCCATACTGACCACCCTATTTCTTGTTACTGCTTTTAGCGTTCCTACAACCCTCTTCCCCTGTTGTGCCCTCTCCCGCACTTCTTCATCCATTTACTTTACTTTACTCAACACACTGCTCAGATACTTAAAAGAGTTGACGATCTCCATAGCCTGACCGTTCAGTTTCACCTCACACTCTGTGATTTCACCCCTATCGAAGACCATAACCTTGCTCTTCCCCGTATATACCTTCAAATTCCGTTTTTCGCACACTGTTCCAAACTCATTTACCAGACCCTGCAACTCCCATTCATTATCACTCATCAGAACTGTATCATCCGCAAACAGCAGTATAGGTAGCTTCCACTCAATTCCCTCCCTTTTCAGCGATACACCAACATCCACTGCTCTTGATAGTATTTCTTTCATGACTCCATCCATATATACAGTAAACAACCATGGGGACATCACACACCCCTGTTTCAAACCAACATTCAGGTCAAAGAACTCGCTCTGCTCACTCTCCACACGTACTGCCGCCTTTGCACCCTCATACATGCTCTTCACTGCTTTCAGCAACTTGACCTCTACTCCGTATATTCTAAGTACTTTCCACAAACCTTCTCTATCCACTCTGTCATAGGCCTTCTCCAAGTTCATAAAGGCAACATACACCTTTTGTTTCTTCTCCAGATATTTCTCCACAACACAATTCAGGGTAAAAATCTGATCTACACATCCTCTTCCCTTCCTAAAACCTCTCTGCTCGTCGCCTATCCATTTCTCCGTTCTCACTCTCACTCTCTGAATCACTACCCTACTGTATATCTTCCCTACTACGCTTAGAAGACATATTCCTCGGTGGTTACCACACACTCCTCTTTCCCTTTTGCCCTTATATAGCGGGACTATTATGCCAGTCTTCCAGTCATCGGGTGTACTCCCCTTCTCCCATGCTAGTTTGCACATTTTCCATACCCATTCTATCACTATCTCACCACCATACCTCAACATTTCCCCACACACTCCATCTGTTCCTGGTGCTTTCCCCAACTTCACTCTTTTCGTGGCTTCCCACACTTCTGACCTCCTGATCCCCACCTCCTCCTCCACTACTTCTCTTCTTCTCCCTCCCATACCATATCCAGCTATGTTTGCTGGCTCTTCATTCCTTACATTTAGCAACTCATTGAAGTACTCCCTCCATCTTACGACTCTCTCTTGCTTCTCGGCTAGCATTCTCCCATTCTTATCTTTCACACCCTTATTGTTTCCCTTGCTACCTTCCCTAACTTTCTTGACTTCTTTCCAGAACAGTTTCTTACTCTGCCTCCATTTTACACTCAGATTCCTTCCAAATTCCTCATCTACTCTTCTCTTACTTTCCTTCACTACTCTCTTCACCACCCTCTTACTCTCCACGTACCTCGCTCGTTTCTGTCTCTCGAAATCTTCATTCCCTCTATTATCCAACCACTCTCTATATGCTTTCTTCTTTTCTTCCACAGCTATTCTTACCTCTTTTGTCCACCATGCTGTACCTTTCACTCCCCTCCCTCTTCTCCTCACTCCACACACCTCCTCACATGCTGCACAGATCTCATCCTTAAACACCTTGCTCATCTCCTCCACTTCCTACATAACTTCCAGGTCGAACCCACCTAGTCGTCTTTCCACTGCTCTCCTGTACTCCTCCCTGACTTCCTCCTCCTGCAACCTCTCCACCCTCCTCTCGCCTCCCTCCAGCTCTCCTCACTCACTTCTTTTGTATCCTAACCTTAGCTACCACTACATAATGATCAGACAGACCCCCTCCAATACCCCTATACACCCTAGCATCCATCACAGATTTCTTCATTTACACGCATAATATAAATACACCCAATACACCCCAAATAAACATAGCCTCCTATGCAGACGACATAACACTCACATGCACATACCAAGACCCAGCCACAGCAACAAGTTTCCTTCAACCCTATCTCAACACATTACATGACTGGTGCACTACAGACTTAATTTAGACCCAGCCAAATCCACTGCAACCCTCCTCACAAGCTGGACAGGAGATCACACATACTTCCCGCAACTCACCATAAACAACATACCCCTAACACACACACACTCACCCATAATCCTTGGAGTAACATATGCTACTCAAACTACATTCAAACAGCACACAACAAACATGAAAAAGAAACTGACACCCAGTCTTAACGCCCTCAGGTCACTTGCCCACACAAAATTTGGACACAGCAAAGAAACCACCACCACAGTTTACAAACAATACATAAGATCAGTGATGGAATACGCAAGCCCAGCCTGTGCTTCTAACTTAGCTGAAACACATCATAAGACCTTACAGACTATTCAAAATAAAACCCTAAAAATCATCACAGGCTGCACAGCTACTACACCTACAGATCACCTACATCAAGAAACCAAAGTCCTCAAAGTCATAGACTATCTGGACATGAGAGGCCCTCAATTCCTGGCAGCAGCCTCCACGAACCAACACCACCCACTACACTACATGGCAACACATCCACAGACACCAAGAAATGTTAAAACAACACCCAGCACACGCTATCACACACAAATGCTATCTTCTCTCCTTCCCTGCCCACCCCAAACCAGCTTCCAGAAGCACATCCATGCTCATATCTCTCGCCTTTCCATCCACTCACTCATAGACAACACACAGCTGCAGGCACGACCTCCCGAAATCCATCCTTCTGAATCCTCCCTTCCTCGCGGGGACAGAGTCCACCTGGCCAGGCTGGTATGTGGACACCATCCAGCCCTTCTGAGCTATCAGAAGAGACTGGATGACTCCGTCGTCGACTCCTGCCCAGGTTGTAACACAGCACCCCATGCTATTAAACACATCACAGACGACTGCATTTCACACAACCACTTACGCCAACAATACAATCTACACTCCTTGAGAGATCTGTGGGAAAGCCCGACCGTGGCCATGGCCTTCCTTAGGGACTCGGGGCTGTTCGGCCAGGCAGCTTAGGGAACAACAACAACAACCAACACTCCATTATTTCAGTTTGATTAGTGGAAGTATAAGCAAGTATGTATACAATAAGTCATTATAAAAGAAGTCATAATAATAATAAAGTAGGTGTGCAGTTTTCGCATTACAAAAAAAAAAAAAAAATGCATACGCAACTCTGCGACCTAAAATTCTGCATGTAGTATTGAATCTCTTAGGTAAAATCGGTATATATATATATATATATGTATATATACAGTATATATATACTAAATGTTTTTATACTCACAGCCGGACTTGAACCACCGACAGTCAGAACAAGTGCCCATACTTTTATCCGCTATACCACAGCATGATTGAGGATACTTGTGTGCACCGGATTAACCCTTAAATAGCGGCTCACCACATAAGTCGAGTTAAATAAAGCTGGACTATGTGGCGGCGCTCGACATAACTCGAGTGGCAATTTCAGCACGTAATGTTGCTGAGAGAGAGAGACAAGTGGTGGCAGGAGAGTAGCGAGCGTAGGACTGCTCCAGACCACCGCGGCGAACCTACTGACACGAATCTCACCTCCCTCCTACCTCTCTCACTCGCTATATAAGAAATTGTATGGGGAAAGTGCCTAATTACATGCTTTTTGCACTCGCGTTGCACGGTTATTGCAAGAAAACTAGCCATCATAAAAGGATCGTTATGGTGTCATTCGAAAGCTCTGTTTATGCCCTTTCAGGGATAGATACTTGTTTTACGTTCTGGGTCTTATTTAGGCATGAAAATGATCACGTAAACAGCCCTATTTTGGCTAAAAACACCCCGCTGGGCGGTACATATAAATAAACCGCATAGGCCGCTCTTAAGGTGTTAAAGCATAGACACTCGTCCTGACTGTTGGTTGTTCATGTCCGCCTGGGAGTATACATACAGTATATATTTACATGTATTATCGCATTGAATCTTAACCCCTAACTGTCGGCGCACAACGTAAGTCGAGTATAATAAATCTGGACTATCTGGTGGCGCGCGACATAGGTCGTGTGGCAATTTCAGCACGTAATGTTGCTGAGAGAGAGAGACAAGTGGTGGCAGGAGAGTAGCGAGCGCATGACTGCTCCAGACCAACGCGGCGAACCTACTGACACGAATCCCACCTCCTCCCTCCCTCTCTCACTCGCTACATACTGAATTGTATGGGGAAAGTACCGAATTACATGCTTTTTGCACTCGTGTTGCGCGGTTTTTGCAAGAAAACTAGCGGTCATAAAAGGATCGTTGTGGTGTCATTGGAAAGCTCTGTTTATACCCTTTCAGGGATAGATACTTGTTTTACGCTCTGGGTCTTATTTAGGCATGAAAATGATCACGTAAACAGCCCTATTTTGGGTAAAAACACCCCGCTGGTGGCTACATATTATATACCGCCTAGGCCGCTCTTTAGGTGTTAACCATTGGAATATTTATCTATAATAAGGTCAGCGTAACAATATTTTGTAGCATTTTGAATATCGTGTAATTTAAATTTGAAATATATATAAGAAGGAAATAGTGACCATAATCTGTGACCTTCACCATTCACTTTGACCTTTGAATAACAAAAACACAACATTTGGACAATTGTTGCATTGACCAACCGAATTTGCCTGCAAAATTTGGTGACAATACGTAACCCGTTCAGTACAGTTCTGTTAGTTTCATTTCATACTGGATATTAACCCTTAAAGATCGGGGCCCGACTTAAGTCCGAATCGAAAAATTTGGACTAAGTGGCGGGGCCCGCCTTAAGTCCGAGTGCAATTTTGGCGCAATATTGGCTATGAGAAAGAGACGAGTGACTGGAGGAGCATGGGTTACCTCATGACCGCTCGCCACGGCCGCCGTGGTCCTACTGAGATTTACTCCACTTGCATCCACCCTCACTCCCTCGCTACATACGTAATTATATAAAGAAATTACCGTATTTTAGCGATTTTGCCCTTCGGTTGCACGATCGTTGAAAGACAACCAGTGATCGTAGAAGGATGGTTCGGTTGTCATTGGAAAGCTCAATTTATGCAGTTTCAGGGATACATACTTGTATTACGCTCTGGGTCTTGTTTATGCATGAAAAAGAGCATGGAAACAACCCCATTTATGTTAAAAAAAGACTGCTGTGCGGCACGGTCAAATATACCGCCTAGGCCGCTAAATAAGGGTTAAGACGATTTTATTTAGTTTATGAAGGGCCTAAATAAAATTAGAAGGCTTTCAACTATCTTAATTTACCCTTTTTACTACCACAGATCCTTCATACGCTCCACAAAATCGTCTACTTATACCTAGACTACAATAAAAAAATATGTCACCGGTACACAAAGGGTTAAACAGTATAGGAAGAGTTTAAAGAAAATTATTAACACTCTTGTTTTGTTCTTTGACCTTGACTGTTAACCTTAAGTATTATAATATATATATATATATATATATATATACTGTACCGTATATATATATATATATATGTATGATATTTAAGTAAAATGCAACTAACAGTCGTCAGCTTATCGAAAATTTAGTATTTTTTATGATGAAGGTTAACTTATGACCTTGGCTTGTGACCTTGACCTTTATGTAGGATTATATTTTTGCTTGCTTTGATGTAACCTTAGAAAATCAAATAAGTGTGTCAAATTTCATTAACAAATATCAGTTAAGTTTCAGAGTTATTAAAGGAATAGTTTACCTTGACCTTTGACCTTCATCTTGACCTTCATGATGTCTGAAAAATTAAAATTAAAATTTTCCCTTAAAGCACAACTATCTATCTATCTATCTATTGCCTGACGCCGTGATCCCCGAAGGGGTGGCCACGAACGAACCGCCCCCATGCACCTCTGTCCCCAGTCAGTCGACGCCCCTCCCCCCAACCAGCACCGCCCTCGTTCATGTACTTCCTCACTCCATCCTTCCACCTCATATTTGGTCTACCTCTCCCTCTCTGTCCCTCCACCTCGCTCTAGCTAGCTCAACAAATGTTATGAAGTTTACATGAATAGTAAAGAAATTAGCTTATTGACCTTATATTTGATGTTGACCTGTGACCTTGACCTATCAAATGGAATTATGTTCATACTTGTATGACCTTGGTTTAGGAATTTCGAATATGCATTATATGCCTAATGAGAATCTTACATTAAATAGGAAATACTAGTAAAAATCATATTTCAAACTTTAACCTTGACCTTTGACCTTGACCTTCGACCTTAGAAATTCTTATCCAGGATTTAGTTAGCTTAACAGCAATGTTCATATTAACTAGCATTATGAATATGGTGTAATTCGTATACAAACATATTGATTACAAATAGTGATCATATACTGTGACCTTGACCTTTGACATTTGACTTAAAATAAAATACATATTCTTGAATGGTCGTCGCATTGACCAACTGAATTTGCCTGTATAATTTGGTGACAATACATTAAACAGTCTAGGAGGAGTTTAAGGTAAATGACAAATACTCTGGCTTTGACCCTGACCTCTGACCTTAACTATTACAGTATTTATGTAAAATTTGATATAAATGATATTTAAGTAATAAGCCATAAAACACAGCCAGTTTTCCAAAATTTGAGTAATCTTTTTTAATAAATAATAAAAGTTGACCTTTGACCTTGACCTTTATGTAAGAGTACAATTTTATTTGCATTGACATTGCCCATGAAAATCAAATAAGAATGCCTAATTTCATTAAAACCCATCAGTTAGTTTCATATATATTAATAGAATAGTTGACCTTGACCTTTGACCTTTATCTTGATCTTTATATGTCTCAACATTTATTATTTTCCTTTTCACTTAAAGTTCAACTATCTCACCAAATTTTGTGAAGCTTGCATGAAAAGTAAAGAAAATAGCATATTGTCCTTTTATTTGACCATGACCTGTGACCTTTACCTTTCATATGGAATTGAAAAGTTTGTTGTATGACCTTGGCCTAGGTATTCCGAATATACATGGTAAACCTAGTGAGAATCTAACAGTTAGTATAAGATATACTAGTAAAAAAAAACATTTTTACCTTTGACCTTGAACTTTGACCTTACCCTTTAAAATATTTATCTAAGATTTGGGCAATAAGATATTAAGGTTACCAGTAACTTGTATTGTGAAAATGAAGACATTTGAGTAAAAAGTAAAATAAATAGTAAAAGTTGACCTTTGACCTTGATCTGTGAACTGGACCTTTAGGTAAGAGTATTTTTTTTTCATTGACATTGCCCTGGAGAATCAAATAAGCATGCCTAATTTCATTAAAACCCATCAGTTAGTTCCATATATATTAATAAAATAGTTGACCTTGACCTTTGACCTTTATCTTGACCTTTATGATATGCGTGTCCAAATGTATTATTTTCCGTTACATTTAAAGTGCAACTATCTCACCAAATTTTACGAAGTTTGCATGAACAGTAAAGAAAATAGCATATTGACCTTATATTTTACCTTGACTTGTGACCTTGACCTTTCATATGGATTTGTATAGTTTCTTGTATGACCTTGGCCTAGGTATTCCAAATATACATGGTAGGCCTAGTGAGAATCTAACAGTTAGTATAAGAAATACTAGTGAAAAACTTATTTTGACCTTTGACCTTGACCTTTGACCTTACCCTTTAGAATATTTACCTAAAATTTGGTCAATACAATATTAAGGTTACCAGTAACTTGTATAGTGAAAATGAAGACATTTGAGTAAAAACTAAAAAAATATGAAATATTTGCCTTATTTTTAACCTTGACCTTTGACCTTAACCTTTAAGTTAAATGGAAAATGCCTTTTTGACTGACCATCGCATTGACCAAATGGATATACCTGTGAAATTTTGTGAAAATCCATATTGTTAACTTTACTACGCTATTTTCTATTATATGCCTAATTTGTTACAATAATTTATCGAACCTGCCACGATAATAGAAGTGTGTCTACAATGCTTCGCAAGGAATTTAGCATTATTTCTTGCTATTATGCATTTTTTTAGGTTAGGTTACGTTGGTTAAGTTAAGTAAAGTTTAGATAAGCGCAATAACCAAATTATACGATTCAATTCTAAAACCCTCGGTTTACACCGACGTCATACTCAGCAAAATTATAGACCACAGGCCTCCCACACTCAGTCATCATAGTATGTTTTTACTGACAGGAGGATAATATTACATACACATATCAGATTCCTTTGATAACGTAGCAGTTGAATCAGGGACGAGTGTCTGAATTATGTATTGAATAGTACATTAATGTGAAATGCTTTGGGAAGTTATGTAAACAAACCATCATCGACGAACAGTCCCTTCTTTGCAGCAATATCATGTCGTAGGGGGGCGAATAAATAACCACCAAAAATCGGCAATATATTAACAATTAGTGTACTAAAGTAGAGAACTTGGTCGCGTAACAAGAGAATCGCCAATTAACGGGAATCTTAATAACAAATGGAGGGCGTCTTATAACCGAATTTAAAGCTCTGCGCCCTTACTCTCGACTATTACCGAATATTCCGGCTTTATTTTGATATGTGCCTCATCATAATTTCCAGATGACAATATCCATGTGTCAGCATGTTTGATAACTGGGTAAAATTACAGTGAAATGCATCAATACCATTTGTGTGATTGTGCATAAATTGGTGCAAATATATAGAATGAAATTAGAGCATTTCCAAAATTATTGACCCTGAAAAAACTTGTAGAAAATACTTCCATAATGTATCCCTTTAAACGTTGTCACCAAGCCAATCAGGCTAATCAAAGAAAATGGCTTTCACGTAATTATTTTCATGGTACTGTATAATTTTATCATCACATTAGGATCAGGTGGGTGGGCGGGGTGTAAACCAACGGCAGGGCGTGCTATACCCTTTAGAAATATATATTTTAATCTATCCACAAATAATAACAACACGTCGTGTTTGTGTTTAGTGTCAAGGGACATTATTAGATAATGGATATCGGTGCCATTTGCATGATGTTAATTATAACTACAATATTGATTATGTTTTAATGATATGGAAACGCATGATAGAAAGGGAAATTAACTAAATTAAAAGAAAGCCATTATTAGATATTCTAATATGTAGTGTGTTTGTGTGAGCGTTGCGGGGGTAACTTAGACACTCCCCATCTAGCAGGACTTTGCTCCCACTACCATCATCTGGACACACGTGCAGCCAACACTTGGGAGCATCAGGTGACTATACCCTTTACTAAGTCAGAACAGTAACTAAGCTCTATATTACTGAATGTCTAGAGTTGCATTCAAGCACAACAAGCAAAACTTGGGTAAATATCAAAGTAGAAGGGAAAAATACAGAGAAAGAGTGCGAGGGACAGACAGAGAGGTAGGGCTAATGGAGAGAGAGAGCGTGAGACAAAGAGAGAGCGTGAGACAAAGAGCGAGCGTGGGACAAAGAGAGCGTGAGACAAAGAGAGAACGTGAGGCAAAGAGAGAGCGTGGGACAAAGAGAGAGCGTGAGACAAAGCGAGCGTGAGACGAAGAGAGAGCGTGAGACAAAGAGAGTGTAAGGGACAAAGAGAGAGCGTGAGACAAAGAGAGTGTAAGGGACAAAGAGAGAGTGAGGGACAAAGAGAGCGTGTGACAAAGAGAGTGTACGGGACAAAGAGAGAGCGTGAGACAAAGAGAGTGTAAGGGACAAAAAGAGAGTGAGGGACAAAGAGAGAGCGTGTGACAAAGAGAGTGTAAGGGACAAAGAGAGAGCGTGAGACAAAGAGAGTGTGAGGGACAAAGAGAGAGCGTGAGACAAAGAGAGTGTAAGGGACAAAGAGAGAGCGTGAGACAAAGAGAGTGTAAGGGACAAAGAGAGAGCGTGAAACAAAGAGAGTGTAAGGGACAAAGAGAGAGCGTGAGACAAAGAGAGTGTAAGGGAAAAAGAGAGAGCGTGAGACAAAGAGAGTGTAAGGGACAAAGAGAGAGCGTGAGACAAAGAGAGCGTGGGACAAAGAGAGAACGTGAGACAAAGAGAGAGCGTGAGACAAAGAGAGAGAGTGAGA
>CM064579.1:18074642-18349642 GCA_032716605.1 Paralithodes platypus | reverse complement strand
GAGGTTCGGGGCCCACCTTCATTCACCCATCATCATCACCATCATCATCATCATCATCATCATAAAAAAAAAAAAAAAAAAAAAAATCAATTTCTACTACATTTTGCACTACAGTGGATATAGGCCTCCTGGGGAAACCACTCTAAAAAAATAACGAGTCCAGTGCAGTACCTCTTTGGGTGGCTTGGAAATTTGCACATATTTCTCTGGTTTGACACCATATATATATATATATATATATATGCTATATATAATATATATATAAATATATCCACACACATACATTACCATTACCATTTACCATTCTTTATATTTTGTTTGACACCTTGTATATATATAATATATATATATATATATATATATATATATATATACTGTCTATATATATATATATATACTGTATATATATATATATATATATATATATATATATACATTACTTTATTTTATTTACGTGTACAATAGAATTATTTCTGAATTTATTACCTGAAGATTACCTGGCTTTCTTATTTTGTTTTTTTCAGTGTCAACCCAGGAGCCATTTCCCTTCTCGTTGGAAAGGGTGTATATTGTGGCAAAGATATACAACTGTATAAACATTCTCATATATTTTCATAACAATAACAATGCATGGAAACAATTGCGCATAGCTCACGAACCACTTACTCTATATTATTTTTTGTTTTCACCATTGGAAAGAGCACAATTTTCCGATTCCGGTGATATATACAGTTATATACGTATCCGACCAAATAACGCAACCACGAGGTGGGGAACAGCTCGGAACCCGGCTAGCATCGCCGGAACAGAGACGGGTGAAGCGTAAATATTCGCATTTTGGCTCTTCATTTCAAATATTCATAGCACAAAAAGTATTTGTCCTAGGAACTTCTAGTTTATTTTATACTCATTAGCATTATTTGCCGTATTCATTTAGCCTAAATTTAAAACCATACACTTCGTAGCAACGAAATAAATCGAAAATGTTATAAACCATATCAATCAAAATCAGATTTTTTTTTTTTTCGGTCACTGCATGGAAACAATTGTGCATAGCTCGCGAACCAATTATGCTATATTATTTTTGTTTTCACCATTGGAAAGAGCACAATTTTCCGATTCCGGTGATATATACAGTTATATACGTATCCGAGCAAATAACGCAACCACGAGGTGGGGAACAGCTCGGAACCCGGCTAGCATCGCCGGAACAGAGATGGGTGAAGCGTAAATATTCGCATTTTGGCTCTTCATTTCAAATATTCATAGCGCAAAAAGTATTTGTCCTAGGAACTTCTAGTTTGTTTTATACTCATCAGCATTATTTGCCGTATTCATACAGCCTAAATTTAAAATCATACACTTCGTAGCAACGAAATAAATTGAAAATGTTATAAACCATATAAATCAAAATCATATATTTTTTTTTTCGGTCACTGCTTGAGAACTATTGAAGATAAACAATTTCTGTTTTCAGATTTGGAAAGAGGAGAAAAAAATACTATTATTTGAGCAAAAAAAAAATATATGGTCATCACTCACAATTTAGAGCTAGGACGGTGTGAAGACAATTGCATGGGAAATAATTGTATTCCGGACTCATTTACACTTTCATATTTCGATTTATTTACATTTTTTTTTATTTTATCATGTACTATAAATATTCCTCTTTCCATTGATATATGATACATCACAATAAACAGCATTCTGGTGGATGGAAATCGCGAAAAATGTAAGGCTTCGACAACACTCATGAGCCAAATTCAAGACCCAAAATACTTGTCAAGCGCCTACTTGGACTTATTGGAACATAATATGTCGGAGGGAGTTAAGTAAGCAGTACGGATTGATATAAGGCTTACTCCCCTAGACAGGTTGCCTACCAAGGGTAACAAGTCCCATCCACCAAAGGCACACATGAATTAGTACCCACTCCGTTTGTACTTGTGTATATGGATGTTATTATTCAGTAGTATGTTTGCCTATATTATATTTACATTTATTATTATTGTTTATATTATAATTTGCTATAAAACCGTTAATTAATAATGTGCTTTTACTATTGCAAGATCAAATACAATAACAAATCAAACTATGTGTCCTTCCACACTTATTTCAATGTGTACAAAATTATGTCGTCAACTACACATATTATTAATTAATATCTGAACTTTCATATATACTGTATAATATATATATATATATATATATATATATATATATATATATATACTGTATATCAATGCTGGGAATAGGGGACATAATAAGGCAATCGATCAACAATAATACTGTATGTGTGTCTGTTTATGAATTGTGTATGTGCTTGCATATTTTGTTGTTTCTGTTCGAGCTCTGTCTCGAGTCGACCACCTCCAGCTATGGGGTATGTGCCTCAATATATACATAGGTACATACGTTTTCATTAACTGATGAGAGGTATTTTTGGTCTTGTTTCCATCTTTTACCATTTATATTTCTATGCTCATTATGCTTGTTGAAGCTGTATCGTCATTAATTTAATATTTTGGCCTAGGCCCAAAGGCTTTCATTCATTTGACCAGTTTTAATTACAGTTCTTTCTATCAACACGATCTCCAGAGTCCACCTTTTTTATATGACTATATACTGTAGACCCTTTTTATAACTTCGCGGTATCTTAATATGTCTTCCTCCGCATGAAAGGCCTTTTAAAATAGACATGCGATTTAAAAGACTCTCTAGTATACTGATTTGTTTTATCAAATATAATATTTAACCAACCAATTATATATGTTATAATATACACAATAATGCGATACTGGTTCGGTGTCAGAGAAAAAGTCAGTAATAGAGTTGATAGGAACTGAAAATCTTTGACATGAGCCTAACTGATGATAGGCCTACTTTTTCAGGCTTATTTTTGTATTATACTTTTCGCTTTTTAAGTTTCATCATCAAGACCTTGACCAGGCAGACTAAGGCGGTTTTCCAATCATAAAATGATTTAACTTGGATATATTCCGAACCTGCGAGAGATGTCAGTGTTTGATAACCCACTCTACATGTAGTGACGGTTAGGGCGTCACTGGTGTAAATCTACAATTACGTCTACTATTGTTGTTCTTACACAACAGTAGAAATACAGGGTGATTCATAAGTCATAAAAGAGGGCAAAAATATGTCGCAGCTTATCTTGAATAAGCATATGATATTCGTGACGTGTCCCAAAGAATCACCAGTACCACCAATAGTGTGGCATGTCTCGCGTACCTTAATAGTTTTTTTTGCTTCTCAGTGGATGATGTTCTCCCAGGAAACAGCATGTTGTTTATATTATTTAGCAACACTTTTTTAATACGATCTTATGGACAAGTGAACGAGATAAACGACCATCGCAGGTCATAATTATTTTGAGAATATGTTTTGAACATACAATCTAGGCAATATGACTTTTGAATCAACCTGTATTAGGTTGATTACACAAGTTGTTTTTACCTGTAACGAAGATGAAGGCATACACTGTGGCCTATGTATGGTTGACTTTGTAGTTGTTGTCGTTGTTGTCGTTGTTGTTGCCTTTGTTTTTTTGTTTTTTAATTGGGAATTACAAGTCAGCGGTGAATAAGATGACATTTATTTGTACCTGTATTTCTTGGGATACTGAGTTGTAGTTTGTTATACAGATCTAAATGACTCACCAAGTGTCGTGAAACATTTTGGGAGTCAAAACTGCTTGGCCAACCCTGATAGACCCACGATAGATAATATAATTATATTTGAGATGGTATTTTGCTGTCGTAACTGCTTAGACACTTAGCTGATTTTTGGCAGGATTATAAATATGACTTATAGAAAGACCTTAGTATACATTGTACTTCCAAATGAAACTGCCTACCCAACCCTGTAAAATTAGTGAAGGAAACCAAAAGATATTTTTGGTTGAATATTTGTTTTTGATGATGAGCTCTCGTTTGGCAAAATAAAGTAGATGAGACCCATAGCAAGGTTCCCATTCAAATATTGTTTGTGAATTAAAAATTATCTAATTTTCAAGCAAATATTTATAGTAAAAAAGTTTCTGAAATTCTTGAAATGAAACAAAATATGCTATTTATTATATTTAAAAAAAATATATATAAACAAACACACACACATATTTCAAATATATCACACATTTAGCATACAATGATAATATTTGTAAATATCAGTATAATAATCCCTTCTTTTAATCTTACCGCATGGTAATATGATCATGTAGTGTTTGATGAACGTCGTAAGGGTACTTCACACATACACGAAAACCGTCGTGCAAAGGCACGATAAGAGATCATGTCGCAATCGTCTAGAAAATTGTGGTACTCGCAGTGGGATTGTGTGCGAGGATAGCGACATCACAGCGGCATCTGCGCGTGTCGTCTATAGGAAAAAATGGTACTTCACACATACACGAAAACCGTCGTGCCAAGGCACGATAAGCGTTCATGTCGCAATCGTCTAGGCAATTGTGATGCTCGCAGTGGAATCGCTAACGGCATTGCAGTGGCATATGCGCCCGCCGTCTACCGGCCAAAAAATGTAAATATCTTGCAATATTTGAAAGCGACGGGACCGGACCGTGGGTAAAAAAAATATCGATGTCATCCCAGAACCCTGGCATTGCATTCGCATTACCGTTTTCTATTTCACAATGCAACCACATCACCATCGCTATGATTATACAGTATAGTACAGTACAGTATAGGGCAGGTGTAAGGATTATGCAGGTCAGGAGCTGCATGCTGCTTTTTCAGGACAGTTATGTGGCTACTGAAGCTTCAGAAATTAATATTATTCCTTTAATACGAAATCATCATATCACACATTCAAGGCAACATTACTTATTATGTATTCAACTTCGAAAATATTTATAGGCATCAATCGTTATGATTTCTAAAATTGCGAGTCATATGTCTTTCCTAAGCTTTGTTAATGCATATATATTGAACAATATCACTATAACTTATTTTATTCAGAGTAAGGTATTTTTTCTTATTTCTGAAGTACAGTACTTTACATTTCGGTTTATGAGACGTAATTATGTTGCATTGTGGCTCCGATAGTACAACATATTTATGAAACATCAAACAAATGGGTTCTTTTACCTTTAACGGTTGCTGATCACTGGTATAGGGCTATGAAAACATACCTCATTAGGTTGTGAAGACAACAACACTCCAAGACTGCATACTCCACAGCTTCAGATCGATGGTCCCTGGGAGACACTGAAACTTGGTTGTACAATGGGAAACATGGTATAATTACATACAAATTACAGCACGTTCATGTTATGTCTTCTTTTATGTACATTTTTACGATATGTAAACCTCCACATTCATACTGTCAACACACAACCTCTGTTTTCTTCACACGTACCTGCTAGCCATGATGCCGAAGGCATTCTCCACTACACGACGAGCCCTTGACAACCTGTAATTGAAGACACGTTGCTTATTTGTCACGTTTCATATGGAGAGGGCTTTATCATCCATGGGAGGAGCGGGAATGTGTCGTCACCTATGATGACGTAAGGCACATGTGTGTCATCCCTGTGTAGTGGCTGGGGCTCAGGGAAAGAAGGGAATTGTCCAGCGAATATCGTACTCATTCGCAACCGTATCTCGTCACTATCCTTATGCCGTTGTGGCGCCCTCATATACTGTCTCGTTGCTGTCTCATTACCTTTGTTGCTTGGTTGTTTGTAATATTGATAAGCTTAATCCACCGCGAACCGCCACGATTCAAACCATCATGGTACTTCGCGACGGTTTTCGTGTATGTGTGAAGTACCCTTTACATGCACACTACACAGCAATCACATAAATGCATAGTACATACACACACACACACTTACTCTCATAAAGTCATAGGCTTAGTAATCAAGTAAGAGACAAGCCAATTTTTGTTCGGTTGAATGTGCAAAGTAGGAGAGAAAACCCACACAGGCAGACAAAAAACATATATTTGGCACAAAAAGAAAACATAAAATCGCCAGCAGTCTGGGTTTTCCCTCCTGTTTTGATGCAGACGCCAGTGTGACTTATCTGCCACCAACAAAATAGTCATGGACGCAAGGTAAATAATTAGGGGTGGCTAAATGCATATACATTTTTCAATTCACAATGTCTTGCCAAATGAATATGTGCGGGTTTTCGTTTGTTTGGATTTGTTTATGTGCATGTGTTCAAATCTGATAGGGTGTGTGTATTCCTGTTTGTTGGTTGGTTTCTGTTTTATTGTGTAACTGTTTGCTCCATTGTGGGTGGGATTGTGACAACAAAATGTGTATGTGCACTTGCATGCAAGTTGGTTTATTTGTGTGGGTGTGTGTGTACTTGTGTGCGCTTGTGTGTAGGTGTGGCATTATTTGTGTGAGTGTGTGTGCGTCAATGTTTGTTTGTGTGAGTGTGACATCTACCCTAATCCCAGATTGGCGAATGTTGACGGCGAGGCCGTTACGAGTGCCATTTTTGCCTATTCATGTATTTTCACCGATATAATTTCCAATATTCGTTAAACTCGTTACACAGTCTCAAATACTTTGCGGAAATTGTTATGCAGTCGACCGTTGTCGCCCAGATATTTTGGAAATTCCAGAAAATCAAGGCGAATCTAAACATCGTACTTTTCGTAATCATTTCGCGAAGGGCTGCAACCTCATCGGCATATTCGTTGCAATTCTCCTTTCAGCAAATTGGAGTTATTGGTAGCACTGTTTTTTTAGCGAATGTTATGAAATTATGGAGATAGTCCCTCCAATTTGGCGAATGCCTGTACGAATATTGGCAACAAATGTACGAAGGACATTACGAAACTTGACGAGGCGTAGCAATGTGAGGTAGAATATGTCTAATAATTTTATAACATATATAAGGAAAATATTTTGAATATAGTATGGTAGAATCATTCATTTATCTGAGGGTAGAATAAAGCCTTTGGCAAATGGGTGATCCTTATAGGTAAATACTGTATATGAGAAAAGACTGTTTTCAATATTCAATATCTCTAATATTTAAGATTTGGAAAACTTATGTGCTTGGAATTATTTATATACCCTAATCCCAAAGTTTGCCTTACCTATTATGAGTCATCTAATTATATAATATTTATATATATATATATATATATATATATATATTTTTTTTTTTTTCTTTAATACATACGAGGTTGAAAGAAATGGCAATTTCTGCGTTGGAAATTTTATTATTCAAAGTTTCCAGGTCTCTGATGAGTTTTCGCTGGGTGGCAGGAAGTAGATGAAGGAGATGAGCAAAATTCATGGTGGTACAGGGTTACATAAATGTACATGATGATACAGGATATACGACGCGTTTCACTGGACAACCACCATTATCAAGTAAGGAAGGAATGATATAAAAGGTAAACAGGAAGGGTATATATAGAGGGTGGAGGATCAGAGGAGGCGGAAAACAGGGGGCAAAAGTCTGCTATTGGTGGAAGCGTAAATTAGGAGAGAGAAAGGGGTTAACCGCTTCACGCATGCGCACTGGATGCGGGATGGTGGTCAGTAGGTGGGGTCGAAGCTGATTGGCTGCGTGTCGAGGGGCGTGGCCTAAGTTGTGTGGCGCCTGCAGAAGACGAAGCTGAAGGAGGTAGCGCGGGGGGCTGCGTCAAGGGCACCGGGGGGCGAGGAGGGGTGTTAGGTCCTGTAGGGTAGTGCCTTTTGGCAGAAGGAAGGATCTGAAGGTCCAGAGTTTGGTTGTTGATGTTGGGATGTAAGGCTTGGATATATAAGCTTCGAGTATAGGTAATCTCCTTGGGTCACTTTCTTTATTGAGTATGGTGGTGTGTTTCTCTAACTCGTTGCGTGTGAGGTGAGGGTGGTTAGGGGTGAGATAGTGGTCTTTGATGGCTCCAGCCTGAAGGTGAAGAGTTAACCGACGTGAAAGACGAGTCTGCGTCATACCAATATAGGAATGAGGTCCACAGTCCTCATAATTACAGGTATGTTGGTAAATGACGTGATCGTCGGTCATCGGGCTCTTTATCTTGGTGGAGGCTGGTTTGTTGCGGAGAACGAGGTTGGAGGTCTTGGGGGATTTGTAATAAATTATTAATTTTATTTTGTTTTCCGGGTTGGTTGGGTGGACATGCTTGGAGATTATTTCTTTTAAGACGGCCTCGTCATTTTTGTGTTCAGAGGACATGTAATTGCGGTAGAAGATCTTAATTTCATTGGGGGGGTCAATGTTGGGAGGGCTTTGGGTGTACCATTTTTCAAGATGGTGGTTGATGGTGCTGGAGATGTCGGAGTTGGAGTATCCGTTATTTACTAAAACTTGGGATAGTCTTTCTAGTTCCTGGTGGGTGTCGGCCCAGGTAGAGCAGTGCGTGAGGGCTCTTCTAACATAGGCGGAGATGGAGGATAGAAGATAACGGCGGGGGCATTCACTATCGCCGTTGAGGCATTGTCCTGTGTTAGTAGGTTTAATGTAGACGGTGGTTTTGAACCCATGGTCGTTCAGAGCTACGAGGATGTCGAGGAAGGGGAGTTGTCCATTGTTAGATTTTTCAAAGGTGAAGTTAAGTCCGGAGGAGGTCATGAAGCGACGCTGGAGTTCCTGTAGTTCGTGGAGGTCCTTGATTTGCACGAAGATGTCATCCACGTATCTACAGTAGACGGCTGGTCGTTGGGCAGCTAGGGCTGTATTCGGAGAATACACCCCTGGTTATGCGTACGGAACCAGCAAAACACACAAACCTGGGAACCCCCTCCGCCCCATCATCTCCCAGATCCCCACTGCCACCTACCAGATCGCCAAGGCCCTGAACAACCTCCTCACCCCCTACGTGCCCAGCCAATTCAACCTTAACTCAGCCCACGATTTCTTGGACATTTTACGAGACGCCGCCCGTAACAACAACCACACTATCGCCTCTCTCGACGTAGAAAGCCTGTTCACCAACGTGCCAGTGGATAGGACCATTGACATGATTCTACGTCGAATTTATCATTGCCCTGATACACCTACACTGGACATCCCGGAGAAGGCCCTGAAAACACTACTGGAGCTATGTACCAAGGAGGCCCCCTTCCTTTGCCCCCGGGGCAACATGTACAAGCAGATAGACGGTGTGGCGATGGGCAGCCCCCTAGGAGTTCTTTTTGCGAACTTTTTCATGGGTACCATCGAGGAAGAGCTCCTAGCTGCCCAACGACCAGCCGTCTACTGTAGATACGTGGATGACATCTTCGTGCAAATCAAGGACCTCCACGAACTACAGGAACTCCAGCGTCGCTTCATGACCTCCTCCGGACTTAACTTCACCTTTGAAAAATCTAACAATGGACAACTCCCCTTCCTCGACATCCTCGTAGCTCTGAACGACCATGGGTTCAAAACCACCGTCTACATTAAACCTACTAACACAGGACAATGCCTCAACGGCGATAGTGAATGCCCCCGCCGTTATCTTCTATCCTCCATCTCCGCCTATGTTAGGAGAGCCCTCACGCACTGCTCTACCTGGGCCGACACCCACCAGGAACTAGAAAGACTATCCCAAGTTTTAGTAAATAACGGATACTCCAACTCCGACATCTCCAGCACCATCAACCACCATCTTGAAAAATGGTACACCCAAAGCCCTCCCAACATTGACCCCCCCAATGAAATTAAGATCTTCTACCGCAATTACATGTCCTCTGAACACAAAAATGACGAGGCCGTCTTAAAAGAAATAATCTCCAAGCATGTCCACCCAACCAACCCGGAAAACAAAATCAAATTAATAATTTATTACAAATCCCCCAAGACCTCCAACCTCGTTCTCCGCAACAAACCAGCCTCCACCAAGATAAAGAGCCCGATGACCGACGATCACGTCATTTACCAACATACCTGTAATTATGAGGACTGTGGACCTCATTCCTATATTGGTATGACGCAGACTCGTCTTTCACGTCGGTTAACTCTTCACCTTCAGGCTGGAGCCATCAAAGACCACTATCTCACCCCTAACCACCCTCACCTCACACGCAACGAGTTAGAGAAACACACCACCATACTCGATAAAGAAAGTGACCCAAGGAGATTACCTATACTCGAAGCTTTATATATCCAAGCCTTACATCCCAACATCAACAACCAAACTCTGGACCTTGAGATCCTTCCTTCTGCCAAAAGGCACTACCCTACAGGACCTAACACCCCTCCTCGCCCCCGGTGCCCTTGACGCAGCCCCCCGCGCTACCTCCTTCAGCTTCGTCTTCTGCAGGCGCCACACAACTTAGGCCACGCCCATCGACACGCAGCCAATCAGCTTCGACCCCACCTACTGACCACCATCCCGCATCCAGTGCGCATGCATGAAGCGGTTAACCCCTTTCTCTCTCCTAATTTACGCTTCCACCAATAGCAGACTTTTGCCCCCTGTTTTCCGCCTCCTCTGATCCTCCACCCTCTATATATACCCTTCCTGTTTACCTTTTATATCATTCCTTCCTTACTTGATAATGCTGGTTGTCCAGTGAAACGCGTCGTATATCCTGTATCATCATGTACATTTATGTAACCCTTTACCACCATGAATTTTGCTCATCTCCTTCATCTACTTCCTGCCACCCAGCGAAAACTCATCAGAGACCTGGAAACTTTGAATAATAAATTTCCAACGCAGAAATTGCCATTTCTTTCAACCTCGTATGTATTAAAGAAAATTTATTACCTGGCTTTACTAATATATATATATATATATATATATATATATATATATATATATATATATATATATAATATATATATATATATATATATATATATATATATATATATATACCTGTATATACGGTATATTAGTTATTCAGATAAATGACTCTAACTTGATTTGTTTTGGAGTACAAAATATGCAAGCTTCAATCAGCTTTCAAATGTGTTTATTTACTACTGAATAATTGTCTTGTGTATATATGTATGTTTATGCTCAGGTACATACTCCATAGCTGGGGGAGGCCGACTCGAGACAGAGACTGAACAGAAACAACATTTAAAGTTCCAATTCTTACGGTCCAGGACCACTTTCTCGTTCCCTCACCCCTTTCTCTGTGTCGTCTAGTAGGTGAATTTTACAAGATGAGGAGGATTCATAGCCCCCACCCCCAAATTGTCCTGTAGCACAATAATTTATGCACTCGACTCACATAGTGAACTTCAATTCAATTCCCGAGTATGATGACACGGATGGGGATATCTACATACTGTACACCTGATGTCTCTATTTACCAAGCCGTGGACAGAAACCTGGAGTCATTTGTGAAGCCCCTGCTGTGGTAACCTGGATATTATGCAGTAGCACGGAGTTGACTGCTGGGAAAAGCGCAGCCTTGCGTAAATGTCCTATCTAACTAACTGAAAACTTTGACTTAGTTCAATGTTGAAAGGCCTCAGATTTGTCCAGTTCAATAAGCTCTACCTAAAAATTAGTGTTACGTGTATAGGTAACCAAAGGATTTAATGTTGTTGTTGACTAGTTTCTGTTTTATATATGTGTGTGTGTGTGTGTGTGTGTGTGTGAAGGGGTAAGTGTGTGGCGTTACACTAAAATGTTCGTACACCCACGGACAGAACAAGCGGTGTCTTACCTTCATAACTTCAAGTTTATTATCCTCATGGTTTACCACAATCATACTTCTGAACCATAATTAACTAAGCTTGAACAAGAAGGACTTGTTTAGATCAGTTATATATATATATATATATATATATATATATATATATATATATATATATATATATATATATATATATATATGTATATATATATATATATATATATATATATATATATATATATATATATATAATATATTTTCTTTAATACATACGAGGTTGAAAGAAATGGCAATTTCTGCGTTGGAAATTTTATTATTCAAAGTTTCCAGGTCTCTGATGAGTTTTCGCTGGGTGGCAGGAAGTAGATGAATGAGATTAGCAAAATTCATGGTGGTACAGGGTTACATTAATGTACATGATAATTAGGATATACGACGCATTTCACTGGACAACCAGCATTATCAAGTAAGGATAGAATGATATAAAAGGTAAACTGGAAGGGTATATATAGAGGGTGGAGGATCAGAGGAGGCGAAAATCAGGGGGCAAAAGTCTGCTATTGTTGGAGGGGTATTCTAGGAGTGTTAAAGAGAGATCCGCGTCATGCAGGCGCACTGGATGCGGGAAGGTGGTGGTCGGTTGGCGGGGTCGAAGCTGATTGGCTGTGTGTCGAGGGGCGTGGCCTAAGTTGCGTAGTACGTGTGGCGCCGGCAGAAGACGAAGCTGAAGGAGGTAGCACGGTGGGCTGCGTCAAGGACACCGGGGGGCGAGGGGGGGCGTTAGGTCCTGTAGGATAGTGCCTTTTGGCAGAAGGAAGGATCTGAAGGTCCAGAGTTTGGTTGTTGATGTTAGGATGTAAGGCTTGGATATATAACGCTTCGAGTATAGGTAATCTCCTTGGGTCACTTTCTTTATCGAGTATGGTGGTGTGTTTCTCTAACTCGTTGCGTGTGAGGTGGGGGTGGTTAGGGGTGAGATAGTGGTCTTTGATGGCTCCAGCTTGAAGGTGAAGAGTTAACCGACGTGAAAGACGATTCTGCGTCATGCCAATATAGGAATGAGGTCCACAGTCCTCATAATTACAGGTATGTTGGTAAATGACGTGATCGTCGGTCATCGGGCTCTTTATCTAGGTGGAAGCTGGTTTGTTGCGGAGAACGAGGTTGGAGGTCTTTGGGGATTTGTAATAAATTAATAATTTGAATTTGTTTTCCGGGTTGTTTGGGTGGACATGCTTGGAGATTATTTCTTTTAAGACGGCCTCGTAATTTTTGTGTTCAGAGGACATAAAATTGCGGTAGAAGATCTTAATTTCATTGGGGGGGTCAATGTTGGGAGGGCTTTGGGTGTACCATTTTCCAAGATGGTGGTTGATGGTGCTGGAGATGTCGGAGTTGGAGTATCCGTTATTCTAAAATTGGGGATAGTCTTTCTAGTTCCTGGTGGGTGTCGGCCCAGGTAGAGCAGTGCGTGAGGGCTCTCCTTACATAAGCGGAGATGGAAGATAGAAGATAACAGCGGGGGCATTCACTATCGCCGTTGAGCCATTGTCCTGTGTTAGTTGGTTTAGTGTAAACGGTGGTTTTGAACCCATGGTCGTTCAGAGCTACGAGGATGTCGAGGAAGGGGAGTTGTCCATTGTTTGATTTTTCAAAGGTGAAGTTAAGTCCGGAGGAGGTCATGAAGCAACGCTGGAGTTCCTGTAGTTCGTGGAGGTCCTTGATTTGCACGAAGATGTCATCCACATATCTACAGTAGACGGCGGATCGTTGGGCAGCTAGGAGCTCTTCCTCGATGGTACCCATAAAACACTGGACATCCCGGAGAAGGCCCTGAAAACACTGCTGGAGCTATGTACCAAGGAGGCCCCCTTCCTTTGCCCCCGGGGCAACATGTACAAGCAGATAGATGGTGTGGCGATGGGCAGCCCCCTAGGAGTTCTTTTTGCGAACTTTTTTTATGGGTACCATCGAGGAAGAGCTCCTAGCTGCCCAACGACCCGCCGTCTACTCTAGATACGTGGATGACATCTTCGTGCAAATCAAGGACCTCCACGAACTACAGGAATCCAGCGTCGCTTCATGACCTCCTCCGGACTTAACTTCACCTTTGAAAAATCAAACAATGGACAACTCCCCTTCCTCGACATCCTCGTAGCTCTGAACGACCATGGGTTCAAAACCACCGTCTACACTAAACCAACTAACACAGGACAATGCCTCAACGGCGATAGTGAGTGCCCCCGCCGTTATCTTCTATCCTCCATCTCCGCTTATGTAAGGAGAGCCCTCACGCACTGCTCTACCTGGGCCAACACCCACCAGGAACTAGAAAGACTATCCCAAGTTTTAGTGAATAACGGATACTCCAACTCCGACATCTCCAGCACCATCAACCACCATCTTGAAAAATGGTACACCCAAAGCCCTCCCAACATTGACCCCCCCAATGAAATTAAGATCTTCTACCGCAATTTTATGTCCTCTGAACGCAAAAATGACGAGGTCGTCTTAAAAGAAATAATCTCAAAGCATGTCCACCCAACCAACCCGGAAAACAAAATCAAATTAATAATTAATTACAAATCCCCCAAGACCTCCAACCTCGTTCTCTGCAACAAACCAGCTTCCACCAAGATAAAGAGCCTGATGACCGACGATCACGTCATTTACCAACATACCTGTAATTATGAGGACTGTGGACCTCATTCCTATATTGGCATGACGCAGACTCGTCTTTCACGTCGGTTAACTCTTCACCTTCAGGCTGGAGCCATCAAAGACCACTATCTCACCCTAACCACCCCCACCTCACACACAACGAGTTAGAGAAACACACCACCATACTCGATAAAGAAAGTGACCCAAGGAGATTACCTATACTCGAAGCGTTATATATCCAAGCCTTACATCCTAACATCAACAACCAAACTCTGGACCTTCAGATCCTTTCTTCTGCCAAAAGGCAAAGGTAGGTCCTACAGGACCTAACGCCCCCCGCTCGCCCCCCGGTGCCCTTGACGCAGCCCACCGTGCTACCTCCTTCAGCTTCGTCTTCTGCCGGCGCCACATGTGCTACGCAACTTAGGCCACGCCCCTCGACACGCAGCCAATCAGCTTCGACCCCGCCAACCGACCACCACCTTCCCGCATCCAGTGCGCCTGCGTGACGCGGATCTCTCTTTAACACTCCTAGAATACCCCTCCAACAATAGCAGACTTTTGCCCTCTGATTTTCGCCTCCTCTGATCCTCCACCCTCTATATATACCCTTCCTGTTTACCTTTTATATCATTCTATCCTTACTTGATAATGCTGGTTGTCCAGTGAAACGCGGCGTATATTCTGTATCATCATGTACATTAATGTAACCCTGTACCACCATGAATTTTGCTAATCTCATTCATCTACTTCCTGCCCCCCAGCGAAAACTCATCAGAGACCTGGAAACTTTGAATAACAAAATTTCCAACGCAGAAATTGCCATTTCTTTCAACCTCGTATGTATTAAAGAAAATTTATTACCTGGCTTTACTAACATATATATATATATGTATATGTATATATATATATATATATATACCGTATTTATAGTATACTATTTTGTTCTGGTTCAAAAAGATGCTAAGGAACCATAGGGATAATACACATATCAATTAATCCTTCGACACCAACAGAACCTTCCTAAGCTACATACTATTGTCTATGAAAGCCTATCAATAGAATACAAATCTTTATCATATTGAATTAGTAAATATAGTGCAAACACTTTCGTCAAACCTTCGTTGAGTTCGAGGGCGCATCGCAACCTATTCTTTAATTATTGGTAGGTGTATCACATCATTCTTACCTGTTTCAGCATTTGGGCGGATTCGCCTTAAATCTTTCGCCGAGGGTCGCATTTTTCGTCTTGCTATCGCATAATGTTCGAGGTATATTTGAAGCGAATTCGCCGAATTCGCTTAAAAAAACATGTCGCTGAACAAAATGTAAAATTTTGCCGGCGAACCATTCGTAACAGCTTAGCCATCAAAATTTGCCAATGTGGGATAGGCCCTTTACACACTGCGACAAATCATTCAACTGTTGATGGACCTACAGCAGAACAAACAACATAACACAGACTGATTTATTTCCAGGAAGTTTGGGTCATTTGACTATATCAATAGGTGGACATGGATAGAATAGGTAGGCATAGAGATATTGATGTAGTGAAATACATATTTATATACTGCATTGGACAATATATCGCCACTAATCTACCCCCTGTAGGAACAAAAGCTAACCGACAAGAACCTATCCTAATATAACCTTATTATTGTACACCATCATACACCGTGTCTTACGAAAATGTAAAAACATCGCTCATGTAATTCATTGTCTAGAGCATTAATACATGACACAGTGTTTGCATAGCTTAGATGAAATTGACCGGAACTAAGTTAGAAAAAGAAAATAATACTTCCACACCTCCCCATTAATATTAAACAGTTCATCAATATTGTCCCCTTACCCAATGAATCTTAAATGCCTGGGGTAGGTGGGGGGAGGGGGCATTCAACAAATTCTCATTTACATCATACAGCTCCAAAACATTCCACAATCCCTCTCTATATATTTTGTCATAATATGCTCTCTCAGGATCCATAAATCCAATACATACCGTCTGATCTTTCTCGCATGCCTTCTTTATCATCTGTCTCACTGCCAAAATCTGATCCACACATCCTCTGCTTCTTCGAAAACATTCCTGTTCATCACTCACTCTCTCTCTTCGGTAATTTATTTCACTCTGTCAAACATTAGTCTAGCATATACCTTGCCAACCACGATCACCGACTATTACCTCGGTAACACTTACATTTGTTGCGTTCACCTTTTACCTTTATACAGTGGAACTATTATTCCTCTCTTCCAGTCCACTGGCACCACTCCTTTTATTCAGGCTTCTGTCCAGATCGTCCACAGCCATTCCATTGGTATCTCGCCTCCATTTAGTACACACTGTATATTATGTTATCCACACCAACAGCATTTCTATTCTTCAATATATTTACTGTATTCTCTACTTCCATTCGCAATACATTCCCTCTTTCTACATGTCTCTCATGTAGTGTACCTAACAGACAATTGCCCTGTTCCTATTTCCATTCTTTGATCTTTCAAAATTATCCTTCCATTGCTTCCATATTTGTTATTTATCTGTAATCACATTTCCTCTTTCATCTTTCACATGCTCACATTTCTTTTCTACATTTACGCACTTCATTCCAAAATAATATTGTATTCTCATAAAATCAGAAATACCGTCACACAAAGGAGTGATTTTTTGTTTTCTATGTGAATGAGGGAGACAAAAGGCATAACTGCCTGCAGCGAGTGCCTCCCCCAGATTTCAAAGAGTGACAGGGCCGAAATCAAGGGACGTTCGAGCTAAAATGCCTGGACACACAGAGTTTGAATCAATTTAAGACATAGGAAGTGGGAAAGACTGATTCTGGGAGAGAGTTGCAGAGCTCAGCAGTTGAATAGAAGAATGTCTGAGAATAGCGTTTCACTCTTGGGTTGGAGTGTTGCACAGAGTAGGGGTGGCATTGTGATGCAAGGCGGGTACTACGTACCCTACGTAGAGGATGTGGTATACACTGGGAAAACTCCGAGGAACACTGATTATTGTAGTAGCGATAGAATAGTGAGAGAGATGCAACATTGCGGCGAAGAGAGAGAGATTGCAGAGAATTGGTGAGTGGACGGGAGTTAATGATGCGAAAGGCTTTCCTTTCTACATTATCTAGGAGTGCGGTGTGAGAGGATCCTCCCCACACATGTGAACAATACTCAATACAAGGACGCACTGTGCCCCTGTACAGAGCAAGTAGCTGCGCAGGGGTAAAGAACCCCTTGAGGCAGTTAAGCACACCCAGCTTCTTGGAGGCTGCCTTAGCAAAACTGGTAATATGGTCTTTCCAAGTGAGAGCAGAAGAAAAAGAGACACCGAGAACATTGAGGGAAGATGAAGGGTTGATTTTTATATGGTTGAAGAATAAGGGATAGTCCTCTGGAGGTTCCTGACGGGTAGTAAGATGGATAAATTGAGTTTGGGAAGCATTAAATGTAACAAGGTTTCCTCTACCCCAATTGGAAATAGTAGCTAGATCAGAAGATAAGCATTATATGGCTTCATTACGATACTGTTGAGGGACTGGTGGCTGGGGCGTTCTGGAAAACTAATTGAGTGGTGTAAAGTAGAGTCGTCTGCATATGAATGGATGGGACTAGATTTACAGTTGAGAAGATCATTTATGAAAATTAGAAAGAGAATAGGAGATAGGACAGTCACTGTACAGTGACTCCTAACAGTAAAACAGTGTCACTGATATACTAACCAAGGAGTTTAGAACCATATAGTGTTACCTCTTTGAGTACGATATGTATGTTCCTAGTTATAAATTAATCGTCTAATGTGTTGATTCACCCCATCCCTTCTCCAGCATGTTATGCTGACATATAATTGCAATATTGGATCCCAATATATAATGTCATTAAAATAATTGGATCATTGTCGAAGTCCGTGTATTGACATTATACACCCTCTCTCATAATCGTTAAGTATTATAATTGTTCATCCTTTGATTTTACCTACCATACTCGATTCTAGTAAAGTGTTACTAGAAGTCGAATGGCGAAAACATTATCTAATTTTCAACTTAAAATTCGCTGGTGAGTTTTCTATATGATTAAAGCTATTCAATAAATTGTTTAATTAACTTAGAAAAGGTAGTGACATTTTACCTACTAATTCAAATGTTCGCATATTAATTTCATTAGCAGCAGAAAATATTCACATTGGTAGGATAAGGAGCATTATATACATTTTAATAACACAACATTTGAGAGTAAGTAATTTTGCCAATCTGTCCAAAGAATCTAAAGTATAAACCGAAATTGGTAGGGAAAATTGTTTCGCTTAACGCATGACATGACAGTTAAGTAAATTTAAATATTTCTATGATTTTCCCTGCGCTCTCTATTCGTTAAACACAAAATTGTAATTGGATCAATTTACTAACTCGTTCAAATTTGACTGTCGAAATAAATTCACGTAAAAGAGTTCATGTCATAATTAATATTGCTTCATAATTATTTACTAGGGTGAAGAGTGTACCGGTAACGAATACAAGATTGTTTGTATTGATATCACATGCATTTAAATGTGTCCTGTATATTTTGTCAGAGCAATTACACGCTTGGACGATTCAGATAATTCATGTATATAAATGTGAAGTTTGAGTGGGGAACATTGCAGTTACTACTGAAAATATAACTATCATATAATAAATGGGTTTCTGTTCAAAGTGGTGAATCTGTTTGAATATCTGCAATAAAAGTCAAGAGAAAATGGATAACTGCAGACAATAATTCCCTGTTATTATTATTATTATTATTATTATTATTATTATTAGGGGTTCGACCCCTACGGGAAACCCCTATTGTAATCATTAAACCCACTTATTCATCCAAATTATTCTTACACTCCGGTTTTTACGCTATAACTCCAGAACCGCTTTTTGGATCGGCATCAATCTTTCACAAGAGGTGCGTTTTTGTATTGGGCAACTTTTGATATGCTAAACATCCGGCATGGCAGCCATGCAGGTCCGTGGTAGCCGATTTCCCGGATAATTTGACGCCTAAATACCGTCTCACCCACTAATAAGAAATGATTGGGCTTTGGGATATGGATTCCACTACTAATGCTCCGCAAATGTTATAAAGAAGGTTTTGCTTTTGCACGTGGGTTTTTTTCCGGCAATCTTGAAAACAACTCAAATTCCACTTAAAATTCCACATCTTGAAAACTACGCCGATGATCAAAGCCATGTTTGCGTAGTTGGGTGAGACTCGCGATTCCGAACGTTTTGATACCAAAAGAATATAAATGGGTGGAATAGTTTGGCCGCAGCATTGAAAACTGTCCATTCTTAAAATTACTTTAAAACCGTATTCGCTACCCACACAAAGTTTACCATCTACAGTCTATAGGCTTCCACGCATCCCCCATTTTTGCTTAACCCGGCAAGCGCGATAGGCCTCACGGAAGGCTTCCTATAGGGAACGCGATAGGCCTCACGGAAGCAGGATTTTTAAAGGCGTACCAAAACGGCGCCAAGCTGTCTGGGGAGTCACAAATTGCGCCACGTTTAGTGCGACATGGTACCTCTCGATGGCACCCACAACCACCCGCCGCACGCACCCCACACAGTCTACACACGCAGTACGCTCTCAGTCACCATGGAGCCTACACGCTCCCCTGACTCGCTCCCTGTTGACTCGCCAACCCTGTTGCTGGCGGTGTTAGTGCTCGTGGCACGACACGAAAACGTGCCAGGGACCCCTCCTACGTATACTTCTGAGGATGATGAGCCAGTGCAGCCAAGGACCTACACGTGCTGGGAGAGGCACGACACGTGGTGGGAGAGGCACGACACGTGCACCAAGCACGACGAGTGCGAAGAGGTCATTGTCCTCAGCACCCCCGCGTTGCCACCACCACCACCACCCACCACGGCCGCCGTCTCACTACCCACCACGGCCGCCTGCACCACTGCCCACCACGGCCGCCCCTGCACCACCGCCCACGCACGCCTGCTGCTGTTGGAGGGCCTCGTAGAGTTTTGGCAGCCGGTCTAACGCCATCCAAGTTTGACGCCCTCCTCTTCCCTCCTGACTCCTCTGACGACGACGCTGCAGAAGGGGAAGCCTTCGATCCCAGGAACTATGGCTGGGGTGGTGATAGTGGGAGCGAGTCTGAGGAGGATCAAGACCAATATGAGGGAGGTGCAGAGGATTCGGAAGACGACGATGTACTTCTGCACCGTGACCATGACCAAGACCTGTCTGACGACGAAGGCGCAGACGACGTGGCTGACGGTAATTTTGCCTGGTCTGAAGGGTCCCATTTCCAACCAGATTTGCACCAGTTCAATGCCAATCTGGCTGGTTCAACAGCAGACTGGCCCTGCAATGACCAGTCCACGGAATCTGATTTCTTCTGTGCATTTTTTGACCAGGAGGTATTATCTCATCTCGTTTCCCAAACCAATGGCTATTTTACCTGGGTGAGGGAAAGAATTGATATGATATCTCCTAGAGCAAGAATTCGTGCATGGGTTGATACGACTGTCCCTGAGCTCCTTGTGTTCTTTGCGTTGTTGCTAATCATGCCTCTCTGCAGGAAGCATGTAATGGAGCATTATTGGAAGCACGACCCAATCATCAACACCCCAATTTTCCGGAAATATATGGCTCGTGATAGATTTTTCTTGCTTCTGCGATTTTTGCACTTCGCAGACAATAATAATCCAAACCGAGCTGATAGAATATGGAAAGTTCGGGATGTGTTGACCATGTTGTTGCAAAGGTACAGGAAATTCTTCTACCCCTTTGCCAACCTGGTGATTGATGAGTCGCTCGTGCTTTTCAAAGGACGCCTGGTGTTCAAGCAGTACATCCCCTTGAAGAGACACAGGTTCGGGATCAAGATCTTTGTGTTGTGCGATTGTGAAAGTGGAATAGTGCTCGACATGATCGTATACACCGGCACTGATGTAGACATTCCAAAGTCGGTGGCAACGACCCATTGGGCATGTCAGGGCACATTGTGAAAAAGATGCTGGAGCCCTACCTGAACAAGGGGCACACGTTGTACACCGACAATTGGTATACAAGTCCTGCACTCTGCCAGTTCCTCCATGACCACAAAACGGGGGCATGTGGGACTGTCAGAACTAACAGGAAGTTCATGCCTAAGTTCCAAGGCAATCGCATAGAACTGGACAACCCCTCCCACAGTGACACCGCTTCTGATGACGACTTGGCAGAGGAACAAAGGCGCCGCAGACTGGACAGACCAAGAAGAAAGAGCACTACAAGCAGCTGGAGAAGTCTGGGAAAGTTCTGGCAGTAAAGTGGCTCGATAAGCGACCAGTTCACCTGCTTTCGACTGTCCATACAGGTGCCCAAGTGGACTCTGGTAAATTCCACTACCGTACCAAGAAGTCTATCCAGAAACCTGATATGGTGGTGGATTACACCAAGTACATGCGCCTTGTGGACAAGTCTGATTGCCAGCTTGCAGGCGTTGAGTGCCTACGAAAAACAGTGAAGTGGTATCACAAGCTTTTCCTTCACTTTGTTGACATCACGATGCTCAACGCTTACAACATGTGGCTTGTAAAAAAAGACATGGCCCCGAACAAAAAACTCAAGTTCAGGGAGTTCATATACAACGTCGCCTACCAACTCCTACAAAAACACCAACCAGTCTCCGGTCACAGGGGTCGCCGTGCAGTCAACCTCCCAGACAGAGTCATTGATGGATATGACAAACACTACCCTATCCACACCGAGCTATCTGGCACCCGGAGGCTGCAAGTACAGTGCCAGGTCTGTGCCCACTCCACCAGAAAGCCACAAAGAAGAAGCCGAGTCACATCAATGTGCAAGGAATGCAACGTTGGGTTGTGTTTGGGCGAGTGCTTCAGGGACTACCACTCACTCAAGTACTACTAGGAGTGGTACCTGTGTCGCCCTATCTCAGCCAAACTCCTGCCCCGCCCACCTACCTCACTACCTACCTCACTACCTACCTGCCCGTACCTGACCTGCCCGTACCTGACCAACGTGATCTCAAAACACCTGCCTGCCTACCTACTTGCCCGTACCTGACCAACGTGATAATATTATCATAACATGTACAAATTATAGTTGTAGGATAAGTTCATATGTTTTGGTATATACTGTATATATATATATTATATATATATATACACAGTATATTATTGTATACAGTATACTGTATATATAAGCAATATTTTCATTTATTATTTCAGTTTAATTCATTAGCCAGGCAATATTTTGTTTTATTTATATATATACCTATGTAATATTATACTTATGTACTAACCTTTTGTAACAACCTTTTGTAATAATAAAACAAACAAAAAAAACAAACAAAAAAACAAATAAATAAACACAAAAAAACATACTTACGCTCTGCTATTCATCAAAGTTTTCGACTTTATGAATACCAGGGCGTAAGTATGTAAAAAAAAAAAATTTTTCAAGTGATATAAACACTCCAAAAACATCCCCATAACCTCTCTGGTTTCGAACCCACGTCTCTAGGCCTACGTCTCTAGGCCTACATCTCACTCAGTCCATCACTCTAACCACTAGACCATGACTGTTCACACTATACTGACAGCGATTAGTGCGTACGTATTTTCGGGCAGACGAATGCTTGACAAAAAAATATATATATACCCTCGATACACTTGTGTATATCGAAGTATTTAGTATGTATAATACTTTTACATTACCTAACATATAGCAACGACAACACAAAGTGTCTATAAGGTCTATCTCATCTACTTACTGTAATCTGACCCTTTTCTCTCCCGCGCCACCCACCTTTCTCAATACACCACTCTTCCTCTCTGCGCTTCATATCAGTGTATATTATTCACATGGGCTGCCTTACTCATGAATATGAACAGGTGAAACCATAAAGGTGCTTTTTAGGCGAGATATAGAGCGTTGCTTCTCATCAATCGCACGTTCTTGCCTCCACCCTCTCTCTCTCCTCCCGCCTGACTCACTCACACACACTCGCTCGCTCGGGGATGTCGTGCCTATCAGCCCATTTTTTTCAACTTGCAGCCACCGTAACTCCACACCCACATTTTTTTAGGGTGGATATATATTTAGCGCTTAACAGGTTAATAACATAGTCGATTTATTATTCAGATCTATTTTTTTTTTTTTTATTTAACTCTCTCAAAACAGGTCGAATCCCTACGAATTCCACCAATTATTTAGCCAACCTACCTATACATACCTACCCTATCAAATAATAATGATAATTCAAATATATTTTTGGTGAATAACAGAGTATTGGCTAAGGTTGTTAACAATTCCTCCCTTTGCCAAATGCTTTGTTTAATAACAAAGTTCTAGACCTTCAAAGTTTTGACAGTTTTTGGTGTGGTGTGACTTACCTTTCCTCCTCATTCAAACACCAAGCAACGTTATCAGGGGTTCAAGTAGTATTGCATGCTTCCATAAAAATATATATAGTCCGGTTTTTACGCAATAACTCCGGAACTGCTTGTCGGATCGGGACCAAACTTTGACACAAGGTGCATTTTTGTATTGGTCAACTTTTGATATGATATCCAAAATGCTGGCCGGACACGCCCATGGCAGCCTTTCACACCCAACCCATCTCGTCCTATCTAATTTTATGTTGAACTCTGTTGTTCTTGATCCCACTATAGGTAGCCTATTCCTCATTATCTACAACTCTGTTACTAAACAAATAGAGGCAGATCCCTTACACACCCAGTCTCTTTATGTCGCTCGTTTGTTTGCACACCGGTACAAATGAGGCAGATCCCTTACACATGCAACTAAGATGAACATGGGAATCTGCAGAGAGAGAAGTAGCCCACAAAAGGCAGATCCCTTTCACATCCAACCCATTTCGTCCATATGACTATCTGATTTTATCTTGAAATTCTCTATTGTTCTTGATCCCACTATAGTACTAGGTAGCCTATTTCACATATCTACGACTCTGTTACGAGAGAGGCAGATCCCTTACACAGCCAATCTCTCTCTCTCTTATTTGCACACTTGTACAAATGAGGCAGATCCCTTGCATATGCTACCAAGATGAAAATGGGAGTCTGCAGAGAGCCGATTGGCCCACACATAGCAGATCCCTTTCACACCCAACTCATCTCGTTTTATCAAATTTTATGTTGAAGCTCTATTGTTATTGATCCTACTATAGCACTCGGTAGCCTATTCCACATATCTACAACTCTTATACCAAGCGAATAGAGGCAGATCCCTTACACAGCCAATATCTTTCTCTCTCGCTCTTGTTTGTTTGCACACCGGTACAAATGAGGCAGATCCCTTACACATGCAACCAAGATGAAAATGGGAGTCTGCAGAGCCAAGTGGCCCACATAAGGCATATCCCTTTCACACCCTACCCATCTCATAAACGTTACCTGTTATTTACACTACTTACTATACACCCATGTTATCATATACCTGCAACCAAAAAACAATTGTAAGAAATAGGAACATAAGAAAATGGGAGTCTGTAGAGAGCCAATTGGCTCATACAAGACAGATCCTTTTCACACCCAACCCATCTCATAAAAACTCTTTCTCTTTTATCTCTGTCTTCCTTACATTTATGACGTCCTAGTCTCTGTCTCTCTCACAAATGAGAACATAAGAAAACCGGAGTTTGCAGAGAGCGGATTGGCCCACACATGTCAGATCCCTTTCACACCCAATCCATCCCGCGCTCTCTCTCTCTCTCATATTTATCGCTATCTTCCTTACGTTTACAACATCCTATTCTCTCTTGCCATACTCTCTCTCTCCCTCACAAATGAGAACATAAACAAAATAAGGAAACGGGAGTCTGCAGAAAGCCAATTGACCTACACATGGCAGATCCTTTTCACACCTAACCCATCTCATTCTATCTAATTTCAAGTTGAAGCTCTATTGTTCTTGATCCCATTATAGCACTTGGTAGCCTATTCCACATATCTACAACTCTGTTACTAAACAAATAGAGGCAGATCCCTTATACAGCCAATCTCTCCCTCTCTCGCTCAGGTTTGTTTGCACAATCTGTTCCTTCTGTAGTTTCTCCATGCCCGATAAGTTAAATGATCTTTTGATATCTGTGACACAGCTTTTGTATCCAACACAATACCCTGCTTGCAAAACCGCTCGAACCTCGGACAACGTTGCTTGCAACTTTAATTAGTATTATTATTATTATTATTAAAACATGTAAATTGTTATACACCTAGTCTATATTTTATCTTATGATAATGCCGGAAAGAGCAGAGCGTTGAAAATATGATTAGCTTACATCAATCCGATCATTGGGTTTCCGTTGTTATCATGAAGAGGTATTAACGTATTCCAGTCCAAGACTGTACAGTTACTCCTAGAAAGCTGTGAACCCGTCATTATAGCAGGCAAATGCAATTCAAGCATTTATAATAAAGTATATATCCATTAGAGTTTCACAGTTAATCCATATACTGTACATTTCCATTCATAAACACACTCTTTTACCGCTAAAATGCCACAGAATCATTGACCTTGTGTCACCCTCAGTGCCAGCCGATGTTAAGTATGGACTACTTTTAGTACGCACATGGTTATGCGAAATTACGACACATATGCATTTTGTAAAACAAAATGTGTTTTTCTTTATTCTTTGCAAACGCACTTTCAGAGTATTTGGAATATATCAGCGTTGAATATGATTTTTTTTTTGTACGCACATTTGTGATGGGGATGCGATCTACAGGTCCGCAAAATACGCCACACACACACACGAGTTTATATGTCACATTATCTTCAATTATATATCATTAAAATTAATTGGGCTTGTCTGTTTTTATCATTTACCCACACACTAATGATTGTCACTAAGTCTTATAAAATCACTGGTAAATAGTTTCATATATATAGTATATATATTATATATATATATATATATTAGGGTGGTTCTCAAAATCTAAAGCTGGAAATATTCAGCTCCCAGGGCTTTAATCTGTGAGGTTACCCATAAAATCACTGTGGTTGAATTTCATTGAGAAATTATAATGTTTACCCTGTGCTCATGAAGGTTGAAGTTTATAACGTATTCCAGCCCCCAGGTTCCCCCTATTCAAGGGTATTAAACGCTCAGGGGCGGGGGTCTCATGCGTGCTGATGCCAGATTATTGTCGCCAGGTTCGCATTGTGGCCTTCCGAGCGTCCGAGAACTTCCTCTGGTTCTCTGCAACACCCAGGAGCATGTACTGCAGCTGGTCCTCCTTCTTCGGGTGGTGCCTATTGTATTCTTGTGCCAATGCCACGGCCCACTTGGCATGGTTGTTGGTCACGAACAGGTTCCGGACCACCTCAGTAGCCGGTTGGAGTTGCTCGCTGTCCGGCCACATCGACACATCCTGTTCCAGGAATCTACGTCGCAATTGGAGTCTGTCGAATAACTGGCGAGTCATCCCCGTCACGAATGTCTCTAATGACAGGGAAGAGCATGCCAGGACCGACGCTCTCTTGGACAGGTCGTCCTCCTCCGTTGGCTCCTCCAACATCGCAGCAGTCATCGCCTTCTTTGTTTCTGGAGGAACATCGTCGTCGAAAAGAGCCAGGGCCACCAACTCCTCGGACAAGTACCACAGCTGGTTGGCGAATTTAGACTTGGCTGCTTTTGCCACTTCCTTGTCTTCATATTTTTCCAGAGCCTGGAGGAGCCAGAGATCTCGCAGGGGGGCCTTCGCCGCGTTCGAGGCCTCCGTCCACGCCTTTGTGTAGAGCTTCACGGCGAACACGCTCAGGCACCGAACTCCGGCATCTTCCTTGGCGGTGAGCCGTAACTGCCGCCGGAACATCCATACCTTCAAGGTGTACAACACATTCGACATTCAGCGGGCTTGGTGCATCACACCGGGTGCACGGAACCGAATCCCAAGGGAGGGCACTCCGCCGAGGAAGATGATGGTGAGTTCCAAGAGCTCCAAATAATCATCCCGGGGGTGACCTTTCTGGAAGGCGTTCTTGCAGAACTCGATGATAGAGTCTGCATCCTCCTCGACGATTTGACAAGCGTTGGCATCACTCATGACGTGGTTGTTATTCTCTTGGTTCACAAACTTCCATTGCGCCTGGAATCACTTGAAGAGCTGAACCTCGGGTGCCAACGACGGTCCAAGGACTTCCTTGAAAAAAAGCAGTGACAAGAGGCTCCAGGACATGGTGACGATGTGTCAGATAGAGGAGGCTCCTCCCAATTTCCTGCTCAATCAGCTTGCATGCACCTGCATTCTTTCCCATGTTTGAAGCCGTAGTGTCGAATGAGAGGGCACCAACTTTGTCATCCAATCCTCAGTCTCGCAGAGCTTCCACCACAGCATTGGCTCAGTTTGCACCAGTACCAAAATCGAGCTTGGGGACTTGGAGGAGCTGCACCTCGCCGCCACAAGAGACCAGGATCGGGATACGATCAACCTGTTCCATGGACGTCAACATTGCGCTCTGTACGAGCCAGGACCACACCAGCTCCTCCCATGGTCCCCCTGTGACTGGGTTCTCATTGGGCGATCAGAAAGGCCTTGTCCTCCTTGATGTTCATCATGTTCAATGGGTCAGCGTGGGTGACATCGAAGAGGTTGCAGAAAGTCTGCTGGAAGGAGGATTCCTGTGCAATCTGGGCATCTGAGCGTCAATTCTTGTTCTTCCTGAGAGGCTTGTATTCGCCATACAATGTCTCTAGCTTCTCAGTGATGTAGTCTCGTCTCGTCGTTGGAATCCGCGCTTTCGTCCAGAAGATAAGCACTTAGTCAGCAATGGCCGTGACAGCCTCCCTCGTCGTCGTTGCCGACTTTGTGCTCAGCTTGCTCCCCGTGAGTGCGGAGACTGGCATCACAAGGAAATCTTTTGAATGTTTACTCATTTCACCAAAATAACAGATACATTGGAAAAGTTTAATACCAATTCTAAAGGCAAGCCAAACAAAAACCGTAATCTGTCAATGGTGAGCAACACCACACACAATCCGATCCACTCAGCAATAGGGATGTGAAATGGCCTGCCTGAGCGGGCGCATGATTTTGTACCAAATTCGCATGACGCGCTTAAATCTTGAGCGTAAACAAATATTAGAATATTTTCAATTGCTTTACTATATTAGGGATATATGATTATGGAACGCATATTTTATGCTTAATCACCACTCCAAGTTTCAATTGAATATGATAAGTATTAAGGATTTTTTAAACTGTTGAATGAACAAATATGTGATTTTGGCCCGTTCGATTTTCTCTTATAACATTACTTTTAAGTACGTACAAATTCTACTATTTTTGTACTTTATATGTATCAAACCTATATAATATGCCCTTTCTTCACTCCAAATTTCAATTGAATACATCAAGTATTAAGAAAGAGGTGACACGTTGAAAAAAAGTAACCGCATTTTGAGTGTTACGCTTTTCACTCTTAAGAATGGTACGAAACAAGGGTGATTATTTTAGCCTTTGAATTTCATATCAATGTTAATATTCGTCATACAAAGATTTTATCTACATCATTGAGCAGTTTATTTCATGGACTTTCTTGTGGGCACTATTTTATTTCAAATTTCTAAAAACGGTCAACGGCCCACATAGGGGCGTAACTTCAACATACTTGAGCACAGGGTAAATATTATTATTTCTCAATAACATTTTAACCACAGTGTTTTTATGCATAACCTCACAGATTGAGACCCTGGGAGCAAGAAAAATATATTTTTTTTTTTTTTTTTTTTTTTAAGAGACAATGAACGGAGGAAGGAAAAACACAGATAAAACAAAAAGGTCCATGTGCCTAAAGGCATCCTCCATTCATAAAATGTTTGTAACAACTGGATTTAAACATTTGTTGATTGTAAGTTTGTGGAAAGCAATTCGAGGGAAGTGAATTCCAAAGAGTAGTAGCTCTGGGGATAAATGAATTCTGATAAGCAGAAGTTCTGCATTGTGGAGGAGAAAGTGTAAATTCATGGGCGCTCTCAGCTGCCCTAGTTCTACGGGGAAAGATGTGGAGAGGCGGCACAATTGAAGCAAGTTCCTCGGAACAATTGCTGTGAAAATATTTGTAGAATAATGCAAGAAGTGGAACGTTTCTTCGTATGGTTAATGTAGGAAATAGCTTTATTTTGAATTTTGTCCAACTGCCTCAATGCAACCACTCCACTTCCACCCCACAGAGGTGAACAGTAATCCATCTGAGAGCGCACATGACTTTATATATTACGGCCAACTGCTCGTCAGTGAAGAATTCTCGAACTCTGTACAGGAGTCCCAGTTTTTTAGAGGCATTCTTAGCAATGCTTTTAACATAATGTGTCCAGCTCAAGTTAGTAGTTAATGTTACACCGAGAATGTCAATACTAGGGGAAGTGGGAATATTTACATCATTAAAAAATATATGGGAGTCCGTGAGATTCTGTCGGTTAGAAAATTGAATGTACTTGGTTTTCTGTGCATTAAAGGAAACTAGATTCTCTTGTCCCCATTCATTAATTCTAGAAAGGTCCTGGTTCAGAGAAATTGCAGTGTTTATTTTTGAATTTATAAGATCGGGTTGGGTGAAAGAATTGGTAAATGTGAAGGAACTGTGGAGTGTTGAGTCATCTGCGTAGGAATGTATTGGATTATGAGTGGTAGATATGAGATCATTGATATGAATGAGGAACAGAGTTGGGGCCAAAACTGATCCCTGGGGAACACCAGCATGTATTGAGTGAAATTGAGAATAAAGGCCATCTACCATTACACGTATTTTTCTGTTATGAAGATAAGAAGAAATTAGTGGAACTAATGATGCAAGGCCGTAGTGTGACATCTTCGACAATAAGGATTGATGCCAGACTCTATCAAATGCCTTTGATATATCCAGTGCTATTGTATGTGTTTCACCATGTTGGTCTGTAGCTTGGTTGATTTGATGCGTAAGAAGGCAAAGAATGTCTGCAGTTGATCGACATCGTCTAAAACCATATTGCCTATCACTGATTAATTTATTATTCTCCAGATGCTTAATTATGTGATTATTTAATATAATTCCAAAAACTTTGCCAAGAGTGGAAGTTATAGCTATTGGTCTGTAGTTTGATGGATCTGAAGAGGCACCTTTTTTAGGAACTGGATGGATGTTTGCTTCTTTCCAGGGTACTGGGAGCATGAGGTATGAGTACACAGACGGAAAAATTTTGCCAATACAGGAGCGAGCACCAAGGAGCAATCTTAAGTACTATTGGAGGAATTTCATCTGGACCAGGAGCCTTATCTACTGAGAGATTCTGCAAAATAGTTTTTTGACATGTCTGGTGTGGATCTTAAGTGAGGGAATTTCAGGTGAATTAAAATTAAGTACAGGGGACATCTTGATTTATGTCATCTAAGGTTGAGTTGGTGGAGAAAATATCTGCAAGAAGGTTAGCTTTACCTCGTGGGTCACTTACAAGATTGCCAGTCGGAGATTTTAATGGTGGAATGGATGAAGCAGTAGTGAAGTTGGATTTGAATGAGTTAAGAGTAGACCAAAATATTTTGTTATCATTTGGATTATTTAGAAGTTTATTTGCCTGCTTATGGAGAAAGTTTGATTTAGTTAGGTTTAATACAGTTTTGGCATGATTTCTGATGTTTCTAAAGTAATTAAAGGCTTCATGTGTTTTTGATCTTGTGTATGCATTGTAGGCTATTGCTTTTTGTTCAGTTACTCTAGCACAATTATGGTCAAACCATTTAGGTTTGAAAATCCCCCCCATATAATTATATATATATATATATATATATATATACCGGTATATATATATATATATATATATATATATATATATATATATATATATATATGTATATATATATACACTTATATTTACATGTCATTTACATGGTGCTTGGGTGGCTGAGGGAGGGTTGCGAGAAGGTCGAAGGGAAGGGCACTTGTGGTATGAATATGGAAGGTGTGGGTGACGTAGTTTCGGTGCTACGAATGTTTGTTGGCGAGTACGTATTAAAACGGACGTGGTACTGGGCGTAACAACACAACAGTCCGTATTAACTGTCGCAGTCATAAATACTTCAGCACCATATGCTATAAACTACCGGAAGTCAGCAATGACTAGCGACACCAGTATACTGTATATATACTGTATATACGTGACTCATCCATATCCTACTCCCAACACCACATAACCAAGCCTCATGAAGCACCATACACGAGACCTCTTACTGCAAAGAGCTGTTATTAGGTCGGCACTAAGCCAGAACATTACGGCCAGACATAAAGCTAAAGCGTTATGGAGCCGTACCGTTATCCATTATGAGGGAGATGTGACCAATAAAGCGAGGCCTTTATGTACCCCGGGAGTGCTGCAGGTCCAATTTTATAAAGTGCTGCTGCAAGAGGGAAGCCATTAATACTAAGGATATTGATACTCTAATAATGTTTAATACCTACAACCTTACGGTGATGGGTGTTGTAATTTAAACATTAATAAATAATGAGATACTTACAAGGAGTTTCAATGAATATATGGTATCTCTGAGACCTTCCAGCAGATAATCGAAGTAGAAGGAGAGAGACTGTTTAGTGCACTACAATCATTACAGAGTGTGCAAAATACTATCTACTCTATTCTTGAACTGTTCTCTGAAGAACTGTTTACAGCATCTGAGGGAAGTTTGTTCCAGTCCAGGTTGAATAGATCTTATAGGTTTAACCCGTCCAGCCCGAGGCTAGTTTTGTAATGTTTGTTCACCAGAACCCGGCTGGTTTTCAAAAAATTGTTTTATTCCAGAAACAATAGCGAATGGGTTATGAATGAAGGAAAAACCACGAAAAACCGCTCAAAAAGCTTAAAGAATGGTCCTACAGAGCCCCCGAAAACGTATTTTACAAGAGTAAAAAATTTAAGGCAATTACCCCAAAAAACCAGGTTATTGCGCGCTCACGCGCACGCACGTGGACTTTGAGAGTTTTCAACCATTGGCACTGTTGCGTGGGATACGTACACAGTTCCCATACAAATCTGAGCCCTCTTGAGTGGCTACACCTGAGGTTACGGTCAGCGCAATTAGGGTGACGCGCCAGGCGCGTCTCTGGGGCTGTGGGTTACATACATCTCCGACGCGTCAGGCGCGTCGCTGGGGCTGTACGGGTTAAAAAATACCAATGCTGACATTTTTAATTTCTTGTTTCCAGCCATGGTTGCATGTTGTATTAATTTTGAGGCTAGACATTTGGCTATAATCCACATTGTCAAACCCATTAAGTATATTATATACTTCAGTGAGCAGACCTCGTAGTCTGTGTGTCTCCAATGTAAAGAGATCAAGAGGTCTCAAGCGGTCTTCATAGCTCAGTCTTCTAATCAATGGAATAAGCTTTATAGTATAGTCCTAGATTGTACTCTTGCCAGTCGCTCTATATCTTTTCTGAGTGCTGGAGACCAGAATTCAACAGCATACTCCAGGAGAGGCCATATCAGATTGTTGTTAAGTGTGAAGACTATTTCCTTGTTTATAAACTAAAATTGCCTCCTAATATAGTCCAATAATATATGTGATTTCTTCTCTATGTCAATGCACTGCTTGGAAAACATTTAAGTCATTGCTAATCAGAACACCCAAATCCTTATAGCCTGACTTGGGGGTTGCTCGGCTGATATGCATCACCTTGCACTTTTCCAAGCTTAGAGGCATCTGTCATCTCTCCGACCATTCACCCAGTATGTTGAGGTCCATCCTTAGTTATTCAACCGCTTTAGGGTCCTTCATATTCATTCCAAGCTTTATGTCATCTTCAAACTTGGAGATCACACTCAACAGACCAATATCGATGCCATTGATATATATGATAAACAGAAGTGGGTCAAGGAAATATCCCTGTGGAAAGAAGTGACTGCCATGGACTCCACTCAGAGGAGACACCACTGATTACCACTCGTTGTTGTCTATGTGTTAGCCAACTTTCTATCCAATTTGTGACCTCTGTATTGAATTCTAGTGCACTCACTTTTGATACTAGCCTGCAATGAGGCACTTTGTCAAAAGTTTTTTGAAAATCAAAGTAAAGATATCTATGGCACTACTTTTGTCATACTCACTCAGAATTTTATGGAAAAATGCCAGTAAATTGGTAAGACATGATCGGTATCGCCTGAATCCATGTTGGGAATATGTAATCAAATTGTGGATCTCTAGGTAGTCCAATATTTTGTCTACTAGTATCCATTCTAAGAGTTTTACTATGATATAAGTCAAGCTAATTGGCCGATAATTCTTGGGACACTCATGACCCCCTTTCTTAAAGATTGGGGTCACATTGGCCAGTTTCCAGTCTTCAGGGACCTCTCCATTTTCTAGCAATTTATTGAAGGTTTTTGCTAAGAAAGGTGTGATTCCATCTCACACTTTTCGTACAACTCCGGGAAGAAAGCTATCTGGGCAAGAATGACTTGAACCTATTTAACTTATCTATTATGTCTGCTACCTCCTATGGGGGACATCTAATTCTTCCAAGAACTTCACCCTCAGGTACTAATCCTGGACTTGGCATGGTATTTTCCCATGTAAATACTGAGGTAAAAATGTCAGTGTCAGAGGTTTGCAGTTGGCATGTTGGATCCTTTAGAGGTCCAATGCTACTTTTGAACAGCTTCCTGCTGTTTACATAGCTAAATAATCATTAAGACTCTCTTTGCAGAGGGCTGCAACCCTGAGCTCTCCATTCCGCATTGCTTCCTTTATAAGAGATTTCACTCGCCTACACATATTTTTGAAGGAATTTAAATCTCTTTGGTCCTGACTCCTTTTGGTCTTTCTGTATGCAACCATTTTTTTTCTAATTTCTGAAGCTATGTCACTTGTGAACCATTTTGGTTGAGTTGAGCCGGATTTGGTAAGTTAGTAGGAATGAATGCAGCTTGTCAATCCATTAACTGCTCTTTGAACGAGCACCAAATCGCATTAATATCTTCACCCTCAAGTCTGATTTGGTATAAGCTTCCCATGAAGGCCTTCTACATTTTCACAATGGATATCTAGTTTTTCAATCTGAGGACTGGTGGGTCTGCTACTAAAGGTGCGAAGAGAGAACCTAACAAGATTGTGGTCACTACCTCCGAGTGATTCCCCAACAGATAAGCTGGTCACACTTTCTTCTTCATTGGTGAACACAAGATCTAGAATATTGTTGCCTCTAGTTGGCTTGTTCACCCACTGGGTGAAAAGGTTATCTTTAGCAAAATCCACAAGTCACCTACATTCACTATCGGCAGTTCTTGGTTCCCAGTCACTTAAGACCACACTGGTTATACCCTCGATAACAACACTAAGTCTTGTGTACAGAAGTTCATCCTTTTCAACATTTTGATGTGGAGGCCTGTACACCAGAACAATCCTATAGCAGTTCATGTACTGCCCTGATCTTGCAGTCAATTGGATTTTGAAAATCTCTGATGTACAAAAGAATTCCGTCCCCTTCCTGCATGGTTCGATCTTTGTGGAACATTCTCCTGTATATATCCAGGTATTTTAAATTCGCCAACATAATCTCTGGAGAGAGAGAGAGAGAGAGAGAGAGAGAGAGAGAGAGAGAGAGAGAGAGAGAAGCTGCTTTCCAGTAAATTGGCCTAGTGTACTGGTTAGCATAATCACCGCTCAGTTGAATAGTTCCGAGTTCCCAAAACACAATTGAATAATGAAGTTATCTTTTCACTATAAAAGCAGCGGTAAAAAAACATTGGTTCCGTTATCTATTTTGTAAATAGAATACAATAATACATTTACAACACATTTCAAGTTTTTTTCTGTTTTGCTTACGAAAGTTTTCTTAATAAAAATCAAAGATATTAATTTGTAAAAATGGAAAGGATTGTTTTATGTGACTGCAGCAGGTTTGTTTATATCAAATATATTTGATAGTTTAATACATACTACAGTATTTTGCTTAAGGTGTATTTTTCTGCACTTGCTTCTCCCTCATGCTTAGCCCCATTAGTTTTGAGATTTTAAGATGTTTGTCCTATTAGTTTGGGGATTTTAAGACCTTTTGCCCCATTCCTTTGTCAATTTTAAGATCGTTTGTGTCCTTTAGATGTTAATTATTTTCTGGTGAGTGATACTAAGCCAGAAATTTAGGAGGAACTTCGGCTGTGATATTGTTCTACCGAAACATTTACAAATTGATCTTGAAGGGGGGTCTTGGGGGTATTTTTCAAGCTTGATGGAGGTCTAGGACGCACATAAATAATAATAAGTAAATACAAAAATATAAATATGATTAAGAAAAACTCCCCTTAAGCCAATTTCCTGCGGCCGACGTATATACACACATTGGTACTACCGGCGGATATGGTCGCACCAACCCGCCCTGCTTGTTGCCAGACAATTCCAGGAGGTTCTAAGCTTACCATCCATACTCAGATCAGTGTGCTTAGTGCATTTGTTGAGGGAGGGTGTGTGTACAATGAAAAGGTGTTTTAAAATCTGGAAATCAACGAAAACTGGGCAACTTTTCTATATATCTGTGACAGCTATATTCTATCTATTCAAAATATATACTCAGGCCCAATCTCCACATTTTTTTTTTTTTTTTTTTAGGGGGTGGCCGACTCAAGCCAGAGCCAGAATAGGGACAACACAACAGAAAACAACAAACATACAAAAACAAAATACAAATTCACACATATCTAGGTCATCCAGGATAAGACCCAGAGGCCAGGGCCACCAAGGTCCCTCCAGCACTTCCCCGGCCCCCGACCACCCGGAGAGGTTCCGATCTCGGCAGGCAAACATGCAGCAGAGCGAAACCACAAGCCCGCCCACCACACTTCCAGGCGCACCCTTCATATAAACCGTCTCCCCGGGCCAGGCGCCTGATGGACTATTATCTAGTCCAACTTGCGCCTGACCTCTTTCCCCAAATGATATACCAAGAACAAATATGAGGTATATATTTACGTTTGAGGGAAGTCTTGTGAGCAAACTAAAGCCTCCCCTGTACAGCCTAATAAGTAAGGTTAAATACTTCTAATTAGTGAATCTATGCAATAACTTTCTCTCTCTCGCTCGCTCTCTCTCGCTCGCTCTCTCTCTCTCTCTCTCTCTCTCTCTCTCTCGCTCGCTCTCAATCTCTCTCTCCAGTCAACAATATATTGAACACGTAGCCAGTCACTGATTTAAGGCTCTTTGTCGGGGGCTACCTTGAATCACTAAATAAAGAGAGAGAGAGAAAGAGAGAGAGAGAGAGAGAAAGAGAGAGAGTGAGAGAGAGAGAGAGAGAGAGAGAGAGAGAGAGAGAGAGAGAGAGATGATTCACACACACAATATTATATTCCGGTATATAAATACATATATTTTGTGTATATATTCCAACTACTCCGTCTTGGTCAGAAGCTGAGAACCTGTACATTCTACCCCTCAACACGGTAAAGCCCGTGGGGTCTTCTTCTATTCTAGGGAGTGAGACATGTGAAGCACCCCCCTCATGGCTCGTAGCATCCCCTTCTCTGAAGATGTTTTGCCTTTGTGCTTCACTGTCACTGTCTCACCCCTAGACTCGGACCCTCACTCTCAGAACGCCACCTATTGAGCAATTAACTCACTAGGCATTGCCTCCCTGTAGCATATTTTAAATATGGGAATATTCATACAGTGCTATTTAATCAGGGAACAATGAGGGTCTTTTTTTGGCGTTTCGGTGAGCTTTGTGGTAATTCACTGATAATATGTACAGCACAAATGCTGTTCCAATATTATCTTTCCGTAGACATATCGGGACTCGAACCCTGGTCCATTGGATTACTAGTCCAGTTGCAAGACCACTCCACCACACCTCCACTCTATATACAGTATATATATATATATATATATATATATATATATATATATATGTTATATATAGGCCTATATACATATACAGGGTGTTTTAAAACAACACTGCCAGACCTCATCTGCTAATTAGTAAATACAATAACGAAGAAGATTATCTAAGGACAAAATGCAAAATAATATACCATTAATGATTTAAACCGCATAGAGTAAAATAATTAGTGACACCCAGGTATGAGCTATAATCCGAACACGGCTAGTGTCCCCCCTCCCCCCCAAATAGCCTACCTCTTGCCTCCCATCCCAGTTCGAGTTTTTCTTCGAAGCTTTGGAGTCATAACGAATCTTCTCATGTGTTTAATCATCTGCTCGGCCATGGTGCTATCTTCTTCTGTCATAGTGATTTTATTTACCTTATAATATTACATAAATATGGATTGTCGTTATTTAGGTGTGTCTCTGCCTTTGTTATTTTATACTCTTTAAGTCCAAGAGACGTAAATTGTTTGTTTTGGGTACCATTAGATGATTTTTAATATTCATTAGTGAACACCGTATACTTGTATGTCTACAGCTACGTAAAATCGTCAAACTTCAGCCATAAAACTGATAGACATATTTCGTTAGTACTCTGTGATAATAGTAACGTAATGAGGTATTTGTATTGAAACAGTAAATTGCGCAGGAACAATTTGTTCCCGTTCAAACAGTTTCACGAACTATTAAATTACCTATAGCAGTGTTCGGATTCCTGACCCAGACTTGAGATTCATTATTTTACCTCTTGGTCATCGTTACAAATGGTGCATATATTTTTACTCTACTTGGATTATAATACTTAGCAGTTTTTTTCTAATTGAAAAATATCATTACCAATTTTATGATACTTTGATTTTGTAATTATTCATATGTGATTAGGTCATTAGATATCTCCTCTTTACCTTTTTTACTTGGTAATCATTCATGTTATGTATCATATGTTTTGTGCTGAGCTCAGAACCCTGTTTTGCTACATTTCTAAATAACCACTTATCTCCGTTACAATATAGTTTGGTAAAAATAGAATAGAAATATGTGTATTATATATTTTTATCAATGTGGTCGTCATACTCTAGCAGTGTTGTTTTAAAACACCCTGTATATATATATATATATTTGTTTGTCTTCTATACTCCAACTAATCCCTCTCAGGCATAGGCTGAGAGCTTGTACATTCATCCGTTACACATTGAACGTTGAAGCCAGTGAGGTCTCATTCCAGTCAAGGGAGTGAGACATGTAAAGCACTCTCAGCTGCAGCCAGCGCCTGCCATCTTGCCTTCGCAGGATGCATGGGCTTCATTGCTCACTCACAGTTCGAAACAGCCCCATCTTTGAAGCTGCTTTGCCCCATGGCTTCACTGTCTCACCTCCTAAACTTGGACCCTCACTCTCAGAACGCCACCTATTGAGCAATGAACTCACTAGGCATTGTCCCCCTGTAGCATATTTTGAATATGGGAATATTAATACAGTGCTATTTAATCAGGGAACAATGAGGGTATATTTTTGGCGTTTTGGTGGGCTTTGTGGTAATGCACTGATACTAAATAGAGCACAAATTCCATCCCAATAATATCTTCTCATTGATACATCGGGATTCGAACCCAGGACCATTGGATTACTAGTCCAGCGTCAAGAGCACTCCACCACACCTACATTATATATATATATAGATATATATATATATATATATATATAGCATATACAGTATATATATATATATATATGTATATGTTTATACTGGTATATATATATATATATATATATATATATATATATATATATATATATATATATAAGTGTGTGTGTGTGTGTGTGAATGATTCATACTGACGGTCGATGGATTGGGTGGGTCAAACCACAGGAGGGCTTAAATTCTTTATTCTCTATCGTTTCTGGCTACAAACAGTGTATAGGGTGTCCTGAAATAGACATGCCAAACTTCAGGATTAGGTACGAACAAATATTCTAAGTATAAATTGTTATATGAGTAAACAAATTTAATGTTGCTTAATTGTTACAGAGATATTGCCTGTTGAAAATGTAATTTTCTTAAGTATTTCCCCATAAGGCTGGTGTAGCTGTCCTTGAGCCAACCACACCCCCATTTAACTGTACTTATTTTACCATGCTATTATCAAAATAATATAAATCAGTAAGTTGTAAAATTATTAAAGACATATTAGCTCACCTTGGAACTGCTGGAAACTATTTGACATGGAAAAGTCCATCACAGCGATGCAGGGGAGGACACCATATAAAAACCTTCAACCTCTTTAATGGTTGAGATTTAGAATGTATGTTATAGAACATTTTATGCTTTATCTGTCTAATCATACCCTGAAGTTTGGCACGTCTGTTTCAGGATATCCTGTATATATGATTATCAAGCAAGAAATGTACACAACTTGGATACTATAATATGGTTTACACAATTATGTACAAAGTGGTAAAATAATGCTTGCTGTAGTTAACATCTCTCTAATCCTCTTACTAACCATTTTGTATGGATTGACGAATAACGTGTCACACAGGTTAAGCCAAATTTGATTATTAGTTACCGGTATATATCAGCCCGAGATATACAACATGACGAAAGTAAGCCAATAATGCCAAACAGAGTTATGGGAAGTTTGGGTAGTTGATCATTGCATGGGCTTCATGAGCACTCGATTTCCGGTATATCTGGGGAAGATATTATTGTATGGCAATTCGTGCTGTGATTAGTGTAAGTGCTTCATTATAGATCCACCAACATACCATAATAATATACTTGTTTTAGCCACAGCTTGTGGTAATGTGTACTATGAATACAGACAGTCAAGCACCGAAAGTACTATTGTGTACCATATAGTGGAAGCTATACGGTGGTGACAGGAACCTTTCTGGAGTGGAGCTGTCTGTTGTCTGTTCTACAGACTTCATCTTCCATCAATGATTAAATTCTCAGGGAAGAGTGTGACTAGGAGTGGAGAGTTAAAGGGGTTGTGGTTATTATTTGGTCTATGTACAGTATATATTTATTTATATTTTACAGTTTCCTCGCTAGACCTTCATCAAGCTTTAACAAATTCCCCCTAGACCTCCCTTCAAAATAATGTTGTAGTTTTCGGTAGATCCTCCCAGAATTACAGGGTCGCTATCGCTCGCCAGGAAAAAATCGACCCCTAAATGACACAAGGTATCTATATTGACAGCAAAAATGGGGCAAAAGCTCTTCATATTGCCAAACCATTGAACTTAACATGAGGGAGAAAAAGTAAGTACTCCCCCTTCAAAAACTAACACTATATATAAATCTTGGTCTGACCTTTACCTCGGCAATAGTGTATAGTATGTGTATTGTCGAGTCCTCATTATCAGGTTTAAACTGTATAATATGCAAATGTAAATAGTTTATGTAAGATGACGTGTTTTCAACATTATTTACAATAATTATGTACAATTGTATTCAACTTAGGAATGTACTGCAGGGTCAAGTATTTAATACAAATATGTTATATAAACTTGATTACTGCAACCCTCTTCATCTTAAATATAATCGCATATGCAGAACACGAATATGGTGACAATGAGATACTCTTATTGGAGAGATTACAAAGATTACATATACTGATATACTATATGGAGAAAGTACACAAACAATACCTACTGTATATTGCCCTAAATAACCCTTCCTTCTGTATTATGTTCCTTCCAACAACCAACTATACTCCTAAAATCGATTAATGAAATTTTACAAACACATGTGGCAGTCCGTGGATTCGAATCCAGGATGCTCACACCGAAAATCAACACCTTATGCATCGCACCACGAAGACAGTTAAAGAATGGTGGACACTGCCTACGATTTATTATGCAACTTCGAATCCTGCATATCAATCTAAGCATGTACACACATCCCAACTGCAACTCACGTAGGCTATGCATATGTGAATGGAAAGAGCAATTAATGGGGCCTTAACCACTAGGGAAGTCCTCTCGATAAATTACCCCTGAACCAATATCAATTATTATTTTCCTTGAAGAATAATGTGTCACAAATATCAAGCCACAACCATGCAAGGATTGTATATTATGTAGAGATAGTACCCATAGCTAGATTCACAAGCAACATTTCCTTATCAATTTATTCTCTAATTGAAAGCCGGTGACAGCTTAAACAACTGAAGCAATAAATAAACATATTGGTAGTGGGAAGTAGGGCAGGGTGATGACAGTTAAAGAGGCGTTAAACCTTCAGCGTCTTTGGCTTTGACTTAATTCATACCAAATGCCTTGCCAAGCTGGTACCTGGAGAAGGTAACAACCCCTGCCCTTGGTGGCCTAACACCACCCACCAGATTACCCTTATAGTCCCACACAGTCCCTGCCACCAACCCCTGCCCTTGGTGACCTAACACCACACACTAGATTACCTTTATAGTCCCACACAGCCCCTGCCACCAACCCCTGCCCTTGGTGACCTAACACCACCCACCAGATTACCTTTACAGTCCCACACAGCCCCTGAACCCCCATGCCTTGGTGGCCTAACACCACCCACCAGATTACCTCTATAGTCCCACACAGCCCCTGCCACCAACCCCTGACCTTGGTGGCCTAACACCACCCACCAGATTAACTTTATAGTCCCACACAGCCCCTGCCACCATCCCCTGCCCTTGGTGGCCTAACACCACTCACCAGATTACCTTTATAGTCCACACAGCCGCCACCAACCCCTGCCCTTGGTGACCTAACACCACCCACCAGATTACCTTTATAGTCCCACACAGCCCCTGCCACCAACCCCTGCCCTTGGTGGCCTAACACCACCCACCAGATTACCTTTATAGTCCCACACAGCCCCTGCCACCAACCCATGCCCTTGGTGGCCTAACACCACCCACCAGATTACCACAGCCACCAACCCCTGCCCTACACCCACTGCCCCCACCAACCCGCGGTGGACTCATCACCCTGGTACACAAAGAAATATCATACATAGTAACCAGTGTACAAACCAAATCCCTCCTCCCCCCAAATGATAACACAACAGAAATACAATCAATTAAAATACGCACTGGCAACAACTCCAACATAACCATCATAAACACATACATCCCTCCCCAAACATCCCCTACAGTACCAAATGAATACAGACCACACTTACAACACATCACAAACACCCCACACACCCCCAACATCATCCTGGGTGGTGACTTCAACGCCAAGACGTCGGCCTGGTTTGTCGACAACCCCGACACAGACAGAGGGCTGGTACTACAAAACCAAACCGATAACCTCATCATCCTTAACGACATCCATCAACATACCCATATTCCTCACCAAGCCCTCTATAACCCATCATCTCCAGACATCACCTTTTGCTCCCCAGAACTCGCCCCCACAACATCCTGGAGGGTGGTCAGAACCTTAGGCTCTGACCACCTCCCGATCATTATCACCACCAAAACCAGACTCACCCCAGCTAGCCACAAACACACATACACCAATTATAAAAGAGCTAACTGGGAAGCATTCACAAATGAGACAGAACAACACTTCACAACTCTATACAGTACACCCATCACTAACATCAACAATGCTGTACACATACTCAATAAAACTATCCAAAACGCTGACAAGAAACACATTCCAAGAGGTAACAGGAAAAGACACAACCCCAACTTCACACCAGAAATTCAAAACCTCATCAGACAACGCGACATACTGAAACACTCCCCAGCACCCCACACACAAGACATCACACAACAAATTCAAGCACTCAACACCCAAACTAACAACAAAATACAAGAACAACAAAAACTAAATTGGAATAACTTCCTACAAACACTTGATCACAAAACAAACCCCAAAAAACTCTACAAAACACTAAACAGCATCACACTTTCCAACAGCAACACAACACAATCACATGCTGCAATCACAACAACAGACTCTACTCCTTCATGTAAACAACAAGCAACACTCTCATCAATCACTTTTCACATGTCAGCCACCTAAAACCTCACAAAGACGACCGACGTGTCATCCGACGTAAGAGACAATTCCCCACAGACCCTGACTATACACCCTTCACCAATCACCAGACAAAGCATATCATCAACAATCTCAAGCACTCACCCGCCTGTGGCCTAGACAACATAAGCAACATACACCTCAGACACCTGGGACCACAAGGCATACAAGCACTCACTAACATATCAAACTACAGCTATTCACACAACACAATACCAGACATTTGGAAGCATGGTATCATCATCACATTCCCCAAACCCAACAAAGACCCCACGCTACCCTCCTCGCACCGCCCCATCACACTTTTTTGCTCCCCCTCCAAAGTCATGGAACGCCTAGTATTACAACTAATTACACCTGACCTACCCCTAGCTCCAACACAACATGGCTTTAGGCCACTGCACTCCACAAACACTCTTCTCACAGACCTTACACAAAGAGCTTTCGACGGCATCAACTCAGCTAGACCACCACACAGATCACTATTAGCCACACTCGACATTAGTAAAGCCTTCGATGCCATCCCCCGCCACAACCTAACAAACAAAATCTACAACACAAACATGCACAACAACACAAACGGTGGCTGGCCAACTTCCTAGCAGGCAGATGTGCACACGTATCTTTTGCCGGTCAGTCATCTAAAATCAGAAACTTTCCAAACGGAGTCCCACAAAGATCCGTCCTATCGCCCGCACTCTTCAATCTGTACATGCACGATATAACTACACCCAATACGCCCCAAATAAACTTAGCCTCCTATGCAGATGACATAACACTCACATGCACACACCATGACCCAAAAAGAGCAACAGATCTCCTTCAACCCTATCTCAACACACTACATGGTTGGTGCACTACAAACAGACTTAATCTAGCCCCAGCCAAATCCACCGCAACCCTGCTCACAAGTTGGACAGGAGAACACGAATACATCCCTCAACTCACCATAAACAACACACCCCTAACACATACACACACACTCAAAATCCTAGGAGTAACATATGATACTCATATGACATTCAAACAGCACACCACAAACATTAAAAAGAAACTGACACCCAGACTTAACGCCCTCAGGTCACTTGCTCACACAAAATTTGGACACAACAAAGAAACTACCACCACAGTATATAAACAATACATAAGATCAGTGATGGAATACGCAAGCCTCAGCCTGGGCTTCTAACCTAGCTGAAACACATCATAAGACCTTACAGACTATTCAAAACAAAGCCCTGAAGATCATTACAGGCTGCACAGCTACTTCACCCACAGATCACCTACACCAAGAAACCAAAATCCTCAAAGTCAAAGACCATCTGGACATGAGAGGCACTCAATTCCTGGCAGCAGCCTCCACGAACCAAGACCACCCACTAAACTACATGGCAACACACCCACAGACACCAAGAAATATCAAAACAACACCCAGCACACGGTATCACACACAATTATTGTCCTCTCTCCCTCCCTGCCCACCCCGAACCAACTTCCAGAAGCACATCCATACTCATATCTCTCACCGATCCATCCACTCACTCACAGACAACACGCAGCTGCATGCACGACCTCCCGAAATCCATCCTTCCGAATCCTCCCTTCCTCGCGAGGACAGAGTCCACCTGGCCAGGCTGAGATGCGGACACCATCCAGCTCTCCTGAGCTATCAGAAGAGACTGGATTACTCCGTTGTCGACGCCTGCCCGGGATGTAACACAGCACCCCATACCATTAAACACATCATAGAAGACTGCATTTCACACAACCACTTACGCCAACAACACAATCTACACTCAATGAGAGCTCTGTGGGAAAGCCCGATCGTGGCCATGGCCTTTCTCAGGGACTCGGGGCTGTTCGGCCAGGCAGCTTAGGGAACAACAACAACAACAACAACCCCTGCCCTTGGTAGCCTAACACCACCCACCAGATTACCTTTATAGTCCCACACAGCCCCTGCCACCAACCCCTCCTGCCTACACTTTCATGCATGGTAACGCATCACCTAATTTCGGTCACCACCAAAAAAAATAGCACAGGGTAAAATTCTGGTTTAATCTGCGATATCATACATTACCACTACAGTGCAGTTTAACCCGCCTGCTCAGTCTGTTTAAGCGGCTCATTACGACAAGCTTAAGAAACTCAGACGCCATTAGTGAAGCAGATAAGTGAAACAATCGTTCAAATGGTGATGCAAGCATGATATTTGGTACAGGTATTCTTCAAAGCTCACTTTCAAAGCACATACCGCTGGCCACGCAAAAATTCAATATGGCGACCATTTTTCAAGATGGCCGACACATCTGACTGAGCCCTACTGTTATGGGTCAGTTAATTGAAAGAAAAAAAGACATGAATACTGTCCAATCCATTTTTTTTTGGCTCTAACGTGGTAAGTGAAGGTAATTTTGTCCAAAGCAGTTGCATATTAGACTTTAACTAAGATGGCGTCCAAGATGGCCGCCATTAACACGAGGAGGCCGGATTTTTTGGGCGATTTTCGGTAGTGTTTATGGCTTAATAGCTAATCAAAGAATAAAGATAGAGAAATGAGTCATAAACCACGTGAGAGAGGTCACTTTCAGCTTTTGTCTCATAAAAAAATTCAGCTCCATAGGCCCAGTAGTTACTGAGATATTGCTTGTTTTCGTGAGATAACTTTTCCGTGATTTTCCGTGTTTACGCACCTTTGCCATAGTAAAATTTCCTTAAACCCATTGTGTTGACATCACGGTAGTTTCGGTGATATAGGAACTCGGTGAAAATTACCGCAAAAGTACCGTGACGTCATACAAGTAAATAGCAGCCATCAGCAGGCTATTTAACCCTTGTCTAGCGGGGTGTTTTGGGCTCATTTGGGCATATTCAGGCCCTCCTGCATGATAAATCAAGCATCTGCATGAAAACAAAATTATTTAGCAAAAAACTAGGCGCTAAAAGCTTCAAAATTAGACCAGAACGAGCTACGTAGCACTCGTGGTTCTCTTGCAGTGATGCCACTAACATGGGAGTTTAGCATATATTGGTATATTTTTCCCAGCTATGCTCACTACTGGCTACACTGCCGGCCTCTCGAGAACACAGGGAACATGAGTTAATGGGCGGCGGTAAGCCCTGGGAGTCGGCTGTCTGGCCCGCTGTGCTCCCGGCCATTTGCACTCGATTTTAACCCTCTACCTTTGGATACCTTTGGATGTGTTCGCCGCTCCTCTAGCGGCACCAAGGAGCGTGACGCCCCTCGTTATGGGTGGTGATTTGGTGCAGTAGACTGTTTGAAGCGACAGCTCGCTCCCTTGCGAGGATGGGCTCGTCTGGCACTTTTTGCAGTTCGACATCTAGGGCTCTCTTGAAGTTGTCTAACGAGATGTCCCTCATGTCTCTTACTCGCTGTGGGAGTTTGTTGAAGACGTGGGCCTCTGTGTGATAACCAGCCCTCTCACAGAGAGCCCATAGCACCCCTGTTATTCATCCGGGGGATTTCGCATTCCCAGCCTCTCCTATCACTGAATTTCATGACTATCGGAGTATGTAGGTTTGGTACTAAACCCTCTGCGATTTTCCATGTGTATATTATTAGGTAACGTTCTCTTCTACGTTCCAGTGAGTACAGATTCAGTGCTCTTAAACGCTCCCAATAGTGTAGATGTTTTATCGAACTTATATGCGAAGTGAAATTTCTTTGTACACTCTCTACGTCACTTATTTCACCTGCTTTGTATGGGGATGTTAATACGCTACAGTATTCAAGCCGCGGTAGCACTAGAGATTTGAAGAGCGTTATCATAGGCAATTCACCGCGTGTTTTAAAAGTACGCAGAATCCAACCCGTTAGACGTTTCGCAGCCGCCACTTTGACCTGGTTATGTACTTTGAAACCCATATTTTCAGACATTAATACCCCAAGGTCTTTCACACTGTCTTTTCCGTTCTATTATGTGGTTAGATTCTGTTAAGTAATTTGTATTTTCTTTAACACCATTATTATCTCCGTACCGTATTAATTGGAGTTTTTCCTCATTGAATTGCATGTTGTTTTCCCTGGTCCACTGGAACACTACATTCATGTCTTCCTGCAGTCGGCCCGTGTCCTCTTGTGTGTTTACTATCTTGCTTAATTTTGTGTCATCAGCAAAAGACGACACCGTACTGTGTCTGGTGTTGGTATCTAGGTCGCAAATTAGTATGAGGAACAGAAGGGGCGCTAGCACTGTTCCTTGGGGCACTGAGCTTTTGACATCCGAAGGCTCAGAAGTGACTTGGTTTACTGCTACCGATTGTTTTTCGGTTTACGAGGAAATTGTATATCCACCGTCCGATTTTCCCAGTTATACCTTTTGCTTTCAGTTTGTGGGCTATTATATCATGGTCACATTTATCAAATGCCTTAGCAAAATCGGTGTAAATGACATCCACGTTTTTCTTTTCTTCTAGCGCTTTAAGAATTTTGTCATAGTGTTCCAGAAGTTGTGAGAGACATGATCTTCCCGCTCTGAACCCATGTTGACCGGTGTTGTGTAGTTCATTTGCCTTCATGAATGTTGAAATTTTGCTTCGCAGGACTCGCTCGAAAACTTTAATGATGTGAGAGGTTAGAGCTACCGGGTGGTAGTTTTTTGGTAGTGCTTTACTCCCTCCTTTATGCAGTGGGGCAATTATTGGGTTTTTCAAGCTATCTGGTATGTCACCAGTGTCTAGACTCCTTCTCCACATTATAGCCAGGGGTTTTGAGAGGTTTTCCTTACATTTTTTCATTAGGATCGAATTCCATGAGTCCGGGCCTGGTGCCGAGTGGGATGGCATGTTGGAAAATGGCCTCTTCTATGTCTTTTGGACCGAAATCAATATCCAGCATCTGAGGGGTTTCTGTGGGGGAGGTTTCCATGAAAAATATATTTTGGTCTCTGATGACTTTTGTTTCATCAGGCTCACTGAATGCCATTTCATACTGCCTGCTTAAGAGTTCGCTCATTTCCTTTTTGTCCCCTGTCCTTTATACCTGCAATAGCTTTCCTCTCCTCTTCCATATGTTATAGTTCATATGATATTCTTAGCCTTTGTTCAATTTCCACAATTTCTCTATCTATTTCGACCTTTTGCCTATCCTGTAGATTTTGATGTGTGCGTCTTTGTGTGAGTAATTTTCTTCTTCTGTACAGCCTCCCCCTTTCCCGATCTTGTTTGCTTCTTCGTTTTGTTTGTCTTGCAGGTATATGGTGGCTACAGATTTGGGTCATGGTTTCTGTTATTAAGACTAGACATTCTGCTGGTGTCAGGTTATCCATTAAATCTTCCCAGTCTATTTCCTCCATTTCTTGATTTACCTCTTCCCACCTAATGTTTTTGTTATTGAAGTTAAATTTACTGAAGGGGCCGGTTTTTGTTCTCGATTCTGAGGTTGTCTGTACACTTTCTAAGGTTGTTTTGATCTCAATTAATTTATGGTCTGAGTATGTTGTGTCCGATATGTTAATGCTGTGTACTAGAGAGTCGTTGTTAGTGAAGACCAGGTCTAAGATATTGTTTTCCCGTGTGGGTTCAGCAATATGTTGGGTAAGACTAAAAAAATCACAAAGTTCAAAAAGCTCTCTCGTATTAGTATTTGCTTCTCCGGTGTTATTTGCCACTAACTGGTTTTCTAGTTGTCTCCATTTTATGTTTGGTAGGTTAAAGTCTCCTAGCCATATAATATTTGGTGTTGGGTTCCCCAGGGTTTCCACTTCTGATTTTATTTTGTTGAGCTGGGGTTTGAATTCTTCTCGGGATGAGTCTGGAGGCCTGTATGTAACAATAACTGCTAAATTTAGGGATTCTATTTTAACTCCAAGTATTTCCACCACTTCATTACTGTTATTTAGGAATTCAGTACATATCAGTGAGTCATGTATGTACAAGGCTACACCTCCATGTGATCTATGCGTTCTGTCCGCCCTATGTAGGTTGTAACCAGGAATCCATACCTCACTATCTTCCTGATCTTTAATGTGAGTTTCTGTGAGAGCCGCAAATATAGCGTTTCCTTTTTCTAGCAGGCCCCTAATAAATGGTACTTTGTTCGTGGTTCTATTTTTTAGGCCTTGGATATTTGCAAACAAGATTGGGGAGGGATTGTTTGGAGTACTATGTGTACCTAATAGTCTTCGGGATGTATTGGCCACTCTTGGGAGGCCAGGAGGTGCTCGAGGTGTTCTATGTGCTCTTCCATCTCCCTCAGTCTCTTCATCTTCATCTGCCCTTTCCCTCCTTGCCTTTTTCCTCTGTCTCGTCCTCGCATAGCTAGAGAGTTTTTTGGGCTACCATTCGTGTTAGGTCTAGCATATCTCCAAGTCCCTTTAATATGAAAAGCTGGGCATTTCATATTGTAGCAGGTCTTGTTCTCAAGTGATGTCTTGCAAAGGGATGGGTGGTGGTATTTGCAGGTTTTACCAAATCTACATTTTCCATGACTGGTTATGTTGTTGCAAATTTTGGGATGAGCAAATCTACATGAATTCCCATTATATTCGCCCTTTTGACCAAAGTAGCACCTTCTTTCCAGATAATATCTGCACACTGGTGTAGACAACCCCAGTAGGTGTGGCTGGGGCTGCAAGGGGTTATGTGGTGAGCTAAGTGTGGTTGTGGGTGATAGTGGGCTTGGTGTATGGGTGGGTGAGGCCTGCAGGGGGGTGGAGTTACGGGTCGGTTGTAGGTGGGCAGGTGGCAGTGGTGAGGGGGAGACGATGTGGAAGGGGAGCCTGATATGGGGGCTTGTTGCATCCTACGTTCATCCTGCAATTTTATTTGATCAACAGCAGTAGGGTGGTCAATGGCCATAGATGGGATTAATGTGGGTGTTTTCTGGGTCTGGGGAGGTGTGGGGAGATGTGCGACAGGGTTTGTGTATATGTAGGGTGCGAAAGGTTGTTGTTCGGCAGGCGATGTGTGTTGATGTGCAGGAGGCAATGTGGGCATTATCATGGGAAGGTGTGCGTGTGTGGGTTGTGATATTTGTATGGGCCCTGAGGCCCCAATAGTTCCCCATTTTCTGTGAAAGGTAGCTATGTCTTGGCTATATTTCCGTCTATCTTGTACTTCTGTATTTTCTACAGTCTGTATGACTTGCCATGTGATATCGAAACAACTATCGCAGAAATGGAGGTTCTTCCTCTTGTATTGTACGCCTCATTTATTGGTGTCAATCCTATGCAAATCCAGTGATATGGTTGCTTGCATATCCGACATGCGGTGCCTCCATGGATGTGTATATTCATCTTACAACTCGTACAGTTGTCTCTGGTAAACATATATATTTTGTTTGTTTTTTGTTTTTGTGTTTGCTTTCCCACCCACCCTTACATGGGGGAGAGAGAGAGAGAGAGAGAGGGGGGCGGGGGCTTGGAGGACAAGGAGGTGTTTGTTACGCGGTTTGTGGAAGTGTGTGGGGGGGGGGGGGGGGGGAGTGCCACTCGTTTACACTCGTTATGTTTAAACTTTAAGTAACTTTAAGTAAAACTTTCAATAATTATCTTATGAAACAGAATTCTCACTGCCCTAACCACTTTTCCCGTTTTTGGTCGACTGTTTAACGGAATATACGGCACTCTAGGAAAATAACGAACTTTGCAGGCTACCTATACCTGTATAACTTTAAAAGCCTTAATAATGCTCCTAACTTCCTGCAAATTGGTGCACGACTTAAGTTGAGCGCCGCCAATAAGGGGTTAAAGCCGTGCTATTTGAGTAGTATATCGGCCTTCTGGGGTTAAAGACAAATTTTGTGATATCTTGGCTATTAGTAGAGCTAGACAAATGATTTTTTCATCTAATCCTACATTTTTGAGGTCAGAGAATTAGAAAGACTTGTCACATTATTAACTCATCAGGGTCATAAGTAACTAGACAAAGTGAAGGAAGATTATATCGTAGGAAACGGCCTAATTCACACCATTTATACATATCCATTGAGTATAAATAACATTAGTAAAAATACCATAGAATCAAAGACTCACACCTCACATTTGCAAGTGCACAGAGCTGTACAGGAGAGACCCAGCCTGTAGCACTTGCACCTGCCACGACAGTCTGATTTACAGCCACATTTGGTCAGCTGTTCGCAACTCTTGGCTATGGGGGAGTTGGCCGTCCAGAAGACGTGCCATTCTTCACCAACCTTCTGCCATCCCCAGTCAGCAGGACTCTCTGCTTCTGGTTGACACTGGGTTGCTTGGGCCCAAACACAACCAGCCTGGAAGGCAGCTCGTCTAGTGTGCTGAAGCAGAGCTGCTCTTGTTGGTGGAATGGCCTCATAAGGCCTCTGTTTTCTGGCAAACATGTCAAGCCTGGCCTCATCCACAGTGGTAGCAGTGCTGGACCTGTCATACATCAGTATGACAAACCTCTCCAGTATCTCCAGGTCACCATCTTCCACTGTAAGAGGGTACTGGCTCAGCTTGGAGAAGACAGGGGAGGCCTCTGGACAAACATCCCATGTCTGCCAGGCAGTTTTCTTTCCCTTGTTATGGAAGGCGGAAACAGTGTCACACCCTGTGAAGGCATGACAGAATAACATGCCTTTAGCCTTCTCCTGCCCCATACAGCGATACAGGCCATGCACACTGATCCAGCGCTGGCTTTGATCGTGACCAAATGCCACCCATAACTGCTCTAGCCCCAAACTTTGAAGGGCTGGAAAGGCACTCACTGCAATGACCACAACATCTGTATCATTTGCCTTGACCATGATGGCTTTGCTCCCATGTTCTGCAGCATATTTGGCATGCACAAAGATGCGGCTGAAAGCTTCCTCATGAGAGCACTTGTCCAGTCCTTGAAGACCAGTTTCATGAGTGCTGAGGACTGCAGATCCCTTTGTGACAATTACCAAGTTTGGTGCAGACATTTGGGAAACCCTGTCTGCCAGGAACTGGAACAACTCCGTCTTGTTGTCATTATGCCTAAGGAAGTTACGCCAATTGGATGGAATGCTGTTCTTGTTTGTCACCTTGCGTCTTCCTCCCTGGCCACGTTGAGACCTGGTCTCGGCTTTGAGGCTGGATGGGTTGTACACATCAAAGACAAGATGTGTTGTCTTGTACTTCGTAGCATAGCTGTGAATAAATGGCAGGAAGTCCAGAGTTGCATAGCCCTCAAAGGTCTTTCCTCTCTTTGGTGGCAAGACATGGACCAAAGCAGACCCATCTACAATCAGGACATCGGTCTCTGGTTCTTCGTCTGTTGATGTAACATGAGTCTCCAAGATAGAGGTCAGTTGAGACTTCTGGCAAGTGTACAGCCTTCCACCATCACTCAGTGCAGCTGGGAATGCCTGATTCTCATGCTGGAAGAACTCCTGCAGATCACACTGTCTGCTCTGACAGGAGATGAACAGCTTTGAGAAGAGCTTATAGTCCTCCTTCAGAAGCTTCTGCTTTGAGTGCTTAATAGGAGCAGATTCTTGGCTGAAGAAGTCAGCTTTGTTCCTCTTGATTGACTCATAGAAGGAAACTGGATTATTTGCTAAGGCTTCAGAAAAGTCCTCGAATTTAGTTTGGCCTCTCTCCAAGTGAATCTGCAGAAGTTCCACTGAGCTGGGGTGAGCTATGTCTTTGTTGTCAATAGAATACAGCTCTTGACTGTCATCCTGGAAAGGACTGCCCAACTCTTGCAAAGTCAGAGACAGCTTATCGACTCTTTCCAGGAAAGTCAGCTGTGCCTGCGGTGTTTGCTCGTGGTGAGCTGTGTGTTCACTTGACTCTTTAGCTTGAGCCTCTTGTTCATACAGGGACACCAAACGGCTTACCTCAGGACCAGCAACCATCCATCGCCTAAGTGCTGCTGGGTCTTCAGTGAGCCCAATGGCTCCACCATCAGCCTTGATGATGGCATTGGCCTGCTCATGGGCTTGGTCAAGGGCCATTGCGGAGAAGTCACGACTTGTCTTGTGGACAACAAAGTTTCCCTTCTTGAATTCTTGAGACAGCTCAGGGTGTGTGCTCTCCAGAGTGAGCATGTCCCTCAGGTGGACTGGAAGCCACCTGGCATAATTTGTATTGTTTTTGGCAAAGAAGAAGGGGATTAACTCACTCAATGCCTGGCAATAGAGAGCAAAGTTGGTTTCACGGAAAGACCTGATGAGCAAGAAGATGACAAGCTCCATTGACAGCACCATGTGCCAGAAGTGGAACTGTGGGCTTTGCTCTTTACGAATGGCACACCACTCCTCAAAGCTCAATATCTCTTCTTTGTGATCTGGTAGCTCTGCACAGTGATCCACATATGCAGCTTTCAGGAGCTTGTACAGGCTGCATGCTGTAACCTGATGCATTTGACGTGTCCTGGTAACACTTGCAGCTGACAGGAAAGATTCTGCAGTGCCTAATGAAGCCACACCTGCTTCCACCAAGGCTCCTGTCCACCCGCTGTCTTTGAGGAGAGTGCCCAAGGACTTTAGCGCTGCTAAAGTCAGTAGTTGCTTAGATAATTATGAACATATGAAATTAAAGGACGCCATCTTGGATGCCATTCTAAAATTCCAATTATAGACTATGACAATGATTAAAACAGTGCTTCTCATTAATCTGGTTAGCAAGACACATATTTCTCTTAAAATGTTCACCAGGTAATAATTAAAAAAAAAATAAGCAATATATGGTCAGGCACGGCAGCCATCTTGAAAAATGACCGCCATCTTGGATTTTCGCGTGGCCAGGGGTATTTCTGAGAAGAATGGACCTTGAAGGGTACATGTACCAAATTTCATGCTTGCATCACCATTTGAACGATTCTCCTGAAATTTGCAGTTATCTGCTCCACTAATTACTGCATGATCATGTTACCCTTGTAATAGTCCTTGCCCGGAAGAAATATTTTTCAATTCAACCCAATATAGTTTCCATTCAATAATAAGTATTTTTTTCTACTTTTCTATATATTTATTTTTGTATTTAAGGTTATATTTTGTATTTATTCATTTTGTGTTTGTTCTACCTGCAGAGTTATCAATTATTTGGTATACGGTATATAATTAATTTAAGGTGATTGGCTAAGGGTAGTTTGTCCTTATAACATCTTTTTGTTACAAATACAAACCCAGAGATATACTATACAGTACCATCAGGCAATCACCTACCTTTGGAGTAGATTTGTTTTAGTTCACTAACCAAACTCGCACCCGCCCCCCCCAAAAAAATAAAAAATAAATAAATAAATAATTATAATAATAATAAAATTAATACATTAATGTATATATATACAAACAAATATATATATATATAAATACCAAATAAAATCTACACTGCGTCAGGCCTGTATGACTGTTTATATGGCATGGGGAACGTTTGGATAATTATATTAGGTTAGGAAACGTTTAGCTGACTAAATATACTGTTGGTATTGAGAATAATACTCAAAATATTTTGTTTTCGATGTGAGTGAGGGAGACAAAAGGCATAACTGCCTGTAGCGAGTGCCTCCCCTTGAGTTGAAAGAGTGACAGGGCCAAAGTCAAGGGACGTTCGAGGCATAATTCCTGGACACACGGAGTTTGAAGGAATTTAAGTCATAGGAAGAGGGAAAGACTGATTCTGGGAAAGAGTTCCAGAGCTCAGCAGTTGAATAGAAGACAGAGTAATGTTTCATTCATGGGTTGGAGGGTTGCACAGAGTAGGGGTGGGATTGTGTTGCAAGACGGGTACCACGTGCCCTACGTAGAGGAGGTGGTATAGGCCGACACTGGGAGAGCTCTGAGGAACACTGATTAATATAGTAGCGATAGAATAGCGAGAGAGATGCAAGGGGAGGTGTGGTGGAGTGGTCATGCCACTGGATTGGTAATCCAATGGACCCGGGTTCAAATCCCGATATGTCAATGGGAAGATATTATTGAGATTGAATTTGTGCTGTACCTAGTATCAGTGCATTACCACAAAGCCCACCGAAATACCAAAAAAATACCCTCATTGTTCCCTGATTAAATAACACTGTATGAATATTCCCATATTCAAAATATGTTACAGGGGGACAATGCCTAGTGAGTTCACTGCTCAATAGGTGGCGTTCTGAGAGTGAGGGTCTGAGTCTGGAGGGTAAGACGGTGAAGAACTTGAGCGAAGCAACCAGCCGCTTCAGAGATGGAGCTGCTTCGAGCCATGATGGATGCTTCACATGTCTCACTCCCCAGACTGGAACAAGACCTCACGGGCTTCACCGTGTTGAGCTGTGGAATGTACAGGCTCTCAGCCTATGCCCGAGAGGGAGTAGTTGGAATATATAAAAAAAAAAAACATTGCGGCAAAGAGAGAGAGAGAGATTACAGAGAGTTGGTGAGTGGACGGGAGTTAATGATGCCAAAGGCCTTTCTTTCTACTTTGTCTAGCAGTGCGGTGTGAGAGGAGCCTCCCCCCACATGTGAATAATATTCAAAACAAGGACACACTGTGCCCCTGTACAGAGCAAGAAACTGTGCACGATAAAGAATCCCTTGAGGCGGTTGAGCACACCCAGCTTCTGGGAGGCTGCCTTAGCAAGACTGGTATTATGATCCTTCCAAGTGAGAGCAGAAGAAAAAGAGACACCAAGAATATTGAGAGAAGATGAAAAGTCTGTGTATGAATGGATGGGACTGGAGGTACAATTGAGAAGATCATATATGAAAATTAGAAAGAGAATGGAAAATAGGACAGAGCCCTGAGGAGCACCGGAGTTGATAAGATGAGGAAGTGAGCAATGGCCATCCACAAACGCAGCTATGGAACGGCCAGAAAGGAAATTAGAGATAATGGCACAGATGGAGGGATAGAAACCAAAGGAGGGTAGTTTAGAAATTAAAGATTTGTGCCAGACTCTATTGAAGGACTTTGATATGTCTAATGCAATAGAAAAGGTCTCACCGAAGTCCCGAAAGGAGGATGACCAAGAGTTAGTAAGATATGCAAGAAGATCGCCAGTAGAGCCACCCTTAGGAAGCCATACTGGCGATCTGAGAGTAGATTATGAGAAGATAAATGCTTAAGATATTTGGAAGCAAGAATAGCTTAAAAAACTTTAGAGATGCAAGAGATGAGAGCAATTGGACCATAGTTGGAGGGTTGAGAGCGGTCACCCTTCTTTGGGAAAGGTTAAATGAGAGCAAACTTCCAGCAAGAAGGGAAGACGTTAGAGGAGAGACTGAGACGAAAGAGTTTGCCTAGGCAGGGAGTCAGCACGGAAGCACAGTTTTTGAGTACAACAGGAGGAACATAACCTGACCGTAGCCTTCTCAGAATTAAGCCCAGAGAGGGCAGAAAGTACATTTTTGGAAGAGATTAGGATTATAGGCATAATTAACCCTCTCACGTTCTTGACGCAATTTTGAGCCTATTAGGGATACTTTAAAGCCTTTGTTACCATCAGGGGTATTTAGAAACCTTTAGTTTAGTTACTTCAACCTCTGCAGTTGTCTTTGAGTTAGCTGTGGGCAGAAAACTAATTTTGGAGAGGTAATTATAAGAGTGAGATAACTCTATTTATTATTGCTAATCTGGCAACCTCTGCGCCATAAAAACGTGAAAGGGATAAGTAGGAGAGAGGGAGGTGGAGAGGTAGGAATAGCACCAGAATCATCCAAGGTGGAGTTTCTATCGAAAGTTTGAGCGAAGAGTTCAGCTTTGTCAGAGGAAGAAGTGATGGTTGTGCAATCAGAGTGAAAAAAGGGGAGGGAGAGACGAGAAAGACAAATTGTTGGAGAGGTGTTTGGCTAGATGACAGAAAGCTTGGGAAGAGCTTAAGTTGGATAGTTCAGTGCATTTATTATTGATGAAAGAGTGCTTGACAAGTCGAAGAACAGATTTGGTTTGATTCCGGACAGAATATAGCTGTAAACACAAACTTAACTATGCAACAGGTGAAGATATACATATGACAACATATGTTAATCATCTTAGTCTGGTCTGACTTATACCAGACTCATTTACTCTAACCTATTCCATATGTACTGTACAGTACATCAATTTAATAAGCCAAAGCAAATAAACAAACATTTGAGAGATAATGGGTACCGATATATAATGAGGGAACGGTGTTGCATAAAACTATCCTAGGAATTGCCCTTAACCTTTACAAACAAAACACTCCCAAGAAAATGATTGCAAACAGTAATATACCCTTGGTTGAAAGATATTCCATGATATCACCCCATTATTACACTGCATCTCTGGTTACTTCTGTTTACAATGATTTTGTACCAATGAATTCATATTATCACCAACCCAACAATTAACTTAACATATACGTAATTAACGAAATCAATGAAACTAATGAATACATGTGGCATTCCAAGGATTCGAACCTAGGATACTCATACCGAAATTCAGCGCACTAACCATTTCGCTATCATGACAGTTAAAGGTTTATGCAGAAGGCTACAATACATTACCCGTTCTCGAATACTGGATATTAATCTAAGCATGTACTGTACATATACCCAACTGCAATATGATAGGCTAATGGTTACACAAATGGAAGGGGTGATTGATGGGGCACTTAACCAGGATATCTCTTGAACCAGCTGTGCTTAGTGTAAACCGTTCAGGAATGCTAGTTTAGCCTATCTAGTTTTCAGGGATCTCGGATAAGATAATTTAACTCAGAGTAAAAGGAAAAATTATTAAAACTGCCACAAGTAACATATATTCTAGACGATTACATGAAGTTAGGCATGTAATGTCTCAGTCAAGTGGCTTAACCTGGGAAGCGTGTAAGTATGGTACTTGAAACGTCCCGCCAGGCGAAGATGTTTTGATTCATTCCCGACGAAAATAGTCATGTTACCATAAATATTGTTATTAATTATTCATATGCACCTATTTTATGTTTAATATGAAAATATTAACATGTAACAGCAATAAAACAAGTGGGAATAGTATTTGTTGGATGAAAAAGACGTATTATTGCCGACCGATCGTATCGGAAGGGGAGAGCCGGCACGACGTACACCCTCTTTCACTTCCCGATCAATACTGCCATCTTCCTAGAGAAGTCTCTCTGTTGCTAGGATCTCTAAATGCCTCCCCAGTGACCCTGAAACCGCGGGCGGGAAATTCGCGCCAAAAATTACCCAATAAAAGGGGGAATAAGATGAAAAATAGGTGAATTGTGGGGGGGGGGGGAAAGGGAATGAAGGCGGGGTTTGGACACATGTGGAGGAGTGATATAAGGTATGGAGGGGAATTATCTCACTTAATCACATATTGCTTTGTTTTAAGTGCCAATGGGATGTTTTGAAAGGCTTTTGAGGATGCTCGCCGTTCTTGGGTTAACACTACCTTGACTTATTTTAATGTTGGCTCACACTAGACATTATTGTTCTACTAAAAGTACTCATACTGTATTGTTAGCTAACTCTGCATAGTAATAATCATTGCATTAGTTCTAGAAGCATATTTGTTACCTCACATATTATGAGGACCAAACCCGAAAGTGACTGTCGATAAAACAAACAGTATTTCACCTTCAGTCAACTTGGTACTGAGATGTTAGTGGTAACATCAGTATTATTTACAACTAATAATACTAAATTCATTATACTGGCCAAACATATAGTTCACGCTTTCTAGCACTAGAAGGTTAACATATAGTTCACGCTTTCTAGCACTAGAAGGTTAACATATAGTTCACGCTTTCTAGCACTAGAAGGTTAACATATAGTTCACGCTTTCTAGCACTAGAAGGTTAACATATAGTTCACGCTTTCTAGCACTAGAAGGTTAACATATAGTTCACGCTTTCTAGCACTAGAAGGTTAACATATAGTTCACGCTTTCTAGCACTAGAAGGTTAACATATAGTTCACGCTTTCTAGCACTAGAAGGTTAACATATAGTTCACGCTTTCTAGCACTAGAAGGTTAACATATAGTTCACGCTTTCTAGCACTAGAAGGTTAACATATAGTTCACGCTTTCTAGCACTAGAAGGTTAACATATAGTTCACGCTTTCTAGCACTAGAAGGTTAACATATAGTTCACGCTTTCTAGCACTAGAAGGTTAACATATAGTTCACGCTTTCTAGCACTAGAAGGTTAACATATAGTTCACGCTTTCTAGCACTAGAAGGTTTTACTCAACTAGTGAGTAGATTTTTAAAACCAAATGTGTAGTTGAATTACAACAGAAACAACAGGATTTGATGTCCAATCATTCATTGCTTTCAGTCGCGAAGCTTGCAGATATCGTATTCCAGACTCATATTTCCGTACATATATACTGATCACGTGAGATGTAATCGGAAAATTATTAAAGTTATCCGCTTTATATCAAGTCCTTACTTTGTTAAAAAACATAAGACATTATTAAATAGTGACATATACAATACTCCTTTGAGTACGATAATTATGTATATATATATATATATATATATATATATATATATATATATAATACAGTATATATACAGTATATATATATAATTCAGAATGTGGAAAAAATACACTAATTAACGCATCACTGGTCGAATGTTCTTATATGTATGATGTGAGGATCTAACTCTAGGATCGCTCAGTTAATTAGTTAAAATAGGACTTCAGAGGCTATCAACCCTTTTGGATTAAGCCAGTATACTGTAAGTCAAGAATACCGTCAGGACTGGAGCCCTTTTGGATTAAGCCAGTACACTGTAAGTCAAGAATACCGTCAGGACTGGAGCCCTTTTGGATTAAGCCAGTACACTGTAAGTCAAGAATACCGTCAGGACTGGAGCCCTTTTGGATTAAGCCAGTACACTGTAAGTCAAGAATACCGTCAGGACTGGAGCACTTTTGGATTAAGCCAGTACACTGTAAGTCAAGAATACCGTCAGGACTGGAGCCCTTTTGGATTAAGCCAGTACACTGTAAGTCAAGAATACCGTCAGGACTGGAGCCCTTTTTTCGAGAACCCTAGTCCCTTGATCGCTCAGCCTAATGTCGAATCATTTAGCCACACTGACTGAAGATATGGGGTCTGGTGTGCCAGTGCTCCTGTAAATACTGACGAAACACGAATTTTTACATTACCAAATATTAACTGTGTATATTTCAAGGCAGGTATTCATGGTATGGTACCAAACGATACACATGCAATAGAGAACGTCAACTAATGAAACAAACTTACTACACCATAGGTCACAGGAATAGAAGTGAGTAAATTATATTCACCATTATCTAATAGACTACAGGGGCAAGATCATCAATTAGCTATCATTACAATCAAGCAATTACTGATGTAGTAACAACAACAAATTTAAAATATCAAATGGTTCTCTTAATAATACCTATACTGGTTTAAACATCAAAGCAAGGTCTTCCTTGTGTGTTATCGTGTGTGTGTGTCGGGCGGAGGGAATATAATAACACGAAAACTGTAGTGTAGCACAATTATTGTAGTATTAACGTTATACCAACCCGCATCCACCAACACACCCACACAGACCAACACGGAAAGAACAATACATGTGTAGACTTTTACACATACACACACACACACACATACACACTATCTCACGAACGGGCACTGCATGTTTAGGCCTCTAGGCTCCATCGTGAGGAGGTGCACACACGGAAATATATAAATTCAAACACATAGTTGACAAACATTGATATACATATACACACGCACACGCATACGCATGTGAAAAGAGACGAGAGTAGGACAAATATGAGATAAAGTACATTAATGTTTTGAAGAATATAAAGATGTAGACAAACACACATGCAAAGGTAAAATAGAGATGTGGATGGAAGTCTTCAGGCCATAGCCACCTGCCATAACCGGTTTTCTATTGCAACTATGGCGAACCGTGAATCTCCAAAATACTGTACCTGGTGAAATGTGTTTGACCGCTGATAAAAAAGTATTATAGGAGTAAAAAGTAATATAGTACTATGGGAAATATCGCACGGCAATACATCGGGGGAATCACACTTTGCTATAACACATCGAGTAGATAAAAGTTGGTTACGTAAATAAGTATAGAAATTGAAAAATATCTAGTCTGGGAAGCAGGGCTCGCTCAACCCCCATTCTGATAGGATCAAAATCTTCATACTTAACACAGACTCAGCCACTACCATATTAGTTGGGAGGTAAAAATATCAGCGCTTTGTCTTTGAGGGATTCTTACGCAAAATAAAAGGAAAATTAACTATATGAAAGCGGAAGTCTGTTCGTGTGTCTCATAGTTTTGTTACAAACGTTTTATTTGTGACATCTATTTGAATATCAAGAAATGAAGCTTTACTGGAAACATATATTATTTTATGATAAGTTATTCAGGGTAGATGTCCATTTCAATATTATCAAATACGTTGCCTGTAATGTCTGTATACAATGTATACACAATCTTAAGTGATAAGAGTTTGTGCTTGCTGTTTCTCATGTATTTCATTAATTAAGTCAAGTTCCAGTTGGTAATTATCAACCACTCACCATCTACTCATGCCAGTCAACTCTTGAATTATAGTCCAATATTCTTTCGACCTTTCATTATATATTATATTATTTACTTATCAAACTAGCACACACACACACACACACACACACACACTCAAACACACAAGCACACACACACACATTTGACTGCTAATGAAAAACAAACAAGGTATGCTGCAGCAATAACTCATTTCATCAGTTAAAGCTGTAACAATGATACTGCAAAGTTGAATTCATCCATCTGTTCTGTTGTAAAGATTTGCCCTGGTTCAGTCATGTACACAACTCCATCTTTTAGAATATTATATTTGCGATTTTAAGACATCTGTTCCGTTAGTTTGTCAATATTAAGACCTTTCCTGCCATTTACGTGTCAATTTTTTTCCTGGCGAGCGACAGAGAGCATGTAATTTTAGAAGCAATCGGCCTTCGGCAGAGACTTTTTATATCGAAAAATGTACAAATATATCTTGAAAGGGTGTCTAGGCTGTTTTTTTTAAGCTTGATGGAGGTCTAGCGAGAAAACTAAACAATATATTCAGTAATACATATATTGACCAACAAACAAGCACTACCCCCTTAAGATAAACAGATAAACAGAGTATGCATCTATGTATCAGGACTATTTAAGTGTTCGCAGATCATTTTATTAGACAAACAGTTATGACAGTTGGTCGAGTTCGCACAAAAGATTCTTCAAGGGTAGTGAACAAAGATATAATGTTCTCTGTGACTGTTTCCCTTGTGAGCGTCAGAGACACACTAATAATATTATTTAAGGGGGTATTGCTTGTTTTTTGGTCTATATGTTTATTTATTAATATATTTTTGAGTTTCCTCGCTAGACCTCCATCAAGCTTAGAAAAACACCCCCTAGACCTCCTCTCAAGATAAATTTGTAAATTTTTCGGTAGAAAAATGTCCTGGCCCAAGGCCGGTCCCTTCTAAATTTAGGACTCGCTATTGTTCGCCAGGAGAAGTTTTAATATTAACACAAACATGAGGCAAAAGGTCTTAAAATCGCCAAATTAACGGAAAGAACGTCTTAAAACCTCAAGAATAATATGCTAAACATGAGGGTGAAGGGGGTCCAGAAAAATCGAGTAGTACTCTCTTAAGTATTTTCACTGGGTCATCACAAAGTCGGAAGCACACGATCTCATTGTTCAGACATTTGTTTTTGTTTTTTGTTTCGGAAACTTGCATATGTGGTAGCTCTGGATCAAACTTTAAAAAAACAATCGGTAGCTATGAAACTTTATATACTGTAAAGTCATGAAATGAAGTACGATATATTCCGAAAATTCTGCCAGCATAAAGTTGCCAGTCAAAGTTTGCCACACAGGAGCTCGGGTGAACGGCTTTGCCCGATTCAACTATTTACATAAAGTAATAGAGAGAGTTATCCCTTATTATATAGGTATCGGTCTATTACATATGTGTCTAACATTAGCTACCCTTTACAATTTTTTTTTTTTTTTTGGTGAACTATAGTGCATTAATAAGTCAACTTTTTCAGTATCCAACAGTACCAATTGCTGACCATTTGTACATATGGCGGTAACGTGTCACACTTGCACACATTTCGTTAATGTTTTCTAACAATTGTAGTCTGGCAGCTTCGAAATGTAAGTTGTGTAAAAACTCATCCACCTAACATAATCTGACTTCAGTCTAGGCTCCGATTCCAATGCAAAAGAGCCCCGAAATACTGCTAGAAAAACTCGCTCATCTACAACTGCCGGAAAAAACGCTCGGGTAATAGCAGCTAAATAGTGACTATGTTGGTTGGGGGGTGAGGGGGCAGGGGGTGGGGTGAGGATAGGAAGGTTGATAGGAGGGCGGAAGGGTATGGGAGGAAGAATGAGCATGTTGAGATAATGGTGGAGGAGGAAGGGTAAAGGTAAGGTGGAATGGTAGAAGGTGGAGGAAGCAGATGAAAGGGGGTGAGTTAAGAGAAGGGGATAGAGAAGGAGGAGGATAAATAGTGGGAAGCAATATCAGTGTGTAGAGGAGAGCAAGAAAGGGGGGGGGGGGGGTAGAGAGTAGGAAGACATATCAGTGTGTAGAGAGGAGTACAAAGGAAATCAAGCAACAACAGGTCTAGTGACCCTTCTAGGTTGCTTGTCCTCCAAAACACTGAGGATCAAGTGTCCAAACAGTGGTTTAGAGTGGGTAAGGGAACATTGGAAAGGGAATTACTGCCCTGGAACTAATGTCCTTGGCAGAAGAGAGAGAGAAAGGGGGTGGGATACAGAGTGGGAAGATATATCAGGGAGGGAAGGAGAAAGGGAGAGAAAGGGGGCGGGGATACAGAGTGGGAAGAGATATCAGGGAGTGAAGGAGAGAGGGAGATAAAGGGGGGCGGGGATACAGAGTGGGAAGAGATATCAGGGAGTGAAGGAGAGAGGGAGAGAAAGGGGGGCGGGGATACAGAGTGGGAAGAGATATCAGGGAGTGAAGGAGAGAGGGAGATAAAGGGGGGCGGGGATACAGAGTGGGAAGAGATATCAGGGAGTGAAGGAGAGAGAGAGGGAGATAAAGGGGGGCGGGGATACAGAGTGGGAAGAGATATCAGGGAGTGAAGGAGAGAGGGAGAAAAAGGGGGGCGGGGATACAGAGTGGGAAGAGATATCAGGGAGTGAAGGAGAGAGGGAGAAAAAGGGGGGCGGGGATACAGAGTGGGAAGAGATATCAGGGAGTGAAGGAGAGAGGGAGAAAAGGGGGGGCGGGGATACAGAGTGGGAAGAGATATCAGGGAGTGAAGGAGAGAGGGAGAAAAAGGGGGGCGGGGATACAGAGTGGGAAGAGATATCAGGGAGTGAAGGAGAGAGGGAGAGAAAGGGGGGCGGGGATACAGAGTGGGAAGAGATATCAGGGAGTGAAGGAGAGAGATAACAAGGGGAGGATGGTAAGGAGCTGGGTATGAGAGGTGAGGAATATAGTAGGAAGGATATGTGGAAGTCAAAGTATTGATTGGAACCGTCTGAACCCATTCAACTTTCACAGATCTTTCCAAAGCTGTATAAGCGCGTCTACTAATAGCCAGAATAAACTGTGTAACTGCTTCATAATCTTCTAGTGGTAAATAAGATAGGCAAGTAACGACATACCACTGTTCCTTATTAGACTGCTTGTGGTAAGAATGTACGACACTAAACACCTATGCACAGTCCAGAGCATATTACCGGTAACAACAACTGGCTGTACTTATAAGTGGTAGTAGTTAACCCCTTGAGGATTATCACGCATGTTGACACTTTATTCTGGCGATTACTAGACGATATTATTAAGTAAGGGAGGGATCTGCGTAAGTTAAAAGGTAAATTGAGATCGACTTTACCCCTCAGATTTCTGGAGGACTTTCGTATATATAATCGTATAATAATAGGTAGAAGAAACCGATCTTCAGAGGGCTAAGCTGTACAAAAACACCCCAAAGATCCCTCTTCAGGATAAATGTTGTACATTTTCTGTGTTTGCCAAAGCTGAAGGTATGAAGGCAGAACAGAACTTTTGAGCGTGATTGTACAATTTCATTATCTAAAGCTATTTAATTTTCGAGGGTGGTGGTATTCAAATTATAAGAGCATGTGTGCAGTTGTAGTGCCGAGGTATGTATAGTACATCATTTATGACGAGAAACAGTACTACCACATGTTCACTCACTATCCATACTGGTGAGTGCATAATATGCAAGAGGGAAATACAAATTCACATCTTATGTTATATTGTAAGTGCATAATATTGTAAGTGCATCTTATGTTATATTGTAAGTGCATAATATTGTAAGTGCATCTTATGTTATATTGTAAGTGCATAATATTGTAAGTGCATCTTATGTTATATTGTAAGTGCATAATATGCAAGAGGGAAATACAAATTCACATCTTATGTTATATTGTATTTCCCTCGTTGACATAGAAGTGATATATAATATTCCAAAATATTCAAATGAGGTCATAGAAATTAAAATATCCAATAAAGGAGTAGTTATTACTGTTTGTTAGTGATCGAAGGGATATAATTTGGTTATATAAATATGGCCTCTTGACAACTGAGCCTTCTCCGCCTCAGAGCAGCATCTCTGTGTATACGTCCACATTTGTCCAGGGCTGACCTTTCTTGGACTATTGTCTTGAATATTAAGGACCCTGCATCTTTTATCGTGGCTCCCTCGTGCTTCGCTGACTTGAAAAAGGGAATAGGTATTTTCTATTGTCGTATCCTATCTGGACAACTTTAATATTCTCATCTCTTACCATAGGAAAGTGCTACTCGCCAACAAAACTAAAGAAAAACGTTGACTCTACAGAATTTGTTATTTGTTGGGAATGGAATTGATCTCCTTGCTACAATGCACAGAGAATACCGTAGTGTTATATAAAATATTTGTGTTCTCCTTATAAACCTATTAATGGGTATGCTTAAATATATGTTTTGTTTAGGCCATCTATTGCTCTATTTAGTTGATCTTTAGATTTAATCAGAAATATCTGTTATCGATCAATTTTAATCTCATGAATCTATATGTGCTGACGATCTACCTCGTAAATACTAAATGTGTTCTTTAACATCGCATTAAGGGGGCCCACCTCGCTTTTTTCATCTTTCTCTCCCTCTCTCTTTGGGTTGTATCCATTCGGCCCCATTTAGCCTATTGCTTTAAGACACTTACCCACATCCAGGTGTCAATATTATCCTGGCGAGCGGTAGCGGGCCAGCATATATATTTTTGTTTTGACAGCAAGCTAAATTTGTACATTTTTTGATAGAAAAAAAAAATCCGGCGAAGCCGCATTTATTCATACAATGCTGGCTGGCTATCGCTCGCCAGGAAGAAATCGACACCTGGATGGGGATAAATGTCTTAAAACAGTTGGCTGAATGGGGCCGAATTGATACCAGCCAGAGAAAGAGAGAAAAGGAGAAAAAGAAAAAAAAAGACAGTGACCCCCTTAAGAAGGTTCTGCATATATATTCGAGGTAATTAGTTCCAGATAAAATAGTTGCCAATATAATTTATAATAGAATTTGCTGCATGAGCTCAAACCCACAAATAGTATAAACAAACCGCACTATTTTTGCGTTTGAGAAACAAAGATTAATAAAATAGCATCTGGCTTTGGTTCTTGGACCTCAGAATATCTGTCTGAAAAATTGGACTCCATATACAGTATATCGAGACAAAAGCAACCAGCAAATTTATTTCAAATATATATGTTACAAAATTAAAATCCTATTCATGCTAATCTTTCGATCTGTGACATTAAGCTTCAGTTATTTGTTTGAATAAATTGTGCCCTTATGCATACCAAAACACGTGCAATTCGGATTTAGCTTTGGCCATGTGCCTTTATATGGTCTTTCAAAATATAATATGTAAAATACCTCGAAAAAGTGATCGAGAGGAAGAATCCCCGGAAGAGAAAGAGCCCAAGAGACCATCACAGAGGCCGAAGAACACGAGAGAGAAGACAGAAGAACAGCCGAAAGCAGGCGCATCCCGAGTCACCCCGGACAAGGCGCGAGAAGCCACTCCGGAAGAAGAATGCCTCACCACGTCCAAACCGGACGCTGACTCCTACTACCACCAAGAAGAGGAAACTGAGGTACAGTGTCCATTTCTGAACCACCTATGCTTCTCTCCTATTTTTTTTCCAATACGTACTTCTTGATATATATAATCAATGTCATCATGACCCTGTACATTGTAATAAACAAACATTATGATCAACCATGATCCATGTATTCTTGTGTTTTCATTTCTCCCCACCTCACCATATAACTCGGGGAGAATTGAGAAGTAGTAGTTAAGAAGAAACGCGTATCTTCGCTACCGAAGAAATCAATGCCAGATGAAACTATTATATGCCTATATGTAAACTATGTTATGCAATAAGATGTGAACCTATACTTCGATAGATCTTGGAACACTGTTTTCCACACATATATACACATGTCTTTGTTTGACACTCTTCAAGTAGTTTACTAGTTACACAAACCACCACATGCTTCTTTCTATATAAGAATACCCTGTAAATAATCGTCTCCAAGTAAAAATAACGCGGGAGATCTGCCGCTCCCGCGCCCCGAGAGAGGGCGCTCCGTACGTTTAAATACCGTGTGTACACACAGGCCTAGCAACACGAACCAGAAAAAATTAGATACATACACACCCCTGTAGACTACACCATGCCGAGAGAGATTTACATATTCTTATGCCTAAAACTACTGCCAACCAAGATCCGTAGTAAAATCCAACCACCACCACCACGAGAAGGAGGAAGCAGGAATATCGCTGTCCCGCACGCATCATAGCCCTCAACTGTCCGGTGCACACGACACACGTTCAATGCACCCGACACCACCAATCCTCCCCGAGAACCAAAAGCTCGGAATTCATTCACTTCACTCACTATTATTGTTTTCCAGAGTTCTATTGAAGTAATACAAACCCCCTATGAATTTATAATTTACCCTTGATGAAGTAGCCTACTCTTGGAACATAAATTTACCTTACTCATCACACTACCACTGAGTAATGGCCTTATATTGAAGGAGACCATGACCAACAGTGCAAGAAGGGTTCAAGGACCCCATCTAGAATACCTCCTCATGCCCTTACCATCCTAGAGGTAACGGAGGAGTGCACTCAGTAATCCGCAATACCAAGTCATGATTTCTGAGGAAAGTCAAGCAATTTTGAGGCTTCAAAAGAACTGGCATGCCAACTTATGAAGTCTTAGGATTACCCTCCATTCAGTTGGACTGACCGGCCTGCCGAAAGCCCAAGTATACTGTCTGTGAGTAAAACTGTATACTAGGGATCCTCGTTAGAGAAAGGCCTCCCTAGCTAACATGGAGATCATGCTTAGGCGGTTACTAGCTAGTCTAGTGAGAAAATGTACGGCCTGCCGAAACTTTCTTCTTAGACTGCAAGTCCCCGTTAACTGAGTTCTGTCCCAGGTACTCTGTTTTCATCTGGCATGCTAGAAAGACACACCTATACTGAGACAGTGACCCCCAAAACCCTATACTAGGGATCTCGTTAGAAAAAGGCCTGCCTAGCTAACGTAGATATCCTACTTAGGCGGTGACTAGCTAGTCTAGTGAGGAAAGTACGGCATGCCGAAACTTTCTTCTCAGACTATAAGTCATCGACAGCTGTGGCCTATCCCAGTAACTCTGTCTTCATCTGGCATGCTAGAAAGTCACACAGCTACTGCGATAGGAACAACTTTCCTACAGGGTTAGGAAGAGAGTTAACGACCTGCGGATTTCTCTTTCTAATTCAGAGGTTGGGAAGGAGGATACCGGCCTGCCGCTCCTGCTTGTCAATCTCGCTAAGGAAAGCCCACACCAGCACCATCTCTAAAAGAAGTTGAGGAGTCCGGCCTGCCGTCCTCAATATTCTCTAGAGTGGGAAGGTACCAGTGTCCTGATAGAGGAACTCTGTTGACGTCTGTCATGCCAGAGGGAACATAGTCTCGATTGTCAGGTTTCACTTTACCTAGAAAAAGTAGAGAGACTCCGGCCTGCCGTCCTCTCTGGTTTTACTGAGTCCAAGTGAACACTTGTACGAAAGTGTCCTGGTCGATGAACTTTGTCGTCGTTCGGCCTGCCGACGTGACATTGGCTCCACCGCGAGGTTACATTTTCTCTAGTGAAGAGTTGAGAGACTCCGGCCTGCCGCTCTCTCTATTCTTCAAAGTGGACACTGCCACTTGGCACAGGTAGTCTCAAGCTTCTGAAGACCGCTGTGTTAGAGACAAGGCTTGGCGAGATACCCTAATGGGCACTCTGCAGAGACAAGTTCTTGGTGCACTGAGTCTGTGGCATCCCACACGACTGTGTAACTTAAAGGTTTAAACACCGTCCCGGGTCCCCCGAACCTCTCATAAAGATCAGGGCAGACAGTAATATCACTCATACTGAACTTACTGCGTTCGTCCGATATCGACCACATAAGATTCGATATTTAAGTTCCTAGCCCGAGAATACCTTAACAGGACTTCATCAACGGTTGATATACTGATCAGAACAGTCAAGTAGTTTCTCCTACCCCTGAAATACTCGCGTTAGTTCGGTATGGTGCCCAACAGTAATTCGCCAGACTGTTACTATATGTTACGGAGCCATACTTAAGATCACAAGCCCAATCAACCCATCTGTAACTACTCCACACAGCCGGCCCACCTAGACGGCCTACGGGGAAGCAAACGACGAGAACCAACCACCTCCTGAAGTGTTCACAGGAGACATCACTAGAGAAGTTACCACGCCGAGAGACCAAGGGAAGAAGATAGAGTCACAAAAAGTAGGAAAAGTGCCGAGTGGACGAAATATACAGAGTTTCTCCAAAAGTGTCTTAACTACTTATAAATCTATACAAGTGTTAATAATTAGGTTATAAAGCTACGAGTCATACTCACCTACAGTACGAGTGATCCGGAATAACAATTAGCCAACCAACAGTGATTCAATTTCGAATTATTGCATTTTTAACCTACTTTTGAGAAGTCAGCGACTCTGCCAAAATTCACCAGAGTGTTTGAAAATATTTAAGGGTCCACCATCGACTCTCCGTTTTCTATACAACACGGCCACATACCTATTAGGGGTACTTGACCTTGAACTTGAAACACAGTGACATTCCTGAAGAAAAGAGACAGTGGTCACCCCACTCCTAGCAATACTTCTCTCTAAATCCACTCCCAGTGTCTTAAAAACTATCTCGATTACTAAGTGAAGTTAGACAAAATACTTGCTCCCTATCTAGCTCCGTGACTGTGCTAGGAGTCAGTGATAACCTTAAGTAAAAAACACCATCTGAGGAAGAGCACTTTATTGACAACGTTTCGCAGATAGCTTCATCAGGTCACTATCTGCGAAACGTTGTCAATAAAGTGCTCTTCCTCAGATGGTGTTTTTTATCCATTCTGTCTACTTTTCAAGTACCACTCAACATAACCTTAAGTACTATTCACTGGCAGTGATACGTGTCCCATGTTCTTGGTTTCAGATTATTTCTCATATTAGTGCAGGAGAAATAAAGCTGTATTCTTAAACCATATTGTGTGATATACTAATCCTCTGTTTTCCTTTCATTGTATATGTACTTATTTGAACTTGGAAGTCCCAGTGGAGTAGAACTCACCTGTATCCATTGTTAATCCCGCATAAAATCAGGGCAGAACAATATGTGACTGGAAACTAGTTAAAACATTTATAGGTAGGCAGCATACATTTGTTTGGATGGTATTTGATTATTATTTATTTTATATTTTTTGTATTGATTGTCGATCATAATCCTTGACCATGACCATGACCATGACCGTTGAGAACATGAATGTGCATCAACTTGAGCTTATGTAACTGATATTGATACGTTAGTTGAAATGTCATTGTTTGATATAGGGAATATAATAACAAAGTAGACTGTCTTAAACACGATCATTTATTAATATGGAATAAACTATTTTTCAATAACAAATTTGCTAAACTGTTCTGTCTTTAACTGACTTCAAACTATGTGTATATTATATAGATTTATTTAATATAATTCAATATATATTAAGCAGAAGCGGTTGGCTGAGAACGTAAATGAAACATTACCAAAGCCAACTAAACTACTGTTTTATCTATGTGTATGAAGGAGACAAAAGGCTTGTAACGAGTGTCTCCTCCAAAGCCAAAAGGACGGCAGACCGAAATTCAAGGTACATTGGGGTCAAAATGCCCGGACACACGAAGTTTAAAGCAATCTAATTCATAGGATGAAGGACAAATTGATTGTGGGATAGATACCAAGTAACATTTAAATTGTTCACAACTGTCTATATATATCATGTAAGATAACGAAAACCAAAGTGACTGAAGTGTAGGTATAATATCCTGCCAACATAGTTCCCCTAAACCAAGATCATAATATAACACTACCATGGTAACCAGGTCAGGTGAAGGTATTGAGGGATAAGCCTTTACAACGGCACCTCGTATCTACATTCTACTTTTCCTATTTTTCTGAAGAGTATATAGAGGGGAGAAGGGGTGTTAACACATCCTAACAGTGTCCATAATGTTTGTTACCGGCCAAACTCCATGTAGACTAAAATACAGAGGATTTTGTTTTCGCTTCCAACCTTTATCCCTGCACGTGATAACCATGTTAAGGTGCTGTGCTGCCGGCAATAAAGGCCTAACGTGGATTAGGTTCAGCATCATTAATTCAAACGGTATTATACTGATGCCATTACGTTTTAATCCGGCGTCTCGTTGTCTTACCTATTTGTTTTCGGTGTTTACGGGTCGGTATTTTAGATACCCGATCCATTTATTTCAACTTATTGGTATATAAATTACTTAATATATAAAACTATATGTGTATTTCTCATCTGTGTGTGTACTTTCTATTGTTTTCCATTATTTGGAAATATTATACCTGGTTGAATTTAGTAATTGTAGTTAATTAGGTAATGTTTAAATATAATATGTTTCAGCATATGGCCGAACATGTTTGGTGAATAGAATTTAACAAAGTTTATAGAGTGGCATTATTAGATTGATAGATAGATAGCTTATTGACCACAACACAATTTACATTACAATTCATAATATACAGGTTTTGGTCCATAACAAAAAGCGAAACTAAATTAATACATAAAATATAGTATTACATTATAATTCATGGATGCTAAGAGCTATAGACTGATTAACAGTCGTACGCAAACTGTAAAAATATCTATAGAAATAACTGATACCTAAAATTCACTCGTACACACACACATATATATATATATATATATATCGGTCTTACAGATTTTGTTTTCACATATTAATTACTACATGTATAATTTATAGTAGATGGGATTAGTCAGCCTTAGTCGGCAACCCATCTAACGGAGACAACCTTAAATAAATCCGTACTGCTTACCTAAGGGTGAAGCTGGTTGGAGGATGAACTAGCCGCCCACCAATGTAGAAAATGTGTTAAAAATACATAGATAGCAGGCCTCTGAGTCGGACGGTCCCTAAGTTGAGTGTTCAGTCCTGAAATTAATTCATAAACTGGCGCGGATGGTCCTAATGGGAAATAGGTCCATTTAAGGTGTTTTGTGTATGGCCACCCTCAACAGGAATTAGGCGTCGGGCAATAGATGGATAGAATAATTTATAGATTTATCATATTTCTTTGATAAATTTGCCGAAAAAAGCAAGAATTTCTCGCTCTCCCTCTCTCGTTCACTCTTGTTTTTGGGTGTGTGCTGGTCCTGCTGGATTAAGATTTTCCTAACCAATTGAGAACAGCGCGTTGTTCTCGATGGCTCCCACTCCCCTGTTCCTGTAACTGCGAGGGTACCCCAAGGCACCGACCTTGGCCCCCTTCTCTTTCTTTCATACATCAATGATCTTCCAATGTTGCCACATAGCGATTTTGATAATTTAATTTGACTTTATATTGTCCTTGTCCCAATTTTGGCTTGTTTAGTTTGCAAGTTTTACATTTTAATCATCTTAAATTCTACTACTAGATTTTTGCAGACCATTGTTTAGTATACCGATCAATAGTTGACAGGGACGATTGCCTTTGACTTGAAGACGACTTTAGTACCCTTGAAGACTGGGAAGACAAGTGTCACATGACCATCTAACCAGACAAATGCCACAACTTATGTTTTACCCGCTCCAAGAAACCTGTCCTCTTTGCCTAGAAACTCCATAATTCATATGTTTTCACCAACCAACTTTACTTCTAAACTCAATTAATGAAATCAAGAAATACATGTGGCACTCCAAGGACTCAAACCTAGGATACTCACACCGAAATTCCGCGCATTTATGCATTACCGTCCATTCACATAAGTATTTGCGAGTCCACCTCTCAGCAGACATGAGGTGGAGCACACATGTGAGTAGCGTCAGGGCAAAAGCCAAAAAAGCCCTGGGCATACTGAGCAGGAACTTAAGGAGGTGCAAAACAGACATAAAAATGTTAGCTTTTAAAACAATAGTTCGACCACACATTGAATACTGGAACACCGTCTGGGATCCACACACTCACAACAACATTAAACAATTAGAAGCCATACAACAGAAAGCGGCTAGAACCGCTAGATGGATCAAGCATGATTTTAGACACATTACATTGGTCACTTTGCTTAAACAAGACATTAAATTAGAACACTTGCAACAAGAAGACAAATACACAGACAACAAATGCTATACATAATCGTAAACAACCTAGTAGACATAGACAAAGACACATATTTACACCTTATAAATATACGATCCACAAGGGGCCGCCAAACTCGAAAATTCCACACATACCAGGCAAGCACCGAATATTTGCCGTCTGGCTGGCTCAGTTGATAGCGTGCCTGCTTCCCATCTTGCAGGTCTCGCGTTCAAACCTCGCTCAGGTTGAAATGTTTTTCTGAGATATAGCCGGCGGTTACCGTCTCCCCATGAGCAAGGGAGATGGGTAATGGTCTCTGGTTGATTAAAGAAGTGTCAAGCGCTTGAGAATCCTCGAAGGAGGAGATACGGGCGCTATATAAGTAACCAGACGATTATTATTATTATTATTACTCTTCCCCGCAGCATCCATTAGTGGAATCACCTCCCATCTCGTAGAGTTAACAGTCCCGCTCTTGGTAGTTATAAAGTTAGGATCACCAATCATTTGTCTCCTACTCCCCATCCTTCCCATTAGTCTAATAACTCCCCGCAAAACCCCCGCACATCATGCTGCCCGTGTGTAGCTCTCTGCCGGCCCCCAAGCTAAAGCTTGCACGTGGGCCTCAGGGCAGTCCCTTGTGGTGCTTGTATTGCCAATCCGTACAATGACTCGTTTTCCTTTTTTCCTCCTTCCTTTCTCTTTCTCTCTCTCTCTCTCTCTCTCTCGTTGTGTTTTTTTTTTTTCTATATTCCAACTTACTTCCTCTCGGGCATAGGCTGAGAGCCTTAACATTCACCGCTTTACAATGAACAGTGAAGCCCGTGAGTTCTTGTTCCAGTCTAGCGAGTGAGACATGTGAAGCACGTAGAGTACAACGAGCACCTGCCATCTTGCCTTCACATGAGGCACGGTGCTCACTCATGGCCCGAAACGACCCCATCTCTGAAGCCACCTCGTTCCCGTGCTTCACTGTCTCACCCCCTACACTCGGACTCTCACACTTACACACACACAACGCCACCTGTTGAGCAGATAACTCACCAGGCATTGCACCCCTATAGCATATTTTGAATATGGGAATATTCATACAGTGCTATTTAATCAGGGAACAATGAGGGTATTTTATTGACGTTTCGGTGGGCTTGTGGTAATGCACTGATACCAGGTACAGCACAAATTCCATCCCAATAATATCTTCCCATTGATACATCGGGATTTGAACCCGGGACCTTTGGATTACCAGGCCAGTGGCAAGACCACTCCACCACACCTCCCCTGTGTGTGTGCGTACGTATGTGCGCTTACATGCCTCAGGACGCTCCTTTTGTTTTTCTTTCGTTCTCTCTCACTTTTGCTTTTTTCCTCTCGCTCTATCCCTCACACTCACTCTTTCTCAATTCGCTCTTGCTGTGCATCTGTGTGTGCGTGTGTGGGTGTGAGCGGGCCTGTGTGCACGGCTCGGAGCACTTTGTTGCTCTTGCTCTCTCGCTTTCACTCTCTCCCTTGGTCCCCTTCGCTCCTGCTCTCACTTGCTCTCGCTCGTGGTGTCTCTCGCGCTATTTATGTATTTTTGTGTACTTACTCATTCGGAAATTTACAGAACGCCTACCAGTAGATACCTGGCATATCCCTTAAACACCCAACCAACATACAATTGTCCAAAATAGAAACATGCACTCCTATTTTCACTTACCTATCATATCAATTGCATTTTCTTACCCCCCTTTCTGAGGTTGGCATTGCAAGCATTGGTAAGCTGAATTCCTTGCGACCTCTACACTCTACTAACTCCTTTTTATATGTAACTATGTTACTTTAGTGGAAACTTGCTACACTCAATAGTTGACGAGTATCTGGAAGTCCTTGAAACCCCTCATGTGGCAGAGAGCAACCTCGCACTCTGCAGACTCAGTTGTGACATCCTTCCGGTGTTTACGGTGTTTACGTTGTAGCTGGATGTGGGCACAGACTTAGCACCTCTTCCGAGTCCAACTTCTTGCCCCCAGAGCTCCATCAGGCAGTGGCGGGATCTCCTTGATGAAGTACCGACTAATGAAGCCTTGCAGCTGGCCACAGGTGCCTTTGTTGGGGCTGCAGTCTGAACCAAATCATAATTCCGTATGAGCCCGAGGATGACTTCCTTGTTGAACTATATGATGAAAGAATTTTTACCAGTCCGCGTCATCCTCATGTTGTACGCATTCAGGAATGCAATGTCTAGAAGTTAGAGAACAACTTTCTTGTACCACTTGCAGGTCTTATTCAGGCAGTTCACAGCACCGATCTAAATGCTTCTCCTATCCACCAAACGCATGTTCACGTTGTAGTCGTTAAAGGCATCAGGTTTCATGGCAGGAAATTAACATGATCGCCCGTTGCGGGGTCCCACGCTCATCTCTTCTTGCTGCTATTCACCACTGCTCCCTTGTGGATGGTGAATATGACGTTGAATGGCTTGCCGTCATGCCAGAAAACGGCCAGTATGCTATCCGTGCTGCTCTTCTTCCAGACGAGGCCATCTCTTTGCTATCTCAAACATTTAGGCCAGTACTTACAGTTTCTCCTGACAGTGCCACTGAACTCAGTCTTCCTTTCCAAAGAGATACTTGGCAAAACCTGGCGATGTGTAAAAGTTGCAGGATACGGTTGGCATCCAAGTATCTTCACGGCAGACCCTGAGAGGCCCAAAGGGTTTCAACATCACTGCCGGTGAGCACAATTACGTAAATATCCTGCATCACAGACTTTAACCATTTGCTGACGGCGCCCGTCATCTGATGGGAGTTTTTTTTCAGCTATTATGTGGCTTGGGAGCGAGGCCAGCTGTTACAGGTAGCGTGGGTGGGCCTCATCTGGACCCAAGGGGATCGGGCTCATACTGGCGTGACACATAGCCATGTCTCGCACCTCTGCCGCATTACACATAGCGAAAACAGCAAAGAATTGCTTATTTTTAGCGATTTTGGCCTACATTTTCAATATCGTTGCAAGACAACCAGTTGTCGTACAGAGTTGATTTAGGTGTCATTGGAAAGCTCTATTACTGTATTTTCACAGATATATAATTGTATTATGCTGTGGCCCTTGCTTATGCCTGAAAATTAACAGGAAATGAAGGTAATTTTGAGGCAATATGCTCGCTGATTGGGGGTTAATGCAGTGGCAACTTTAATGCAGTGGTGGCTTTAATACAGTGGCGGCTTTAACCCATTCTGTACCAGCGATGTTTCCTTGTTGTATTATAGTTAAATTTAGACGGTTTTGTGAAGTTTAAGAAGGACCTGTGGTAGTAGAAATGGTTTAGTGATATAATTAAATGCCTGTTAGTTGCTTTTTTAACTGAATATTATTGTCTAATAGTATCCAGGATAAAGTTAAAAGGACAGCATCGGTAATGAAGGGGTTAATACAGTGGCAGCTTTAATGTAGTGGTGACTGTAATGTAGTGGTGGCTTTAATGTAGTGGTGGCTTTAATATAGTGGCGACTGTAATGTAGTGGCGGCTTTAATGTAGTTGCGGCTTTAATGTAGTGGCGACTGTAATGTAGTGGCGACTATAATGTAGTGGCGGCCTTAATATAGTGGCAGCTTTAATGTAGTGGTGACTGTAATGTAGTGGCAGCTTTAATGTAGTGGCGGCATTAATGCAGTGGCAGCTTTAGTATAGTGGTGGCTTTAATGTATTGGTAGCTTTAATGTATTAGTGGCTTTAATGTAGTGGTGGCTTTAATGCAGTGGCAGCTTTAATGTAGTGGTGGCTTTAATGCAGTGGCAGCTTTAATGTAGTGGCGGCTTTAATGTAGTGGCAGCTTTAAAACAGTGGCAGCTTTAATGCAGTGGCGGCTTTAATGCAGTGGCGGCTTTAATGTAGTGGCAGATTTAATGCAGTGGCGGCTTTAATGTAGTGGCGGTTTTAATGTAGTGGCAGCTTTTAATGCAGTGGCAGCTTTAATGCAGTGGCAGCTTTAATGCAGTGGCGACTATAATGTACTGGCAGCTTTAATGTAGTGGCGGCTTTAATGTAGTAGTGGCTTTAATGTAGTTGCGGCTTTAATGTAGTGGTGGCATTAATGCAGTGGCAGCTTAAATGTAATGGCGGCTTTAATGTAGTGGCCGCTTTAATGTATTGGTGGTTTTAAAGTAGTGGCAGCTTTAATTTAGTGGTGGCTTTAATGTAGTGGTGGCTTTAATTTAGTTGCGGCTTTTATGTAGTGGCGGCTTTAATGCAGTGGCACCTTTAATGTAGTGGCGGCTTTAATGTAGTGGCTGCTTTAATGCATTGGTGGTTTTAATGTAGTGGCAGCTTTAATTTAGTGTCGGCTTTAATGTAGTGGCGGCTTTAATGCAGTGGTAGCTTTAATGTAGTGGCGGCTTTAATGTAGTAGCGGCTGTAATGTAGTGGCGGCTTTAATGTAGTGGTGGCTTTAATGTATTGGCAGCTATGATGCGGTGGTGACTAAATGTAGTGGTGGCTTTACTACAGTGGTGACTTCTTTAGTTTTGAGTGGCAACTTTAATGCAGGGATGACTATAAGGCGCTGGCAATTTGAATGCATTGGTGACTTCAATGCAGTGGCGATTATAATGCAGTGGCGACTTTAATGAGGTGTACTACCATGGCCCTGCTCTCTCTCTCTCTCTCTATCTTTGCCATCTTTTCCTTCTACTTTGCCTTACTACTATGGTTGATATCTCTACTAGGATTAAGTCCTGGCCACCTCGCAGGGATCGTATGAACTGTGTGGTCAGTGTATCTATCTATATATCTCTCATTGGGTGCATAATGATATAATTTGTATTTGATTTACAGCTATGACATAAGCCTTTACGACAGTATATAGTTACTTATAAAATGTTGCTTACTCACACAGAGTTTATGCGGTTAACCCATACTACTATTTCAGTTTGTTGTTTGAAAGGGATTAATTTTCAGTGGAGGGTGGCTGCCAATTTTTCGTGGCCAGGACAAGAATGTGAAGGATAAACTGTAGGCTGAAATGTGTGACAGTTGTGTGTGGCTGGTATGACCAAGGGAGCAGAATTGAAAAGGTGGGTGTTTATTGAAACAAAGTGATTACATCAATAATTTAATCAGTAATGTAATAAAAATTACAATAATACAATAACTTCCAAGAATACCGAATATTTTAACGAACATGCAGTAAAGAAATACAAATATCTAACAAAACAATACCTGTATAACCTATTATATCGTATGTCAAATAAATACAAAATATTAATAAGAGATAAAGCAATATCTGTATAACCAATATCTCGTCTATCAAATATAGACAATTATATGAAACAAAATTATATCTGTATAACCAAAATCTCGCATGTTTTATTATCAAATAAATACTTAGACTTAAAGAGTACTGTACTAAAAAAATCGAATTACATTATACCTTGGCTCAAAACTTATGTTTTGCTATATTGTCATGAAACTGCTTCTAGAGGCAAAGTTATATATCTATATAAAGTAAAAAGGCCATCCACCAATCAGCACGCCCCCTTTTACCTTCTCTCTTCATCAGCTGAGTTTGACACTTCGGGCTCATGACATAAACATGCCACGCCTTCCCAGCCAACCAATCAGAAGCCTGGGTCAAATACATCAGTGCCAGCCATATACTCGCGTAAGCCACTAAAAGACATTTGCAACCAGCTTCCAGGAACATATTATGAAGAGAAAAGAGTGGAGGCGAAGAGAGAGAGAATTCAAGACGTGCGGGTGGCCGAGCGGCCGGCTCAGCCAATCACAGCAACGGAGAGCGGGAGGCGTGACTATATTAAGGGGGTTGGGGAGGCTGCAGCGGTCACTTCGAGGTGGTACTTGGTGACGCTCTGGTCTCTCTTAGAGGCCTGTAGCCCCACCCCGTCCCATCTTCAAGCGGAAGAAGAAAGAAGAAAGAAGAAAGAAGAATCTTCAAGCAGCAGTAGAAGATGGACGAGTTGAGGACCAGAAAAACCTAGCCCCATAGCTTCCTCCATCAGTTCTCTCTCCTCCTCCAATCGACACCTCGATCTGCGCTCGCCCGGCCAATCAGCTCCCTGCATCTCACCTCATATTTCATCATCATCCTCGTCCATTCTCATTATTTCCTATACTCTTATCTTTTCCCCAAAACCTTTTCCACTACTTTTCCTTTTCTAGATTATTAAATATTACCCACTACCGCCCATTAGAAGCCCACTTGTAGTACGACGCCGAACCATGAAGGCATTGCTATGAAGGGGGGGGGGGGGGGGGGTTTAGCCCCTGGTTATAGGAGGCAAGTGGGTAGGGTTTATACTTCAAGTAGGTTAGGGTCTGGTGACATAGGCTTGCCTACAGTCCAAGGACATAGGTAGGAGTTAGGTTTTTTCTGGGGACATCCCATAGGGGTGCCCCCTGGGTACAGTTTTAAAATTCTCCATAAAAATGTTCAATTAACTCTACCTCCCTAACTTGTTATTTCCCCATTCATTTTCACTTTTCTTATAGTTAGCAATTAAACTTGTTTCTCCCAATGATTCAGTATGGCACTGTATGTCAAATTCAAATGCATTAACGATCCCCCTGATGACCCAGGGTCTCACATATTTAGTATCACTCAAACCCAAATAGTCAGGGTTTTCAAAAATCTCAATGTTATCAAAATAAGACTTGCTTCACAAAAAGATCTTGATGCATATCTCAACCCCGCCACTCTAAAGAAACTCCAATCTGCTGGTTATGAACTAGTCCTCTCCCCAGAACTTAAAGCTGCCTGTACAGTCAAAATTCTGCACCCTGACAAGAACATCTTCAACAAAGACGAAGATGAGATTGCCAGGGAAATTTCCAAGAAAAACTCCATCACTGTCTGTGAAGTATTTAAAACCCAACGTCAAGCCCTCAAAATTCAATGTGCCTCCCCTCAGGAGGCCAGTAAGCTTCTAAAAACAGGTCTCAAGGCATTTCATGTGATTTTGCCGCCTGATTTTCTGACCCCTGAGTCCTGGATCAATCTCGGGCAGTGCTATAACTGTTATGCTTACGGACATCCCACAGCCCAATGTAAGAAAACAGTAACTAGCTCTCGTTGTGCTGAGTCAGGGCACTCATTTACCACCTGCTCTTCAATCACTCTGAAATGCTCAAACTGCAATGGCCCTCACATTGCAATCAGTGCCGAATGTCCCTTCCGTCTCAATGTCTTAAAAGACACTAGAAAAAAAGCAAAGGCCACTCCAACCACTCCCAACCAAACACGTCCTTTATTCTCATCCCACCCAGTCACTGCCACATCATATGCTTCAGTGACCACCTCACACATCCCTCAATCCTCCCCCCCTACCCCACCCAACATCAATCCTCCCGGCCCATTGTTCAACCGCGAAATATTCGCCCAAACTGCAGTCCTTGTTAATGTTGCACTCCACCTCACGAACCAAAAAGTCACCCCACAGTTTAACAAGCTCCTAAATGATGGCCTGACTGCCCACAACCTCCCTGCCATCATGATCCCTGAGTCTTGGTTCCAGCATAGTAAGAACTCTCACAATCCATCTCTCTCAGCCACTCCTCTTCCTATTCCACTACCCTCAACCTCTACCTCCAACTCATCCTCCACTACCCCTATTCCTCAACCCCAAGCGCCAACGAAATCCCTGAAATGTCAATCCCTCTCACCACTGAAAATGAACCTCAAGATCCCCCTACCCAAACTCCCCCCCCCCCCCCCCCTCACAAATGTCACTGACCCAACTCTCAATGCATCTGACCCTGACCTTCCTAACCTTACTACCCCAACATCCTTCATGCCTCCCCCACCCCCTCCTACACCAAAAACGCCCACCATTCCTCCCCAATCTCCTCTAAAACGAAAACCCACCAGTCCAGCCGAGATATCCTCCCCTGAATGAAACCGTTCTCGGTCAAAGTCACGTAAAGTCGAAACCCCCAGAAAAAACACCAACTCTACCTCCAAATCTCCATCTTTTGAAGGAGTCCTCTCCTCATCCTCTCCCTCTCCAACCCGGGCCCCACCATCCCCCCACTCCCCCACACATAGCTCACTTCACGATACCCCATCATGTTAAGAGTCATCCAATTCAACATAAGACACTATTACACTAACAGACACCTACTCACACAATTAATTTTAGATAATGACCCAGACATAATACTAATTAACAGCACCTGTACGTACAACACACATAAAATTAGATTCTTTGGTTACACAACACGACAGACCGACGGCGATGCCAACGATGGAGTTGTAATCATGATAAAAAGAACCATTCAACACGAATTTATCACAGACTGGACATACAAACATTTCCTTGCAGTTAAAACACACACAACACTTGGACCCCTCATAGTTGCCACCACATATGTCAGACCCAATACCTACATCCCTTACACAGATTTAAATACCTTATTCAATAACAATGCACCTAGTGACGCCTCCCGGCGTTAGCAGAATGGTTGCGTGGGGCATTGCAGCTCGCTAGCGCTCGCCAGGATGGGGGGATGGGCTACAGTTGTCCTAGAATGATCTGCCTTATTTAATTAGTGTCGTGTTGCCACAGACAGTCTAGAAATGGTCTTTGTTTTGGTCTGTGACCGCGCCTTATATTTTATATTCGCTATAATATAAATGTTGCTTGTGTGGGAGGCGAGCGAGAGAGGGTGAGGGAGTACACCTGGCAGCGGGGTGAGCTATGACGCGGCTCGCTTGGGCGCTGACGGCGTTGGCGGCCGGGTGGTCAACTAGTCCCTTCCCGTCGCGGCCTCGTGTTCTTTACCAGCTCAGAGTTTGCCTGACACGCGTATCGCCTACATCCTTTGCAATTCTGTCCCCCATACTCGCCACTTTGCATACTATTTCTCTCTCTCGACTTCTCCTTTCTCATTCTCTAATCTTTATTAAACTCAACATCCATTCTGGTTTCAGCATAGACATTCACCGTCGACCAGTCGTATTGTACGCGAAGCTCTCAGATATTTCCATGTATTAGGTTAAGGAGGTATTATGCTTTATTGAGGTTTTGAGAGACGGACTTTTCCGTATGTGTCCTCTCTCGGGAAGGTTGTAGACCGGTATATGTCTCCCTGGCAAGGTGTTGAGTGATTCTTCTTGGTTATCTAAAGCTAGACTAGGGGTAAGGTTACTGTGTCGTTGTCTCCGATGTGTGCAGTGTTAGCTAAGCCCTGCACGACATCGACAGGTACTGTGGGAGCCTAAGTTGTCTTCGGGTGGGTTTACTTTGCGAGCACAGCGCTGTGGTGTGAGAGGGCCATAGCCTATCCCTCACAACATAGTGCTGCCTCTTTGTGTTGACTTCTGAGGGATCGCCAGGATAGAGCTAGGTACTAGAGACCTAGATTTATCAAGAGAGCATCCCCGTCATATAACGTAATCTTCATTATACCACCTTCGGACAACGTTAGGCTACGAGTCGCATGCTCGCCCATTGTTGCCCTGCCTTGATACCCCAGCTAGACTTTATTAACTGAGCAGACACTGGTTAGAGATAAGCCCCCATTATTATATGTATGCAGCATTATTATTCACTGCACTTTTGAGCCGAGGTTGTTGTTGAGTTGCACAACCCTAGTAGGCTGTTACGTTGTGTCACGAAGCATTTCTTTAGTTGTCGAGCATTACTACCTTTGCGCAGTCTTTATTATTCGTCTGCCTATTATTACTATATGTCCTAGCATTTATTGTGACCCGTATTCTGCATTATAATTGTTCAAGCTTCTTTACGAACATCTTCCCAGCATCAGACTTATTTCAGAAGTTTCCAGTTGAAGTTGCAGGACTAGCATTGCACTTTCTTTAATACAGGAGTGCCAGTTATTTGAGTATCTACCGTAACGTTAAATAATCACGTTAACTATCTTTTCTTTGTGTAACATAATCGAGTAATCTTTTACTGTTTGAGAATAGGCTGTTTCATTGAGCGTCAGCCTAGTGTGTGTGCACCAGTTACCGAGTCATAGGATACCTCGTTGTCCAGGCACGACTCAGGGCGGTAATGGTGTTTTGTTTTCCAGTGTTTAAGGCAGGGGTTGGATCTAGTGTTACCGTTGTTGCATTTTGCCATTATCTAGTCCAATGTTGAAGAGCCCTGTGTCTTTGAGAACCTGGATCGTAACAAATGGCGACCTAGCTCAGTATCTTGTGAACTAAGAGATAATTGCAGGATTGTTGTGGTCATTTGTTTTATTGAGGAATATAGTGGGCACGTTAAATTTTGTTTGGCAAAGTAGTATAGCACTTGAGAGTCTTCAGACATTTTTCGCAAGTGAATAGTGCTACATAGGAGCTTGGGTACTTTTTTTTTTTTTTTATAAACGTGAGAATTTTTGGTGGACACAATGGGAGACGAATCAGATCATACTGAGAGTTCAGGGAATGATGCAGGCTCTGATGGTCAGATGCCAGGGGGGTTAGTAACTAGTGAGGAGGCCGCAAAGAAGTTTTTGGAGGTGCCTATAACAGCTGATCGACTAGAGGGAATTAGCAAGTATGGTCTACAGTGTTTGGCTCCCCTCATGGGGCTTAAGGTGGCTCATGGCATCAAGAAGAACGATTTGAGGGCTTGCGTACTGGGGGCGGCTAGTGAGGTCCAGGGTGGAGAGGGTGCTCAGGGACTTCTGCTCGAGCCCCCCCTCCACTCTACTCCCATCGGGACCTCTAGGATGCCGGAGTTTAGTACGTTCCCGCAGGCCGATAGCCGCTGGCAGCGTGGTTTAGGATCGCTGGGTGGGCCTCCAATAGTTGCACCTCCTCCTCAAAGTTTCACTACAGAAATGCTCTTCCAGCTTGAGATGGCTAAGATGCAGGCTGAGCGTGAGGAACGTCTCGAACTCGCTAAGATAAAGGCTAAACAACAGACTGATCTCGAACTCGCGAGAATAAAAGCCCAGTCGGAGGCTGAGTCTACCAGGTACCGTGCAGATATCGATCTTGAGAAGACTCGGGTGGAAACGACAGGGCAACGTCTCGGTGGTCGGAATCTTGGGCATGATCAGTCTTTGTCGCACCTGTTGAAGCTAGTCCCTGTATTTGATGAGTCGGGTGTAACCGAATTTTTCATGAGATTCGAGAAGAAGTGCCAGGAACACCAGTGGCCTGGGGAGAAATGGGCAGCCCTTGTTTCCTCTAGACTTGTGGGCAAGGGACTCAAGGCTTATGATGCATTGCCTATAGAGTCGTGTATTATCTATGAGGAACTCAAGGAGGCTGTCCTGAGAGCATACGAACTACAACCAGAGACGTACAGGTTGAAGTTCCGGGGTGTTACCAAGGGTCGGGAGAGCACCTTTTTGGAACATGCCCGGGAGCTGTCCGATGCTTTTGGGAATTGGCTGAGGTCGGAGAAAGCTACTACTTTTGACGACATTAAACAGTTGGTGCTTTTAGAGCAGTTTTTCAAATGCACGGGCAGCGACCTGACGTTAAACCTGAAAGAAAAGCAACCAAAAACTCTACAGGAGGCAGCTGAGATGGCTCACCTCCGGCTATCACTAATTCGTTGGTGCGGGTCTGCCCAGCGTAGTGAGGCAGGTAACAAGGGGCGTGACGCCCCACCCCCCCGAGTTAGTGATATACCTTATGCAAACAAGTACAAGAGCCATGATACCAAGACTGACCACAAGACTAGCACCGTCCCGTTTAAGAAGGGGCCGGGCCCTTCCCAGTACCAAGGGAAGCCCAAAGGGGAGTTGGAGTGTTATCATTGTCATAAAAAGGGGCACTTTGCAAGAGTCTGTCCTAGCAAACCACCTACAGCAGCTGTGTCTTTGGCCTGCAACATTGGTGTGTCTCCGAAGTCATCTGAGTTTGCCCGGGGCAGTTCGTCAGAGGCTGAGGCACAGCCAATGCAGAAGCACCTGGGAGGCTCGAACCCTGCTCAGGATGTTTTTTTGCGACCATAGAGGGCGGGGTTGCGTGATGTGGGCGGGGCGCAAGCATGGAGTAGAGGTCTTGCGTGATACAGGTGCTTCCCAGACTCTGATGAAAAACTTGACTGGCTACCCTATAAACTCGGCTCGGGATGTCGCGTTTATGGAGAAACTGCCAGTGGAGGGCGTCGACCTTCTTCTCGGCAACGACTTTGCAATGCCCGCTTCTGAGGTTCTACCCTTAGTCGTTGCCGAGAGGCCGGCCGACGTGAGTAGGGAAGAGCAAGAGTGGGTCGAGCGGTGCCAGACACAACCCATGGCGTGTGTTGTCACCCGAGCTCGGGCAGCTAAAGTGTCACAGCCTAGTCCTCCGTCTTCAGACCAGCGGAGGAACGATCAACAGGAGGAGGCTAAAGCTGGAGTTGGTTTTAAGAGTTTTGACTCGGCGGCTCTCCTGGGTGATTCAGTATTAGCACCATTACTTAATTCTGGAGTAGCCTCTGGGCCTGCCATCGAGAGTGACGAGGCTGGGCATGACGAGTCTCCACGACAGCAACGTTATGTACATCGAGAGAGACAGAGGGAGCAGCCCAGTATCGGGGAAGGTCATGCATTGCTCCGGGAGCAGTTAGATCGTTTGGCACCCTCAGATATACGTCGGTTGCAACTAGAGGACCCTGAGCTCCAAACGTGTGCTAATGGAGCTGTAGAGCTCGACGAGGACGGCGATGCACAGCCAGGAGATTTTTTTAATTTAGAAGGCATCCTCTATAGGCGTTTTCAAGACCCTAAACGTAGTTGGCAAGAGGGGTCCGGAGTAGGGGACCAGATGGTGGTGCCACGGGAGTGCAGGGATAGCCTACTGAGGTTGGCGCATGACATACCACTGGCAGGACATCTAGGGGTGAGAAAAACGGTGGCGGCTTTAGAAAAATTGTTTTGGTGGCCGGGGTTGAAGGGGCAGGTGGCAACCTGGATAGCAAGGTGTCATACGTGCCAGAGGGTTGGAAAACCTAACCAAACAATTCCGAGAGCCCCGTTGCACCCCATTCCTGTCAGTGGACCGCCCTTCAGTAAGGTCATCATTGATATGGTCGGACCCCTAACCCCTACTAGTGCCTGTAATAAATTTCTATTAACTATCATGGATGTGGCCACTCGTTATCCTGATGCATATCCAATTAGAAATGGCACGGCGAAAACTGTTGTCCGGTGCCTGCTCTTGTATTGCTCGCGGTATGGTTACCCGCAAGAGGTGCAATCGGACCAAGGTTCTAATTTGACCTCTAATCTGTTCAAACAAACTATGATTCAGCATGGCATCAGCACTGTCGTCTCTTCTGCGTATCACCCGGAGAGTCAAGGGGTGTTGGAGAGGTGGCACGCCATGCTAAAAAGCATTCTTCGATGTTACTGCGCAGAGAACGGAAAGGATTGGGACCTTGGTCTGCCGTATGTTTTGTTCGCGGCAAGAGAAGTACCTGGAGAGAGTCTCGGTTTCAGTCCGAATGAGCTTGTTTTCGGGCATCAGGTGAGGGGCCCTCTCCACATGGTGAAGGAGATTTGGGAGGGTACCGCTAAGCCATGTTCTATGTTGAGATACGTCCTCGAGAGCAGAGAGAGAATGCTTAGAAGTCTGGAGCTGGCCGGGCGTAATTTGGTGAGTTCGCAGGCCCCGTATGAAGGACAGGTACGATACTAAGGCGAAACTCCGGGAGTTTCAGGTAGGTCAAGAGGTGTTGGTCCTGTTGCCTTTGTCAGGTCATCCTCTGGCTGCCAAGTACGCTGGGCCTTATCGGGTGGTGTCAAAGATCTCCGATCTAGATTACCTCGTTGCCACTCCAGACCGGAAGAAGCGTAACCAACTATGCCACATTAATTTGTTGAAGGAGTATGTGAGGCGCCCACCTGAGTCACTAGCTGTCCCTCTGTTGACCTGCTGCGGTCATGGTGGAGAAGGAGAGGGGGGCAGCAATGATCAGGTGGATGATAACTGGGATTGTCATGTCTCGGCTGATCAGTGGGCGGGGAATTCGAGCCAATGTGCGCATGATGCTCTGGCACACCTGCCGGAGGAACAGCAGGTGGCAGTGCAGCGCCTGTTCGATTCATACCCCACCGTATTTGCCGAGCACCCAGGCCTCACTACTCAAGCGGTGCATGACATCGATGTAGGAGAGCACCCCCCCTTCAAGTCGATACCTTATCGGGTGCCACCCATTAAACTCCCAGACCTCAGGGATGAGCTGGAGTATATGCTGGCGAGAGGCTTGATCGAGAAGGGGGCAGTACGGTGGACTTCTCCTGTCACTCTGCAGCCCAAACCTGATGGAAAAGTTCGGTTCTGCATTGACTTTAGGCGGTTGAACGGGTTGACCCCCACCAATGCATATCCTCTTCCCCAGGTGGATGACAGTGTGGATAAGATCGGGAAAGCAAGGTACTTGACCAAGGTAGACCTCGTCAAAGGCTACTGGCAAGTACCACTGTCTGAGCGGGCTAAAGAGGTGTGCAGGTTTGTGGTGGATGGCAGTACTTACCGTTGCAACGTTATGCCATATGGTCTGAAAAATGCACCGGCCACTTTCCAGAGCTTAACCCTTATTTAGCGGCGAGCAACATAAGTCGAGTTAAATAAAGCTGGACTATGTGGCGGCGCTCGACATAGGTCGAGTGGCAATTTCAGCACGTAATGTGGCTGAGAGAGAGAGACAAGTGGTGGCAGGAGACTAGCGAGCGTATGACTGCTCCAGACCACCGCGGCGAACCTACTGACACAAATCTCAGCTCCCTCCTCCCTCTCTCACTCGCTACATACTCAATTATGTACTGAAAGTACCGAATTACCTGCTTTTTGCACTCGCGTTGCACGGTTATTGCAAGAAAACTATCCATCATACAAGGATCGTTATGGTGTCATTCGAAAGCTCTGTTTATGCCCTTTCAGGGATAGGTACTTGTTTTACGTTCTGGGTCTTATTTAGGCATGAAAATGATCACGTAAACAGCCCTATTTTGGCTAAAAACACCCCGCTGTGCGGTACACATAAATAAACCGCATAGGCCGCTCGTAAGGTGTTAATGAACGACATCGTAGCAGACATCCCAAACTGTACTGTCTACCTTGATGACGTGATCATTTATGACAACGATTTCCAAAGTCACTGTGTTATCACATAGAAGCCTTATTTAGTCAACTTAGTAAAGCAGGCTTGGTGGTTAATCTGGGCAAGTGTGACTTTGTGCAAGCCACGGTGCAGTATCTGGGGTTTGTGGTTGGGTTAGGGCAGGTGAGCCCGCCCCAACAGAAGATACAGGCTATCGACTTGTTCCCCAGGCCGACCACCAAGCGGCAGATCATGAGATTTTTGGGCATGATTGGGTATTACCGCCGCTTTATAAGAGGCTATTCTACTGTGTTAGCTCCTTTGACAGATCTACTAGCCAAAGATAAAAAGTTCCGCTGGGCACCTGAGTGTGAGCAGGCGTTTCGAGTAGTTAAACACCTTTTATGCACTCACCCTATCCTCAGGGCCCCGGACTTTGAACGACCATTTCAGTTGGCGACTGATGCCAGCGGAGTAGGGGCTGGTGCCGTACTTTTGCAGACAGACGAGGAAGGTCTTGAGCATCCAGTCAGTTTCTTTTCAAAGAAATTTAATTCACCACAGAAAAACTATTCGGTTGTTGAAAAGGAACTGCTGGCAATCGTGTTAGCGCTCAGACACTTTGAGGTCTATGTTCCTGCCTATGGGCCAGTCGTGGTAGTGTATACCGACCACCACCCGCTTAAATTCCTCAATCAATTCCACAACCGGAATATGAGGCTGACCAGATGGTCGCTCATGTTGCAAGAGTACAACTTAGACATTCGCCATATTGTCGGATGTGAGAATGTGATTGTGGACTGTTTGTCGCGGGTGGAGGATCCGGGGTAGGCTACCACAGTATGTTGGTATAGCCTCCTGTCTTGGCTCGCGGTGTATTTTTGCGCTGGTGCTTGTTGGCTCGCGTGTGTAGCATCAGCGTTGGGCCGCAGGGCAGGAGTTGTTGGCTTTGATTAGAAGAAAATTAGGCTACATCTATAGTAGCCGCCAAAAACAACATTAAAATAAAATATGATAAATTAAATAAAAACTCTTTCTTTTTAATAATTAATTTTAAGATAATATTGTAGCTGAGTACTGAGTGCAGATGATTTTCCCTCAGTAGGCTGTGCTTCTTAAAGCTCGCTCTGGGAGCACAATGTTATGAATTAATGTATTATATTTGGGAAAGGTGATAAGATTTTTTTATATAAAAATTTTGTTGTATTTTTTTTGAGGAGACTGAGCTTGCATTCCATGAGTGGCAGAGTGGTTAGGAGTGGCAGATTCTAGCGACATTCTGCCTGTTCAGATATGGGCTCATGGTTGAGTGTCCCATATCTTGGGGGGGGTGTGACGCCTCCCGGCGTTAGCAGAATGGTTGCGTGGGGCATTGCAGCTCGCTAGCGCTCGCCAGGATGGGGGGATGGGCTACAGTTGTCCTAGAATGATCTGCTTTATTTAATTAGTGTCGTGTTGCCACAGACAGTCTAGAAATGGTCTTTGTTTTGGTCTGTGACCGCGCCTTATATTTTATATTCGCTATAATATAAATGTTGCTTGTGTGGGAGGCGAGCGAGAGAGGGTGAGGGAGTACACCTGGCAGCGGGGTGAGCTATGACGCGGCTCGCTTGGGCGCTGACGGCGTTGGCGGCCGGGTGGTCAACTAGTCCCTTCCCGTCGCGGCCTCGTGTTCTTTACCAGCTCAGAGCTTGCCTGACACGCGTATTGCCTACATCCTTTGCAATTCTGTCCCCCATACTCGCCACTTTGCATACTATTTCTCTCTCTCGACTTCTCCTTTCTCATTCTCTAATCTTTATTAAACTCAACATCCCTTCTGGTTTCAGCATAGACGTTCACCGTCGACCAGTCGTATTGTATGCGAAGCTCTCAGATATTTCCATGTATTAGGTTAAGGAGGTATTATGCTTTATTGAGGTTTTGAGAGACGGACTTTTCCGTATGTGTCCTCTCACGGGAAGGTTGTAGACCGGTATATGTCTCCCTGGCAAGGTGTTGAGTGATTCTTCTTGGTTATCTAAAGCTAGACTAGGGGTAAGGTTACTGTGTCGTTGTCTCCGATGTGTGCAGTGTTAGCTAAGCCCTGCACGACATCGACAGGTACTGTGGGAGCCTAAGTTGTCTTCGGGTGGGTTTACTTTGCGAGCATAGCGCTGTGGTGTGAGAGGGCCATAGCCTATCCCTCACAACATAGTGCTGCCTCTTTGTGTTGACTTCTGAGGGATCGCCAGGATAGAGCTAGGTACTAGAGACCTAGATTTATCAAGAGAGCATCCCCGTCATATAACGTAATCTTCATTATACCACCTTCGGACAACGTTAGGCTACGAGCCGCATGCTCGCCCATTGTTGCCCTGCCTTGATACCCCAGCTAGACTTTATTAACTGAGCAGACACTGGTTAGAGATAAGCCCCCATTATTATATGTATGCAGCATTATTATTCACTGCACTTTTGAGCCGAGGTTGTTGTTGAGTTGCACAACCCTAGTAGGCTGTTGCGTTGTGTCACAAAGCATTTCTTTAGTTGTCGAGCATTACTACCTTTGCGCAGTCTTTATTATTCGCCTGCCTATTATTACTATATGTCCTAGCATTTATTGTGACCCGTATTCTGCATTATAATTGTTCAAGATTCTTTACGAACATCTTCCCAGCATCAGACTTATTTCAGAAGTTTCCAGTTGATGTTGCAGGACTAGCATTGCACTTTCTTTAATACAGGAGTGCCAGTTATTTGAGTATCTACCGTAACGTTAATTAATCACGTTAACTATCTTTTCTTTGTGTAACATAATCGAGTAATCTTTTACTGTTTGAGAATAGGCTGTTTCATTGAGCGTCAGCCTAGTGTGTGTGCACCAGTTACCGAGTCATAGGATACCTCGTTGTCCAGGCACGACTCAGGGCGGTAATGGTGTTTTGTTTTCCAGTGTTTAAGGCAGGGGTTGGATCTAGTGTTACCGTTGTTGCATTTTGCCATTATCTAGTCCAATGTTGAAGAGCCCTGTGTCTTTGAGAACCTGGATCGTAACAACCTACACTTATACTTGCAGACTTTAACGCTAGACACCAAGCTTTCCAACATAATACCATTAATCAACGTGGAATTCAACTATTAGCACTACACAACCACAAAAGATTAACTTTTCAAGGCCCAGACTTCAATACAGTTTTCACACCAAACGGTAATGGTAAACCTGACCAAGCTTTTAATATATTCCATCATGATATTTCCCCAGGGCCACTTTCAGGATCAGATCACATCCCAGTTTTCATGTCAATTTCTTCAAACCCAATTCAAGTCCCATGTCAATCTCATTTTAACTACTCACAAGCAAACTGGGAAGAATTCAAAAACATTTTATCAGAAGACAACTACATACACGACTATGAGGGACAACACTACACACACATAGACCAACAAATTGAGAACCTACAGAACAAAATCATAAATGCAGCCAACACAACCATCCCAAAAACTACATACAAAATCAAACACACTTTCAGACCCTCCATCAGAACACAGCGACTCCTAGTGTGCTATCGTCGTCGATTCTAACAGAACAAACACAACCGCATACCAGGCCGAGTACGTTACGACCTCTCCAACCTCAGAACTCACATCCTTAACAGCCTGCAATCTGATCATGACGCTCACTGGACTCACCTAGTACACTCAGCAGAACAAAACAGAAAAACTAAGCCCTGGGAATTCTGGCAACATATAAAACGTTTAAAAGGTAATACCACTCCCAGAACATCCTCCCTCACTATTAATGGCAACAAAATTACTGATCCTAGGGCTATCACAGATACATTTAAACAGACATGGCAACATGTATACCACCCACACCCCATTGAAAGGCCTGCCGAACAACACATCCGAAATATAGAACAACATCTCACTACCATCCCTGACATCTCCCATGACACACACATTAACCTAAACACACTTGACCCTCAAAACATACTCACTGCTCCCATTGTGCCAGACGAAGTCAAATTCATCCTGTCTAAAACACGGAGAGAGGCGCCTGGTGCCACAGGTATTAATCACCACCTTGTAAAGCACCTACCTAACACTTTCATAACAGCACTCACTCGCCTCTACAACGCCATCCTGGCATCAGGCTACTTTCCCGTCTGCTTCAAGACAGCGACCATTATCCTCATTCCCAAGAAAAACCAAGACAAGACTAATCCACTAAACTACAGACCCATTAGTCTACTTGAGACTCTTGGGAAGACTCTAGAACGTATCATAAACCACCGACTCAGACTATTTCTCGAAGACGAAGGACTCCTCACGAACATGCAATTTGGTTTTAGACAACACAGATCGACACAAGAAGCACTAAACATTATCACAAACTACCTTCACATAAACAAACAGTCCAGACGAAAAAACAAGACAGCCTTAATTACAAAGGACATAAAACGAGCTTTTGACACAGTGTGGCACGAAGGCTTGAAGTACAAAATCTGTGAAAATTTCAACTTCCCATTAATTACTCAGAAACTTCTCTGCAACTTTTTGGATAATAGAACAGCCAAAATTAAGTTTTCTAATCTTTATTCAGATTCATTTACACTAAACGCAGGCGTACCTCAGGGCTCAGTGCTCGCTCCTACCCTCTACATCCTATACACAAATGACTTTCCCAACCCCACTCACAATGACTCTCTCACAGTAATGTACGCAGACGACGTGACGCAAATAATAAGAGCAGACACAATAGACGCATTGACAAACAGAGCTCAAAGAGAACTTGATAAAGTAGCACAATGGGAGCAAAAATGGCGGATTCAGGCTCATCCTCAAAAATCACACGTCACATACTTTGCCAAAGGACATCCCCGCCCAAGACCCTTATTCCAGAACTCCCGAGCACCTGTCCCTAACCGCACACAAATAAATGTCTCTCCCACAAACAAAGTACTCGGCCTCACATTCGACAAAAACATCCGATTCCACAAACAAGCACAAACTTCCATTGCCATCGCATCTAAATCCCTACAAACCATCTATCGATTCAGAAATGCCTCAATAAAAACCAAGCTTCACTTATACAAAGCACTTATAAGACCTCTTTTGTGCTACGTCCCACTCAGCATTTCACTTTCGGCCCCTACCAACCAACTAAAATATCAAAGAATACAAAATAAAGCACTGAAGTGGATGTTCGGGACTCAGTGGTATGAGTTCCAGACGGCACAACATCTTCACAATCTAGCCCACATCCCCCTTCTAAATACTTATTGGCAGCAATTAGCAGAAAAACAAATTATAAAACTTGAGACCTTTCATGATAACTTCATCCAAATTTTCAACAGAATTTGATATCCCCCCCGCCCCTTGTCAAACCTCCTTCACCCCAACAACAGAGAGGCACCCATTCCAATATTCACTTAAAATCAGGATTGGTAGAGGAGGTGGGTCATGCCGGCTCGTCCACAGTCCAGCCTCCCTACCACTCTTGACCTAGATTCCTAGCTTCACTTCCCATTAAAATGTATAATTTCACAGACAAAGTACAAGACAACAACCTTTTAACGTAACTTCTATAATAATAACAGTACAGCTTTCTTACAGGTTCTGCCACTGACAGACTTCCCCAGCAGTACCCCTTTTGACTCAATGCCACCCAAAATTACCTCCCCCTTTTATACCATTTTCGAATTACTACCACCCAAAAATACAACCCCAATACATGCAAGCACTTTCGATCTTATACCACCCAAAATTAACTTGCTCCCCATCCCTTGCCCCCTTCTTGGCAAGCCATCCTGAATCTCATTAAAGTAACTTCTCCAACTAAATCAACTCAACCCCAGCTCAATTATTCAACTCACGCACGTTGGGTCAAGCCCCGACACCCTATTTCTCCCACTATTATCACTGTCTCTCCTACTTAACCAATAAAAACTTCCCTTCTTTCACCCTCACCCACCTTTTCTATATTGATTCATTCATTCATTCTGCAGCGGTCATTCACCTCTCGGAACCCACTGGGCGAGTTTCTTGCAACCCACTTCCTCTCTCTCGCTTGGGCACCAAAGGGAACTCGGAACCACTTATTCCAGCCACCCAGCCCTCACCAAATGTTCCAGTAAAGACCACCTCAGGCCTAGGATCGCTCTCACCTACTAGGCGGATACACCTTCAGTATCCGAGAAAATGCATAACTAACCCAGTGGTTCCATAATAATTGATGTGTCCTTATAGGACAAACTAAAGAGAAAAGACACTAGGCTTTTGTTTATAAATAAAATGATGATGTGTTAAGAGGGAAATAGTTATTCTTGTTAGAGAAGGCTCCATGCCGATTAGCTATAACTAGTATAGGATCTGCTAGGACAGCAAATATATATTAATAGTAAAATGAAAGGGAATAATTCTTGAGGATAGACTCGCAACTATAAGGCTCAGGGGAATAAATAATAGTTGCCATTAGACTAGCTTTAGTTTGAGAAATAGGTAGGAAGGACACTAGTCCGTATGATCAACGTAATCTTTGGTTATAAAGGAAACATTACCTATTATGATAGTTAAAGGAATATTCGGTCAGTTCTGTGTTAAGCGTTACGGATGTTAAGTCCAGGATAATATTATAATCATAAGAATCCATGTAAAGGGATAAAAGCGGAGAATCTTGTCCATGTAGAGTTATTGAGGTACTGCTTACATTAGGTTAAGAATTATTATTGACTAGGTGGTATATGTGAATATAAATTGTTTGTAATAGGATTACGCGTATATATAATCCAAGAGTATTTAGATAAGGCAATCGAGGTAACTTGTAACAACGCCCTGGTCATTAGAGGAAATGTATTGTATGAAGTAACGAGAAGATTATATAATCAAAGAGTATTTAGAAGGGCAATTGAGGTAAAATTGTAACCACGCCCTTGTTTTATGAGTAAATGTATTGTATACGGTTAAGAGGATATATTAATTGAAAGGTCATAATTGTAGTAACGCCTTTGTCTCTGGAGTAGACATAGTAGGCCCGGTAAAAGTATATCATTCCGAAGTTTAGTTTAGGAATATAACTCTTGTTTTAGATAAGTGAATAAAGGTATGATTCATTGATGCCCTGGTCTCTGGAGTAGACACAGCAGGGCTCGGTAAAAAACATATTATTTTAGAAACTAGTAACGTGCCTTTGGATCGCAGCCGACTTGAATCAATACCTGACTATCGGGAATCCAAATAGGGAGTAACGGGAGTTCTCGGGTTCCAAAGTACAACCTATGTTGGGTCGACGTAATAGTCAATCCGTGTCTTGAACTCATCTCGGCCCGAACAGAGAAACAGTTATTAGTGTAGTAGCAAGTTTGTTTAATAAAGTATACGAACTTCTAAATGACTGTTGATTTATCCCCCACTCTAGTAGTATATTCGAAATAAGAAAATAAGTACTACACTATATATTAACCATAAGTTTCATTATTTTCAGAAAAGCAAATCATGATGAAATTTGAGGATTGTGTGTTAACCATTAAAGTGCGAAGCTATGGCAGTTCAAAGTGCCTGCCATAAGAAGGTATTGGCTTCAATTCTGACTAAAATCGTCATATTTACCATTTATAACATTATTACTTCTCCATATGCGCCTATTTTACTTTTATATGAACATATGAACATTGAAGAGCAATAAAAGAAGTGGTAACAGCAATTGGCTGGTGAAAAACTTATATTTTAGCACCGTGGTCGTAATCTGAGGTGGACCTGCGAGAGACTAACATCCTCCCTCTCCACAGACCTGTCACCGACCCGTATGCTACTGAGAGACTAGGAGACGTCTGAGACTGGCTAGAGGGTCGGAGAAAGACTCCCCCATATTCCCCCTTCTCTCCCAGCCACCGTCGCCCGAAAATACTCGATAAATATCTGGAATAATAGGGAAAATACCCGATAATTGAGGAGGGGGGAGAAAGTGGGGGAAGGAAGGGAATTGGGGAGGGGGGTGACACATATGGAGGAGTGATAGAAGGTATGCGAGGGGAACTATTTCACCTAATCACATATTGCTTTGTTTTGAGTGCCAGTTTTTTTTTTTTAGAATTTCGAGAGAAAGCTCGCCGTCCACCAGTAAATCCTCTCGAAAGGATAGCCTACTCACTGTTCTTGTGTTAAACAGTTAATTTCAGTGTAACATCCTTATATTTGCAATAATACAATGTCTCATTGTTTTATAAAATGTATAATATTCTCACAGTTTCTAATCAAATATTCTTGCGTACTGTGTACAGGTATGTGTTTTTCTATCCTCACCCTAGAGCAGGGGTTTCCAAAGTGGTCGATATCGACCCCCAGGGGTCGATATCGACCATCCAAGGGGTCAATGAATCGCCAGGGGTCGAAAGGGGGTCGATAAATGGCCAGGGGGTCTATGAATGGCTAGGTGAGGAACGTTTCAGAAGATGTAGACCCATCTCTATGTGAAAAGCTAAAATGGTGTAAGAATACTCTGTTCAATTTGGCAGACCTATATTCAAAGTTTTGTCATTGGAAAGCCTTAATGAGGTACAGAAACGTCTGCAGGGTAAAGATGTTACCATTATTCAGACCAGGACAATTCTACTGGGCTTCCAAGGCAAACTAGGCTTGTTTAAAGCGTCAATGGCACATAGAGATTTTCAGTACTTTTCGAACTTACAATAGTTGGGAGAAAGTGAAAGCATTTCAGATGGTGACATAGAAACATACATAGCACACCTGGACAAATTGATTGAAGACTTTAAAGTGCACTTTGAAGACCTGGAGAAAATGGAAGTGCCTGAATGGATTCTTACACCATTTGACTTGGAAATACAAAATGCAGACATTGACTCTACTACTACTAATATTAAGGTACTACTATAATTCCACATACTGTATTTATTTTATCATAATATGCATGTAATACGTTTCTTTTTTCATAACATATTATATTATTCTTATTTATAAATGTTTGGGGGTCGATGAATAATTTGAAATTTTATGAAGGGGTCAATGAGCTGAAGAGTTTGGGAATCCCTGCCCTAGAGCAACTACAAGTTTTTCTTCTGTTCGTGTACACTTCCTCATGTTTGTGTTCAGACGTGAAACTGAAAGCCCAATTGAAGTCGGCAAATCTCCAAAAGAAGGACAGGTAATTCTAAAATAGCTTGTAAGCTTCTCTGGGTACCCTTTTAAGCCTTCATAATGGAGTATACAATGGACCCCTAAGAAGTGTATGGGTGATTATCGGGTACACCCAATACTTTCCATTATGTCTTCCTTATAATTTCTTGAGGAGCACAGTATGACACATACTACCTCCTCGATATTCATAATGAAACTGCCTGTGGTTGCCACAAAAACGTGGCCCGTGTGTATAGCATCCCTTTCCACTTTTGATTGGTGTCACAAACAATTGGCAGCCACCATCCACTGAAAATTGGCCTGTGTGCGGGGGCCTAACAGCGTTTAATTGATTTTAATCAGAAATAGAATAATTGTGGTGGGAAATGTAGTTATATAATTATTTTACCGGTAAATAACATCTCCAAGTAAACACGGTCACATATGTTATGGTAAAAAGCAAGGGAGAGTGAGGTAAACATGAGGGTGATATAATCGAGTGAAGGAACTTACAGGCAAAACAGGTTTGGGGGTTTACTTGCAGACAAATATGTGGGATTTGTCTAATATATGTAAAACATAACATAGACTCAGGTTTTCAGAGACCACAGCATTATTGTTGTCACTTTTGTTTCCAATGTTCCAAATCAATCTCTGGGCATAGGCTAATAGTCTGTGGATTTAACCACTCTAAAAGGTGAAGCCAGTAGGCTATATTTCAGATGGCGAGTGAGACATCAAGAACAAGGTTTGAGTGTTGCAACCGGCTCGTTTGTGATCTTATCTTCTTAGACATACAGTACAACGCCTAGTTGTTTCCTGGTGCAACTCTGACTACTCAAAGCTGCATCACCACTATCTCTCTGTCTCATCTCACAATCTCGGACAACTCTCTCCCTCAAACGCCACCTATTGAGCTCTTTAATCCTGAACGCTTGTTAAAGATTCAGTATATAATTATGAACATTCTAATTTATGAAAGATATTGCATTAGGTCTAACAGTACACTAGTTGTTCATAGGCAGTAAGCTAGAGTAACAGATAAAGTAATATATAATTTGTTCATAAATGTATTATATACAGTAATTACTTAACAATAACAATGGCAATCAACATTGATAGAAATATATGATGTGAATATTTAGGCTATATTTGGATGAGCATATACTAATATTGCCGGATAAGAGAGTTCATCATGGTTCATTTTGTTCCTGGATACTGTGCCACATCTATCCTATCAAAAAGCCGATCGCAGGACCATAAAATATTTAACGTTTGCTACTTTCATTGTGATGCCGTCTTCTCATATTGGTAACAAAAAACCTACAAACAGTAAACTACAAACAACTTATACTAAAGGGGCACTCGGAAGAGTGCATAACTCCACCAATGCTGGCATAGGTATGTACTCCACTGATCACCTTATAAATTCAATCACTTCTTCTTTGGTGCATATCCTATACTGTATGCCTGTCTTATTTCGTGGACATCGGTTTATAAGTTTCCGAGCAACCTACGCTGGCGGAGGTATGCGCTTCCCCGATCGCCTCCTAAATTGAATCACTTCAGCCTTGGCGTATATCATAATTATCTTCCTACCACATTTCGTGAAAAGTGGCTCATCAATATTTACGATATCGTGTTTACAGACACAGATAAACAAACAGACAAACAAATGGAGGCAAATACATAACCTCTGTCCAACTACGTTGTTGGAGGAAACGAGGATTAGGATTGACTCTGAAAAACTTTTGAAAATGTTTCGAAAAACTTGATAGATATTAGTTAGTTTAGAAAACTATGTATTGCTTCCAGTATTGTTTGCCCCCCCCCCTCCCCCCCCCAAAAAAAAAAACAGAATAAACAATTAACAAAAAAATACATATAAAATTATAATAATATACATAAACACATACATGAGTAAATATATAAATACACCAATATATAAATAAAAATATATACATAATTATATAAAGTATATATAATACAAAGCAACGTTACGATGCTATTGTTACAACCCACTTCGTATTCAGACCTAATTAGTTATAGGGTCTGAGGGTCAAGGTGGTCATAAGGGCACGGGTGCGCAACAGAAAAAGAAAAAAACATATGAACGCTAGACTGTAGAAGATGAGCCTATCACAGGTCTCCAAGTCGGATCCAAAATCAGGTCGCTTAAGAGTCGCCATTTCTGTCTTATACTTCAAAGCAGAATTGGAACCTGGCAAGAGGTCGCTAAATGCCGTGGCATTAACTTCAAACAAAACCAGAAATTATCTAACTACAGGTTATGGAACAACACTCGTCTCTTGCACATGTTAGTTTATAATCGTATTTATTCTTGCAGAAGATGCACTATAAATCATGTAGATGTCAATTAATATTCAAGGTCTAATTTGATTATGATATCAGCACAATAGCTATGTAAGACTAATGACGTTTCAATGATTGCTTAGAGGAACATGATAGAAAACTGCTTTACATTAACCACTATAGTTCTTGATCAAGATTAGATTGGGGTAACTGTCCTGCACCACAATATCTCAATAAACTGAAAGTACAACTTGACTTCCTACAACATCTTAGCTAACAGTAAATAATAATTCCACACATTCTTCTAGGTCATAAGAATTACACTCGCTCAACGATGCACTAGTATTGACCTCAGATATCAGCCAAATATATAAAAATCGTGATTCTACAGTACTCTAAAACTTCAATAGATAAAACAAAAATATTCAAGACCACTGCAGCGTTAGCAATTATAATTCAAAGTAGCCAGATGGAAACATCTGTTGCTCATACTTTAATAATATGCACCAAGAAATGTCTACATCTCACTATCCCTTGACCGCATCATTTATATTCACCAATGCATACACAACTCAACATATAATATAAGATCACCAAATCTTGTTACAAAGCACACAATATGAGACTGGAACACGGAATTCACCAAGCTGCGTTGTCACTATGCTATTAAAAAAAAAGAAAAAATACAATCTGTACTGCTTACGTTAAATTATCAAGCACTAATATTTAAATAAATATCATCGCTGTGTATTCTTCAATGATAGAGTATCATAAGGCACTATAATAACTCGACCAGTATTAACAAACCGCCAAGAGGATCCAACAGGTGATATATATCCTCACGGAACCTCACACACACAAGTACGTTCCTCCCGAGCTCCGCTAACTGACTGATCTCTCGAAGCGGTCCGCCACAACCTTTATAGCCTCTTGATGATGTCACGGAGCTAACATTCAAACACGGCGCGATATTCGAATTCGAATGTCAAATTGGCAAAGTTAGTCTACTAATATTGGTACATACTCTAAATTAACTTACTTAAAGATAATGAAGACTATGTCACTACACAGCTTGATAGATTTCACTTCGATCCATGAATAGCCTAACCTGTCAGGCGATCGAACTAATACATATATTAACAATAAACAATGAGACACCAAGGGTGCACCAGCCATTCTGCATATCTTTGTCTGGTTTACTCTTGATATCACTCAACAAACAAACAAGTATACATCCTATCACATACACGGGGTATAGGCACATGCTTGAAGTCCAATAACGAGACGAACCATAGCTTATTAAGATCGACAAGCGAGTTTTAGTTACTTTGGTAAAATTCAAATAATTGGCGGTCCGACACTCATACACTATTCCCGCCAAAACCCTGGTGAGCGAAACTGGCACTATAGGCCAGTGAATTATCCCTATGGGGCTAGTTAATTTTATTTAGAGGACACGCCACTTATAATATAAATTGAAATGGAACTCACAGTGACCGCTGAGTCTTATAGACCAAATTAAACCATGAGTACAAGTTATTCTTAAACTTAAAAGCATGTTAAAATTAACAAAATATAAGGAGCGACAAAGGTGTAATTTATATCATATACTGTATAGAAACTACACCTAAAAACGTACTTATACTACCTCAAAATGTAGCCCCAAAAACATAGAACAAGCAGCACTAAGAATAAAATCCTGAAGTAATCTGGGAAGGGTAATATATCCCAACATGTAATACAACTCATATCCCTGAATAAGGCAACGACCAACACCTCAGCAGGTGAAGACCACAACCCAGGTAATCAGCTCTCAAACGAACACACAGTAGCTCGTAACACTCTCCTCCTAAAGGAAATTAAAACAGAACATTTTCATGATACATCTCTACATACTCCTTGATAGCAAATCAGGCACAATGTTATCCTTCCCCTTAATGTGAACTATATTTAAATCAAATTCTTGCAATAGAAGACTCCATCTGGTAAGTCTCTGATTTTTGTTCGGAAAATTGTTAAGATACTTTAGGGGGTGATGATCCGTATAGACGGTAAGATTATCGTCTGAAGGACCAACATAGGGACTATAGAATTGCAGAGCTAGAATCAAAGCAAGGAGCTCTTTCTCAATTACAGAATAATTTAATTGGGCCTGGTTGAACTTCTTGCTGTAATAGCTAACAGGTCTCTCTGCACCCTCCTCGTCCTCTTGAAGCAGAACTGCACCAGCACCAATATTGCTGGCATCTATAGCTAATTTGAATGGTTTGTCAAAATTAGGGGCTATCAAGAAGGGGGTAGAGGACATGGTTAGCTTTAACAATTTATAGGCATCATCGCAGTTCTCCGACCACTTGAACTTCTTGTCTTTCTTTAACAAGTCCGTCAAAGGAGCTACTACATCAGAAAAATTGCTAATAAACATGCGATAATACCCCGCCATCCCAACAGTCTTCTCACTTCTTTTCTGTTGCGAGGAGGAGGCATCTCACATATAGCTTCGACCTTGGCCTTAGGAGGAGCCACAGTACCTCGTCCCACTACGTAACCCAGGTATTCCACCTGCGCACGGACGAACTCACACTTGCTCAACTTGACCACAAGGTTAGCATCTTTCAGGGCCTGTAGCAAAGACATTAGTCGTAGAAGGTGCTCTTCCCAAGTGTCGCTGTAAACCACGAGATCATCTATATAAGCTGTTACGATCCAGGTTCTCAAAGACACAGGGCTCTTCAACATTGGACTAGATAATGGCAAAATGCAACAACGGTAACACTAGATCCAACCCCTGCCTTAAACACTGGAAAACAAAACACCATTACCGCCCTGAGTCGTGCCTGGACAACGAGGTATCCTATGACTCGGTAACTTATGCACACACACTAGGCTGACGCTCAATGAAACAGCCTATTCTCAAACAGTAAAAGATTACTCGATTATGTTACACAAAGAAAAGATAGTTAACGTGATTAATTAACGTTACGGTAGATACTCAAATAACTGGCACTCCTGTATTAAAGAAAGTGCAATGCTAGTCCTGCAACATCAACTGGAAACTTCTGAAATAAGTCTGATGCTGGGAAGATGTTCGTAAAGAAGCTTGAACAATTATAATGCAGAATACGGGTCACAATAAATGCTAGGACATATAGTAATAATAGGCAGGCGAATAATAAAGACTGCGCAAAGGTAGTAATGCTCGACAACTAAAGAAATACTTCGTGACACAACGCAACAGCCTACTAGGGTTGTGCAACTCAACAACAACCTCGGCTCAAAAGTGCAGTGAATAATAATGCTGCATACATATAATAATGGGGCTTATCTCTAACCAGTGTCTGCTCAGTTAATAAAGTCTAGCTGGGGTATCAAGGCAGGGCAACAATGGGCGAGCATGCGGCTCGTAGCCTAACGTTGTCCGAAGGTGGTATAATGAAGATTACGTTATATGACGGGGATGCTCTCTTGATAAATCTAGGTCTCTAGTACCTAGCTCTATCCTGGCGATCCCTCAGAAGTCAACACAAAGAGGCAGCACTATGTTGTGAGGGATAGGCTATGGCTCTCTCACACCACAGCGCTGTGCTCGCAAAGTAAACCCACCCGAAGACAACTTAGGCTCCCACAGTACCTGTCGATGTCGTGCAGGGCTTAGCTAACACTGCACACATCGGAGACAACGACACAGTAACCTTACCCCTAGTCTAGCTTTAGATAACCAAGAAGAATCACTCAACACCTTGCCAGGGAGACATATACCGGTCTACAACCTTCCCGAGAGAGGACACATACGGAAAAGTCCGTCTCTCAAAACCTCAATAAAGCATAATACCTCCTTAACCTCCATTCTGCATATCTTTGTCTGGTTTACTCTTGATATCACTCAACAAACAAACAAGTATACATCCTATCACATACACGGGGTATAGGCACATGCTTGAAGTCCAATAACGAGACGAACCATAGCTTATTAAGATCGACAAGCGAGTTTTAGTTACTTTGGTAAAATTCAAATAATTGGCGGTCCGACACTCATACACTATTCCCGCCAAAACCCTGGTGAGCGAAACTGGCACTATAGGCCAGTGAATTATCCCTATGGGGCTAGTTAATTTTATTTAGAGGACACGCCACTTATAATATAAATTGAAATGGAACTCACAGTGACCGCTGAGTCTTATAGACCAAATTAAACCATGAGTACAAGTTATTCTTAAACTTAAAAGCATGTTAAAATTAACAAAATATAAGGAGCGACAAAGGTGTAATTTATATCATATACTGTATAGAAACTACACCTAAAAACGTACTTATACTACCTCAAAATGTAGCCCCAAAAACATAGAACAAGCAGCACTAAGAATAAAATCCTGAAGTAATCTGGGAAGGGTAATATATCCCAACATGTAATACAACTCATATCCCTGAATAAGGCAACGACCAACACCTCAGCAGGTGAAGACCACAACCCAGGTAATCAGCTCTCAAACGAACACACAGTAGCTCGTAACACTCTCCTCCTAAAGGAAATTAAAACAGAACATTTTCATGATACATCTCTACATACTCCTTGATAGCAAATCAGGCACAATGTTATCCTTCCCCTTAATGTGAACTATATTTAAATCAAATTCTTGCAATAGAAGACTCCATCTGGTAAGTCTCTGATTTTTGTTCGGAAAATTGTTAAGATACTTTAGGGGGTGATGATCCGTATAGACGGTAAGATTATCGTCTGAAGGACCAACATAGGGACTATAGAATTGCAGAGCTAGAATCAAAGCAAGGAGCTCTTTCTCAATTACAGAATAATTTAATTGGGCCTGGTTGAACTTCTTGCTGTAATAGCTAACAGGTCTCTCTGCACCCTCCTCGTCCTCTTGAAGCAGAACTGCACCAGCACCAATATTGCTGGCATCTATAGCTAATTTGAATGGTTTGTCAAAATTAGGGGCTATCAAGAAGGGGGTAGAGGACATGGTTAGCTTTAACAATTTATAGGCATCATCGCAGTTCTCCGACCACTTGAACTTCTTGTCTTTCTTTAACAAGTCCGTCAAAGGAGCTACTACATCAGAAAAATTGCTAATAAACATGCGATAATACCCCGCCATCCCAACAGTCTTCTCACTTCTTTTCTGTTGCGAGGAGGAGGCATCTCACATATAGCTTCGACCTTGGCCTTAGGAGGAGCCACAGTACCTCGTCCCACTACGTAACCCAGGTATTCCACCTGCGCACGGACGAACTCACACTTGCTCAACTTGACCACAAGGTTAGCATCTTTCAGGGCCTGTAGCAAAGACATTAGTCGTAGAAGGTGCTCTTCCCAAGTGTCGCTGTAAACCACGAGATCATCTATATAAGCTGTTACGATCCAGGTTCTCAAAGACACAGGGCTCTTCAACATTGGACTAGATAATGGCAAAATGCAACAACGGTAACACTAGATCCAACCCCTGCCTTAAACACTGGAAAACAAAACACCATTACCGCCCTGAGTCGTGCCTGGACAACGAGGTATCCTATGACTCGGTAACTTATGCACACACACTAGGCTGACGCTCAATGAAACAGCCTATTCTCAAACAGTAAAAGATTACTCGATTATGTTACACAAAGAAAAGATAGTTAACGTGATTAATTAACGTTACGGTAGATACTCAAATAACTGGCACTCCTGTATTAAAGAAAGTGCAATGCTAGTCCTGCAACATCAACTGGAAACTTCTGAAATAAGTCTGATGCTGGGAAGATGTTCGTAAAGAAGCTTGAACAATTATAATGCAGAATACGGGTCACAATAAATGCTAGGACATATAGTAATAATAGGCAGGCGAATAATAAAGACTGCGCAAAGGTAGTAATGCTCGACAACTAAAGAAATACTTCGTGACACAACGCAACAGCCTACTAGGGTTGTGCAACTCAACAACAACCTCGGCTCAAAAGTGCAGTGAATAATAATGCTGCATACATATAATGGGGCTTATCTCTAACCAGTGTCTGCTCAGTTAATAAAGTCTAGCTGGGGTATCAAGGCAGGGCAACAATGGGCGAGCATGCGGCTCGTAGCCTAACGTTGTCCGAAGGTGGTATAATGAAGATTACGTTATATGACGGGGATGCTCTCTTGATAAATCTAGGTCTCTAGTACCTAGCTCTATCCTGGCGATCCCTCAGAAGTCAACACAAAGAGGCAGCACTATGTTGTGAGGGATAGGCTATGGCTCTCTCACACCACAGCGCTGTGCTCGCAAAGTAAACCCACCCGAAGACAACTTAGGCTCCCACAGTACCTGTCGATGTCGTGCAGGGCTTAGCTAACACTGCACACATCGGAGACAACGACACAGTAACCTTACCCCTAGTCTAGCTTTAGATAACCAAGAAGAATCACTCAACACCTTGCCAGGGAGACATATACCGGTCTACAACCTTCCCGAGAGAGGACACATACGGAAAAGTCCGTCTCTCAAAACCTCAATAAAGCATAATACCTCCTTAACCTAATACATGGAAATATCTGAGAGCTTCGTGTACAATACGACTGGTCGACGGTGAACGTCTATGCTGAAACCAGAAGGGATGTTGAGTTTAATAAAGATTAGAGAATGAGAAAGGAGAAGTCGAGAGAGAGAAATAGTATGCAAAGTGGCGAGTATGGGGGACAGAATTGCAAAGGATGTAGGCGATACGCGTGTCAGGCAAGCTCTGAGCTGGTAAAGAACACGAGGCCGCGACGGGAAGGGACTAGTTGACCACCCGGCCGCCAACGCCATCAGCGCCCAAGCGAGCCGCGTCATAGCTCACCCCGCTGCCAGGTGTACTCCCTCACCCTCTCTCGCTCGCCTCCCACACAAGCAACATTTATATTATAGCGAATATAAAATATAAGGCGCGGTCACAGACCAAAACAAAGACCATTTCTAGACTGTCTGTGGCAACACGACACTAATTAAATAAAGCAGATCATTCTAGGACAACTGTAGCCCATCCCCCCATCCTGGCGAGCGCTAGCGAGCTGCAATGCCCCACGCAACAATTCTGCTAACGCCGGGAGGCGTCACACCCCCCCCAAGATATGGGACACTCAACCATGAGCCCATATCTGAACAGGCAGAATGTCGCTAGAATCTGCCACTCCTAACCACTCTGCCACTCATGGAATGCAAGCTCAGTCTCCTAAAAAAAAAATACAACAACATTTTTATATAAACAAATCTTATCACCCTTCCCAAATATAATACATTAATTCATAACATTGTGCTCCCAGAGCGAGCTTTAAGAAGCACAGCTTACTGAGGGAAAATCATCTGCACTCAGTACTCAGCTACAATATTAACTTAAAATTAATTATCAAAAAGAAAGTTTTTATTTAATTTTTCATATTTTATTTTAATGTTGTTTTTGGCGGCTACTATAGATGTAGCCTAATTTTCTTCTAATCAAAGCCAACAACTCCTGCCCTGCGACCCTACGCTGATGCTACACACGCGAGCCAACAAGCACCAGCGCAAAAATATACCGCGAGCCAAGACAGGAGGCTATACCAACATACTGTGGTAGCCTACCCCGGATCCTCCACCCGCGACAAACAGTCCGCAATCACATTCTCACAACCGGCAATATGGCGAATGTCTAAGTTGTACTCTTGCAACATGAGCGACCATCTGGTCAGCCTCATATTCCGGTTGTGGAATTGATTGAGGAATTTAAGCGGGTGGTGGACGGTATACACTACCACGACTGGCCCATAGGCAGGAACATAGACCTCAAAGTGTCTGAGCGCTAACACGATTGCCAGCAGTTCCTTTTCAACAACCGAATAGTTTTTCTGTGGTGAATTAAATTTCTTTGAAAAGAAACTGACTGGATGCTCAAGACCTTCCTCGTCTGTCTGCAAAAGTACGGCACCAGCCCCTACTCCGCTGGCATCAGTCGCCAACTGAAATGGTCGTTCAAAGTCCGGGGCCCTGAGGATAGGGTGAGTGCATAAAAGGTGTTTAACTACTCGAAACGCCTGCTCACACTCAGGTGCCCAGCGGAACTTTTTATCTTTGGCTAGTAGATCTGTCAAAGGAGCTAACACAGTAGAATAGCCTCTTATAAAGCGGCGGTAATACCCAATCATGCCCAAAAATCTCATGATCTGCCGCTTGGTGGTCGGCCTGGGGAACAAGTCGATAGCCTGTATCTTCTGTTGGGGCGGGCTCACCTGCCCTAACCCAACCACAAACCCCAGATACTGCACCGTGGCTTGCACAAAGTCACACTTGCCCAGATTAACCACCAAGCCTGCTTTACTAAGTTGACTAAATAAGGCTTCTATGTGCTCACAGTGACTTTGGAAATCGTTGTCATAAATGATCACGTCATCAAGGTAGACAGTACAGTTTGGGATGTCTGCTACGATGTCGTTCATTAACCCTTATTTAGCGGCGAGCAACATAAGTCGAGTTAAATAAAGCTGGACTATGTGGCGGCGCTCGACATAACTCGAGTGGCAATTTCAGCACGTAATGTGGCTGAGAGAGAGAGACAAGTGGTGGCAGGAGACTAGCGAGCGTATGACTGCTCCAGACCACCGCGGCGAACCTACTGACACAAATCTCAGCTCCCTCCTCCCTCTCTCACTCGCTACATACTCAATTATGTACCGAAAGTACCGAATTACCTGCTTTTTGCACTCGCGTTGCACGGTTATTGCAAGAAAACTATCCATCATACAAGGATCGTTATGGTGTTATTCGAAAGCTCTGTTTATGCCCTTTCAGGGATAGGTACTTGTTTTACGTTCTGGGTCTTATTTAGGCATGAAAATGATCACGTAAACAGCCCTATTTTGGCTAAAAACACCCCGCTGTGCGGTACACATAAATAAACCGCATAGGCCGCTCGTAAGGTGTTAAGCTCTGGAAAGTGGCCGGTGCATTTTTCAGACCATATGGCATCACGTTGCAACGGTAAGTACTGCCATCCACCACAAACCAGCACACCTCTTTAGCCCGCTCAGACAGTGGTACTTGCCAGTAGCCTTTGACGAGGTCTACCTTGGTCAAGTACCTTGCTTTCCCGATCTTATCCACACTGTCATCCACCCGGGGAAGAGGATATGCATTGGTGGGGGTCAACCCGTTCAACCGCCTAAAGTCAATGCAGAACCGAACTTTTCCATCAGGTTTGGGCTGCAGAGTGACAGGAGAAGTCCACCGTACTGCCCCCTTCTCGATCAAGCCTCTCGCCAGCATATACTCCAGCTCATCCCTGAGCGCTGGGAGTTTAATGGGTGGCACCCGATAAGGTATCGACTTGAAGGGGGGGTGCTCTCCTACATCGACGTCATGCACCGCTTGAGTAGTGAGGCCTGGGTGCTCGGCAAATACAGTGGGGTATGAATCGAACAGGCGCTGCACTGCCACCTGCTGTTCCTCCGGCAGGTGCGCCAGAGCATCATGCGCACATTGGCTCGAATTCCCCGCCCACTGATCAGCCGAGACATGACAATCCCAGTTATCATCCACCTGATCATTGCTGCCCCTCTCTCCTTCTCCACCATGACCGCAGCAGGTCAACACAGGGACAGCTAGTGACTCAGGTGGGCGCCTCACATACTCCTTCAACAAATTAATGTGGCATAGTTGGTTACGCTTCTTCCGGTCTGGAGTGGCAACGAGGTAATCTAGATCGGAGATCTTTGACACCACCCGATAAGGCCCAGCGTACTTAGCAGCCAGAGGATGACCTGACAAAGGCAACAGGACCAACACCTCTTGACCTACCTGAAACTCCCGGAGTTTCGCCTTAGTATCGTACCTGTCCTTCATACGGGCCTGCGAACTCACCAAATTACGCCCGGCCAGCTCCAGACTTCTAAGCATTCTCTCTCTGCTCTCGAGGACGTATCTCAACATAGAACATGGCTTAGCGTTACCCTCCCAAATCTCCTTCACCTTGTGGAGAGGGCCCCTCACCTGATGCCCGAAAACAAGCTCATTCGGACTGAAACCGAGACTCTCTCCAGGTACTTCTCTTGCCGCGAACAAAACATACGGCAGACCAAGGTCCCAATCCTTTCCGTTCTCTGCGCAGTAACATCGAAGCATGCTTTTTAGCGTGGCGTGCCACCTCTCCAACACCCCTTGACTCTCCGGGTGATACGCAGAAGAGACGACAGTGCTGATGCCATGCTGAATCATAGTTTGTTTGAACAGATTAGATGTAAAATTAGAACCTTGGTCCGATTGCACCTCTTGCGGGTAACCATACCGCGAGCAATACAAGAGCAGGTTCCGGACAACAGTTTTCGCCGTGCCATTTCTCATTGGATATGCATCAGGATAACGAGTGGCCACATCCATGATAGTTAATAGAAATTTATTACCGGCACTAGTAGGGGGTAGGGGTCCGACCATATCAATGATGACCTTACTGAAGGGCGGTCCACTGACAGGAATGGGGTGCAACGGGGCTCTCGGAATTGTTTTGGTTAGGTTTTCCATCCCTCTGGCACGTATGACACCTTGCTATCCAGGTTACCACCTGCCCCTTCAACCCCGGCCACCAAAACAATTTTTCTAAAGCCGCCACCGTTTTTCTCACCCCTAGATGTCCTGCCAGTGGTATGTCATGCGCCAACCTCAGTAGGCTATCCCTGCACTCCCGTGGCACCACCAACTGGTCCACTACTCCGGACCCCTCTTGCCAACTACGTTTAGGGTCTTGAAAACGCCTATAGAGGATGCCTTCTAAATAAAAAAAATCTCCTGGCTGTGCATCGCCGTCCTCGTCAAGCTCTACAGCTCCATTAGCACACGTTTGGAGCTCAGGGTCCTCTAGTTGCAACCAACGTATATCTGAGGGTGCCAAGCGATCTAACTGCTCCCGGAGCAATGCATGACCTTCCCCGATACTGGGCTGCTGCCTCTGTCTCTCTCGATGTACATAACGTTGCTGTCGTGGAGACTCGTCATGCCCAGCCTCGTCACTCTCGATGACAGGCCCAGGGGCTACTCCAGAATTAAGTAATGGTGCTAATACTGAATCACCCAGGAGAGCTGCCGAGTCAAAACTCTTAAAACCAACTCCAGCTTTAGCCTCTTCCTGTTGATCGTTCCTCCGCTGGTCTGAAGACGGAGGACTAGGCTGTGACACTTTAGCTGCCCGAGCTCGGGTGGCAACACACGCCATGGGTTGTGTCTGGCACCGCTCGACCCACTCTTGCTCTTCCCTACTCACGTCGGCCGGCCTCTCGGCAATGACTAAGGGTAGAACCTCAGAAGCGGGCATTGCAAAGTCGTTGCCGAGAAGAAGGTCGACGCCCTCCACTGGCAGTTTCTCCACAATCCCGACATCCAATTCACGTGACACACCATCCACCTCCAACTCCAACCGCACCAGCGGGTATGACCGAGTTGCATTAATACCCTGCACCACTACCACCCGAGCCGCGTTTATAGGGTAGCCAGTCAAGTTTTTCATCAGAGTCTGGGAAGCACCTGTATCACGCAAGACCTCTACTCCATGCTTGCGCCCCGCCCACATCACGCAACCCCACCCTCTATGGTCGCAACAAACATCCTGAGCAGGGTTCGAGCCTCCCAGGTGCTTCTGCATTGGCTGTGCCTCAGCCTCTGACGAACTGCCCCGGGCAAACTCAGATGACTTCGGAGACACACCAATGTTGCAGGCCAAATACACAGCTGCTGTAGGTGGTTTGCTAGGACAGACTCTTGCAAAGTGCCCCTTTTTATGACAATGATAACACTCCAACTCCCCTTTGGGCTTCCCTTGGTACTGGGAAGGGCCCGGCCCCTTCTTAAATGGGACGGTGCTAGTCTTGTGGTCAGTCTTGGTATCATGGCTCTTGTACTTGTTTGCATAAGGTATATCACTAACTCGGGGGGGTGGGGCATCACGCCCCTTGTTACTTGCCTCACTACGCTGGGCAGACCCGCACCCACGAATTAGTGATAGCCGGAGGTCAGCCATCTCAGCTGCCTCCTGTAGAGTTTTTGGTTGCTTTTCTTTCAGGTTTAACGTCAGGTCGCCGCCCGTGCATTTGAAAAACTGCTCTAAAAGCACCAACTGTTTAATGTCGTCAAACGTAGTAGCTTTCTCCGACCTCAGCCAATTCCCAAAAGCATCAGACAGCTCCCGGGCATGTTCCAAAAAGGTGCTCTCCCGACCCTTGGTAACACCCCGGAACTTCAACCTGTAGGTCTCTGGTTGTAGTTCGTATGCTCTCAGGACAGCCTCCTTGAGTTCCTCGTAGATAATACACGACTCTATCGGCAATGCATCATAAGCCCTGAGTCCCTTGCCCACAAGTCTAGAGGAAACAAGGGCTGCCCACTTCTCCCCAGGCCACTGGTGTTCCTGGCACTTCTCGAATCTCATGAAAAATTCGGTGACACCCGACTCATCAAATACATGGACTAGCTTCAACAGGTGCGACAAAGACTGATCATGCCTACGATTCCCACCACCGAGACGTTGCCCTGTCGTTTCCACCCGAGTCTTCTCAAGATCGATATCTGCCCGGTACCTGGTAGACTCAGCCTCCGACTCAGATTTTATTCTCGCGAGTTCGAGATCAGTCTGTTGTTTAGCCTTAGCGAGTTCGAGATCCGTCTGTTGTTTAGCCTTAGCGAGTTCGAGATCCGTCTGCTGTTTAGCCTTAGCGAGTTCGAGATCAGCCTGTCGCTTAGCCATCTCAAACTGCCGCTGCTGGTTAGCCATCTCAAGCTGGAAAAGCATTTCTGTAGTGAAACCTTGAGGAGGAGGTGCAACTATTGGAGGCCCACCCAGCGATCCTAAACCACGCTGCCAGCGGCTATCGGCCTGCGGGAACGTACTAAACTCCGGCATCCTAGAGGTCCCGATGGGAGTAGAGTGGAGGGGGGGCTCGAGCAGAAGTCCTCGAGCACCCTCTCCACCCTGGTCCTCACTAGCCGCCCCCAGTACGCAAGCCCTCAAATCGTTCTTCTTGATGCCATGAGCCACCTTAAGCCCCATGAGGGGAGCCAAACACTGTAGACCATACTTGCTAATTCCCTCTAGTCGATCAGCTGTTATAGGCACCTCCAAAAACTTCTTTGCGGCCTCCTCACTAGTTACTAACCCCCCTGGCATCTGCCCATCAGAGCCTGCATCATTCCCTGAACTCTCAGTATGATCTTATTCGTCTCCCATTGTGTCCACCAAAAATTCTCACGTTTATAAAAAAAAAAAAAGTACCCAAGCTCCTATGTAGCACTATTCACTTGCCAAAAATGTCTGAAGACTCTCAAGTGCTATACTACTTTGCCAAAAAAATTTTTAACGTGCCCACTATATTCCTCAATAAAACAAATGACCACAACAATCCTGCAATTATCTCTTAGTTCACAAGATCCTGAGCTAGGTTGCCATTTGTTACGATCCAGGTTCTCAAAGACACAGGGCTCTTCAACATTGGACTAGATAATGGCAAAATGCAACAACGGTAACACTAGATCCAACCCCTGCCTTAAACACTGGAAAACAAAACACCATTACCGCCCTGAGTCGTGCCTGGACAACGAGGTATCCTATGACTCGGTAACTGGTGCACACACACTAGGCTGACGCTCAATGAAACAGCCTATTCTCAAACAGTAAAAGATTACTCGATTATGTTACACAAAGAATAGATAGTTAACGTGATTAATTAACGTTACGGTAGATACTCAAATAACTGGCACTCCTGTATTAAAGAAAGTGCAATGCTAGTCCTGCAACATCAACTGGAAACTTCTGAAATAAGTCTGATGCTGGGAAGATGTTCGTAAAGAAGCTTGAACAATTATAATGCAGAATACGGGTCACAATAAATGCTAGGACATATAGTAATAATAGGCAGGCGAATAATAAAGACTGCGCAAAGGTAGTAATGCTCGACAACTAAAGAAATGCTTCGTGACGCAACGCAACAGCCTACTAGGGTTGTGCAACTCAACAACAACCTCGGCTCAAAAGTGCAGTGAATAATAATGCTGCATACATATAATAATGGGGCTTATCTCTAACCAGTGTCTGCTCAGTTAATAAAGTCTAGCTGGGGTATCAAGGCAGGGCAACAATGGGCGAGCATGCGGCTCGTAGCCTAACGTTGTCCGAAGGTGGTATAATGAAGATTACGTTATATGACGGGGATGCTCTCTTGATAAATCTGGGTCTCTAGTACCTAGCTCTATCCTGGCGATCCCTCAGAAGTCAACACAAAGAGGCAGCACTATGTTGTCAGGGATAGGCTATGGCCCTCTCACACCACAGCGCTGTGCTCGCAAAGTAAACCCACCCAAAGACAACTTAGGCTCCCACAGTACCTGTCGATGTCGTGCAGGGCTTAGCTAACACTGCACACATCGGAGACAACGACACAGTAACCTTACCCCTAGTCTAGCTTTAGATAACCAAGAAGAATCACTCAACACCTTGCCAGGGAGACATATACCGGTCTACAACCTTCCCGAGAAAGTACACATACGGAAAAGTCCGTCTCTCAAAACCTCAATAAAGCATAATACCTCCTTAACCTAATACATGGAAATATCTGAGAGCTTCGCGTACAATACGACTGGTCGACGGTGAACGTCTATGCTGAAACCAGAAGGGATGTTGAGTTTAATAAAGATTAGAGAATGAGAAAGGAGAAGTCGAGAGAGAGAAATAGTATGCAAAGTGGCGAGTATGGGGGACAGAATTGCAAAGGATGTAGGCGATACGCGTGTCAGGCAAGCTCTGAGCTGGTAAAGAACACGAGGCCGCGACGGGAAGGGACTAGTTGACCACCCGGCCGCCAACGCCGTCAGCGCCCAAGCGAGCCGCGTCATAGCTCACCCCGCTGCCAGGTGTACTCCCTCACCCTCTCTCGCTCGCCTCCCACACAAGCAACATTTATATTATAGCGAATATAAAATATAAGGCGCGGTCACAGACCAAAACAAAGACCATTTCTAGACTGTCTGTGGCAACACGACACTAATTAAATAAAGCAGATCATTCTAGGACAACTGTAGCCCATCCCCCCATCCTGGCGAGCACTAGCGAGCTGCAATGCCCCCCGCAACCATTCTGCTAACGCCGGGAGGCGTCACAAAGCCACACATCCCTCCAAATTATCAGTTATTTTGTTCATCAATCTCTGAAATGTTGCACTAGCATTCTTCATCCCAAATGGCATTACTTTACATGTATATGTCCCCCCCATAGTCACAAAACAAGATACTTCTTGAGCTCTCTCCGTGAGTGCCAGAGTACCAGAACCCTTTTAACAAGTCTAATTTTGAAATGTATTTAGCTTTTCCTACAGTGTCAATGCAATGGTCTACTCTAGGCAAAGGATAACTGTCGGCTTTTGTGACCTTGTTTAGCACACGATAGTCTATACAAAATCTCACTGACCCACCTGGCTTACTAACAAGGGTGACGGGGGCAGACCATTCACTCGTGCAAGGTTCCACCATCTCTTGCTCCAGAAGGTAGTCGATCTCATCCCTGATGATCTTGTCCTTCTTTGGATTCACACGGTAGGGGCGCTGTTTAACTGGGATGGCTCCTTCAGGGTCGACGTCGTGGGTGATGTGAGTCGTCCTACCAGGAGAGTCTCTGAACACCTCCTGAAACTGGCCCAGTAGTGTTTCTAACTCCCTCCTCTCTTGACTCTCTAAGTGGGACAACTTCTCGGGTAGACGCTCAAGGTAGCCTCTATTGTCCGTCCAGTCCAAGTCAGCTGCGTCTGTTCTCACTTTCTCCCTCTCTTCCTGCCAACTGTCCTGATTTCCGCCAGTTATTACCACAGCTACGCCATCTGGTTCTGATACTGGTGTCTCCTCGTTTTCCCTTTTGTTGTACTTCTTCAACATATTGATGTGGCAATTCCTCTCTTTCTTCCTGCGGTCGGGAGTGGCTATTATGTAGTTCACCGGAGAGATCTTCTTCAACACTTTAAAGGGACCCGAAAACTTGCATGACAAAGGGCTTCCCGACATAGGTAGAAACATCAGTACTTCTTCTCCCGGAGAGAATCTGCGCTCCTTCGACCCCCTGTCGTACCTCCTTTTCGTTTTGTCTTGAGTCTTCTCTAAATTTCTTCCTGCCAACTCCCACGCCTTCTTCAGTCTCTCCTTCATCTCAACAACCGTTCTTAGAGGTGAATTGCTCCCTTCTTCGTTTCTCCACGTCTCCTTGATTACACGTAGAGGACCTCTCACCTCATGGGCAAACATTAACTCGAATGGGCTGAATCCGAGGCTCTCGTTGGGCACCTCCCTTATGGCCAATACTACAAGAGGAAGTCCAGTATCCCAATTCTTCTTTTCTTCCTCACAATACTTTCTCAGGGTGGACTTCAAAGTTTGATGGAATCTCTCCAGAGCTCCTTGGGATTGAGGATGGTATGGAGAAGAGTAGATCTGTTGAATGTCTAACTCCTGGAGAATTTGTTGCAATATCTGGGAGGTAAAGTTGCTCCCCTGGTCGGATTGAAGCTCTCTCGGCAACCCAAACCTAGTGAAGTACTTGATCATCTCCCTCGCAATGGTTTTCGCTTTGATGTTTCTGAGTGGTATTGCCTCTGGGAATCTGGTAGCCACATCCATCAAGGTGAATATATACTCGTTGCCACTGCTCGTTTTAGGAAGGGGACCCACCACATCGATGATAACTCGGTCAAAAGGTTCTTCATATAATTATGGGCATGGCAATAAGGGGAGCGTTCTTGATGACCTGGTTCGGTTTTCCTGCTCTCTGACACACATCACATGACCGACACCATTCTGCCACGTCTCTCTTGATGCCAGACCAGTAGAAGTTCCTCATCAACCGATCCAAGGTCTTTCTCGTCCCCATGTGGGCTGCCAACCTGCCTTCGTGAGCCAGGCACACCAACTCTCTCTGTAGCGTCCTGGGTACCACTATCTGTTCCAACGTCCTCCAGGTCTCATCCTCCTTCTCACAGTCCCTGGGAACATAGGACCTCACCAGTACACCGTCATTGGACACGCTATATTTGGACCCTGGATCCTCTTCTGCCGACAACCACAGGTCCTTCAGGCTCTCATCTTCCCTCTGCTGTTTCTTGAAGTTAAAGGCTTGGGATATAAGATTAGCTTGGGGATTAAGATTATCTTGGGAATTAAGATTAGCTTGGCTTGAGGGATTAAATAACCCAGAAATGCCCAACCCCATTTCTGAGTCCTCAAGTCTAGCTTTCTCCTCTAACTTCTTCCTTTCAGCTTGAGCCCTAGTGGTCACACATACTGGAAAGAGATCTTGGTTCTCTTCCACATACAATTCAGTCTCCTTACTTTCTCTGGCTCTCACAGATACTATAGGCACGACCTTGACTCTCCCTCCCGCAAGATCATTACCCAGTTAAACATCCACACCCTCTATGGGAAGGACATCTAGAACTGCCAGTTCAGCCTTTCCAGAGTACAGCTCACATTCTAGGTTCACCTCTACTAGGGGCGCGGATACCGAACCACCTACACCTGTCAATATGATATACTGTTCACTGTCTGGACATCTCTCTAGTGCTCCTCTCCTCACAAGTGTGCGGGATGCTCCTGTGTCCCTCAGGATAGCCACTGAATTTTCTGACTCTCCTACATTTACAAGACCCTTAGATCTGAATTCCGCATAGTCATCACTATCAGTTTTCACAGGCTTACTTCTGATAAAAGCTACTGTCTTGGGATCTTTCAGATAAGCTTCTCTACTACCTTTCATTTCCTTCTGTCTAGAATAGCAATTTCGATCAATCTGACCAGGTTTGTGACAATAGAAGCAAGACCTGGATTCGGTTGTACCCTTGACACCCTGAGTCCTTGTCTTTACTCCCTTTGATTCACCATCTGTTGCCATGTTTGTGACATTTGATTTTATATGCCCATAATGGTTCGTTTGTTTGTCGAGATTTACTTTATTTCCCACTGTTTTGACATTAGTACCTGTGGAATTCTTGTGGGTCAGATAATACTTGTCGGCCAAGACGGCAGCATCCGCCGGGTCAGTGATATCATTGTCTGCCAAGTGCATTTTAATCTCCCTAGGCAAAAATTGGCAAAAGTTCTCATGAAGTACTACATTGTAAAGGCTCTGATAGTCCTCCATGACCTCGGTGGAATGCATCCATCTTTCTAGCGCCTTCTTCATGTCATGCAGATGTTGAGCAAAAGTTACGCTAGTGTCTTTCTTCATTTCTCTAAATTTTAACCTATATGCTTCTGGTACTAATTCATAAGCCCTCAACACCTTTTCCTTGACTATTTGGTAATTCATACTATCTTCAAAGCTAATTGCTGTGTAGGCGTCTGAAGCTCTGCCCTTCAGAACAGACTGTAGTATTAGTGCCCATTTGTCTCTGGGCCACTCCATATTACTTGCCAGTCTCTCAAAGGCAAGGAAGTATCCCGTCGGATCTCCCTCATCAAACGGTGGCACCATTCTGACATTTTTTGTAATGTCGAATCTCGGTGTAGGGCCAACATCACGTCCAGCACCTCTACCACCTACATTGTCATGTCTGCAATTTCTCAATCGTTCACTCTCCAGGGTTACCCTCTCACATTCGAGTTTTGTCTGGATTACCTTGATCCTCATTGACTCAAGTCTGTATGCCTTAGACAATTCAAAGTCGTCACCCGCAAGTGAGAGCGTCCCATCGTCCTCCAGAGGGGTCTCAACTCTTGCGAGCCCTTGTGGAATAAACCCAAAGAAGTCATTTGATTCCTGGTCATAGAGTTCCTGCATGACCGTTTCCAAAACCCTCTCTCGAGAGTCCTCAGAACTTATGTTATTCTTTATCGCACCAGCCAGTATACGAAGCTCGGAGAGGTTAAGTGTATACCAACTCTGGTGTGTGTGCCGTGAGGAATGATTCTACATTATCTTCAGTTAGACCCGCCATTTTATGAGTGAAATTCCTAGCCTATATATGACACAGTATGCAAAGTTTACTCAACACTTGACATGACACGAAACAATCTCATCAAAGAAGAATACCTAGCTGAGTTCCAATGTCTCCAGTCAATTGTGTTACACCTTATACACGCTCTTGGTTATCACAATGCCTCAATAAACACTTGCAAGGTATAGTTAGATTGTTTCTGGTATGTATATATATAAACTACTTTACCCAACTACTTCATAGTATGGAACCTGGTTAAAGGATCCTGGCCAAAGGTCGCCAGTTCTGTTACAACCCCCTTCGTATTCAGACCTAATTAGTTATCGGGTCTGAGGGTCAAGGTGGTCATAAGGGCACGGGTGCGCAACAGAAAAAAAAAAAAACATATGAATGCTAGACTGTAGAAGATGAGCCTATCACAGGTCTCAAAGTCGGATCCAAAATCAGGTCGCTTAAGAGGTCGCCATTTCTGTCTTATACTTCAAAGCAGAATTGGAACCTGGCAAGAGGTCGCTAAATGCCGTGGCATTAACTTCAAACAAAACCAGAAATTATCTAACTACAGGTTATGGAACAACACTCATCTCTTGCACATGTTAGTATATAATCGTATTTATTCTTGCAGAAGATGCACTATAAATCATGTAGATGTCAATTAATATTCAAGGTCTAATTTGATTATGATATCAGCACAATAGCTATGTAAGACTAATGACGTTTCAATGATTGCTTAGAGGAACATGATAGAAAACTGCTTTACATTAACCACTATAGTTCTTGATCAAGATTAGATTGGGGTAACTGTCCTGCACCACAATATCTCAATAAACTGACAGTACAACTTGACTTCCTACAACATCTTAGCTAACAGTAAATAATAATTCCACACATTCTTCTAGGTCATAAGAATTACACTCGCTCAACGATGCACTAGTATTGACCTCAGATATCAGCCAAATATATATAAATCGTGATTCTACAGTACTCTAAAACTTCAAAAGATAAAACAAAAATATTCAAGACCACTGCAGCATTAGCAATTATAATTCAAAATAGCCAGATGGAAACATCTGTTGCTCATATTTTAATAATATGCACCAAGAAATGTCTACATCTCACTATCCCTTGACCGCGTCATTTATATTCACCAATGCATACACAACTAAACATATAATATAAGATCACCAAATCTTGTTACAAAGCACACAATATGAGACTGGAACACGGAATTCACCAAGCTGCGTTGTCACTATGCTATTAAAAAAAAAGAAAAAATACAATCTGTACTGCTTACGTTAAATTATCAAGCACTAATATTTAAATAAATATCATCGCTGTGTATTCTTCAATGATAGAGTATCATAAGGCACTATAATAACTCGACCAGTATTAACAAACCGCCAAGAGGATCCAACAGGTGATATATATCCTCACGGCACCTCACACACACAAGTACGTTCCTCCCGAACTCCGCTAACTGACTGATCTCTCGAAGCGGTCCGCCACAACCTTTATAGCCTCTTGATGACGTCACGGAGCTATCATTCAAACACGGCGCGTTATTCGAATTCGAATGTCAAATTGGCAAAGTTAGTCTACTAATATTGGTACATACTCTAAATTAACTTACTTAAAGATAATGAAGACTATGTCACTACACAGCTTGATAGATTTCGCTTCGATCCATGAATAGCCTAACCTGTCAGGCGATCGAACTAATATATATATTAACAATAAACAATGAGACACCAAGGGTGCACCAGCCATTCTGCATATCTTTGTCTGGTTTACTCTTGATATCACTCAACAAACAAACAAGTATACATCCTATCACATACACGGGGTATAGGCACATGCTTGAAGTCCAATAACGAGACGAACCATAGCTTATTAAGATCGACAAGGGAGTTTTAGTTACTTTGGTAAAATTCAAATAATTGGCGGTCCGACACTCATACACTATTCCCGCCAAAACCCTGGTGAGCGAAACTGGCACTATAGGCCAGTGAATTATCCTTACGGGGCTAGTTAATTTTATTTAGAGGACACGCCACTTATAATATCAATTGAAATGGAACTCACAGTGACCGCTGAGTCTTATAGACCAAATTAAACCATGAGTACAAGTTATTCTTAAACTTAAAGCATGTTAAAATTAACAAAATATAAGGAGCGACAAAGGTGTAATTTATATCATATACTGTATAGAAACTACACCTAAAAACGTACTTATACTACCTCAAAATGTAGCCCCAAAAACATAGAACAAGCAGCACTAAGAATAAAATCCTGAAGTAATCTCGGAAGGTTAATATATCCCAACATGTAATACAACTCATATCCCTGAATAAGGCAACGACCATCACCTCAGCAGGTGAAGACCACAAACCAGGTAATCAGCTCTCAAACGAACACACAGTAGCTCGTAACACTATAGACATAAGGATATGTAATGCCATATATTATTTCAGTATTCTGGCCCTGGTATTGTTACCACACTGGATTGGTGATGCCAGGAGAATAATTATCTACGAGTGTCTTCTGAAAGGTGAAGTGTATCTTATTTTGGAAGCCCACCACTTGTTTGGAAAATGAAGATAACAATACAGAAATATACAGTATATACATTACATTACATCTCTTATGTCTATACTATCGTAACGTTGCTTGTTATATATATATTTTATATCTGTATATATATATATTCATATATTTATTTATTTATATATATAATCATTTGTTTATTTATATATTTTATTATAATTTTGTATAAGGTTTACTCCCCTAGACAGGTTGCCAGCCAAGGCTGACGAGTACCATCCACCGGATATTTTTAAGGTTGTCTCCCCTAGATGGGAAGCCGATCAAGACTAACGATTCGCATCCACCCCGAGAACATAAGGGAGCATATTCCAGGCACCAATTATATTGTGGGTGTAGAAATGCTTTGTTGTGTCTAGGTTCACTTTCCTGCCTATTAGTTTGTTTGTTTCCTCTCGGGGAACTATCTTTGGTTATCTTGAATACATTATTAGAATTTACATTACTAAATCCATTTAGAATTATAAAATACTCTATCAGCTGCCCACTTATTCTCCGTTTCTTAAATTTTAAAACCCTAGAATGGTAACCCTGGATTTCAGTAACGTAAAAAGTAACCCCGGGAGAATTTCTCCCGGAAATGAAAAAGAGAAAAAAAATACTTATGTAGAAAATTATTTTATTTTGAAAATACACAATGAAAATAGAGCTTTTCTTCTTTCATTTAGCCTATTTTAAATGTAAATTGTAGTTTAAAGTATGAATGATTTTTAAATTTCAAAAACGTAACTTAAAAAGTGATTTTTTTGTTTAAACCATATTAATTAATTAGGCAAAAACAAAATACTGGCCCGATTGGCTTCTCCTGCGGTCTGTGCAGTTTTGGGTGATGGGAGCATACCATGGCTGAGTCCCATCCCTCTACCTCAGCTTTCAGCTATTTCTACCTCAGCTATTTCACATGGACTGCACAACACACGTTAACAGCAACTCCGGGAGAAATTCTCCCTAAATGTGATTTAGGGGCAAAACCAAGCGAGTTAGCTGGACCGCACACCCACCCTCAACCAAGTCAGACAATGGACTGAAGGTACTGGGCACGCCAAGCCAGACCCACGCTGCCACATGGGTGAATCACGTGATCACCTCTTGCGCCCGGGAGAAATTCTCCCGCCGTAACCGTTCTAGGGTAAGCGGAAGCAGATCGAGTTCTCTTAATCTCTTATTGTATGGTTTATTTCTAAGGGAAAGGATCAACTTTGTTGCTCTACGCTGAACGGATGCAAGATTTTCTATGTATTTTATGAAGTAGGGAGACCAAAACTGCACATCTATCATACTCCAGATGCGACCTCACAATATTTTTGTATAATGGTATAACTATGTCTTCGCTGTGATAATGACAATGTCTTTTAATGAATCCTAGTCTTCAGTTTGCTTTGGAGGAACTGATTAAACGAATCTCTGAAATGCAAATACCCAGTAAAAATTAGTAAGCTAATTAATTTCAATTCAAGACCGCTTCAAATAAGTTTGTAACTGAATTAATGTTCACCACTGTACAATAAAGTAAGTAACATTAGGCAATAACTTTGTAATGCCCACATTGTTTGGTTTTATTTATCATTCAACATTGCTTTTATTTACTAACATATGACAGTGATATCTGCAGACCATTTGAGGATCGTAATTTGCTTAATTCAAGATGCCTTCGGTCTTTCCTATGTTGAAAAAATAATACAACAATGTATAATATGAACATAAAATAATTTGATTAAGTAAATGGTTTATAAATCGAACATTAATTATTTTATAAAATAATTATGTTTATAATTCAGCATTCCTGGGTATAAACTAGGAGATTGGGGGGGGGGGGGGGGGGGGGGGCTGGGGGGGGGGGAGGATGAAGGGGGAGATCAATTTACAGTGTTCGGATTATAGCACATGCTTGGACAACACTGAATATTTTACTTGATGTCCATTAAATCATTAATGATTATTTATTTTGTTTTTATTATAGAATAAAGTTAACTTGTTTATTTAATCGGTACTTAGCACTTGAAGTTTGTGAACGTTTTTTAATACACCCTGTATATATATATATATATATATATATATATATATATATATATATATATATATATATATATATACATTATATATATATACATATATATATATATATATATATCCATTTTTAGCCTACCTGGATTACAAGCTGACTCTCTCAGTTATGCGGCGCCCTCTGATTAAAATTCCAGCTGGGATTACTAGAACATAGAAGTTGTGTTTTGTACAAGAAATCCTAGAAAAATTATTTATCTTTCAGCAATGTAACGCGATCCAACAATGCATTTCTGGATGTGCTTGCATATTGACAACTTTTCATCAAAAAGACTTGGAAATATATATAAACAAATCCAACTCTTTATTACGAGTATAATAAATGAGTATTATAATAAAGATGAAGTTAATGCTCAAGGAAAACAAATAATTTAATGATTATATAATACTGATAATAGACGCATGGCATGATATATAAGAAGAACAGAGGAAATGATAACGGAATGGATACTGTTGTCAAAGAAAGGGAAATATAATAATGAAACAAGAGGTAGGCATAACGAATTAACGGAAAGGAAAATGGGAAAAGGAGAGGATTTTAAGGAAAACAACAAGAAAATGAATATGAATACACGAAGAAACTATTAGGGTTACAATATCATGCCTCCGCCAAGGGGTGCCTGGGAAGGTTCATTGGAATTTAGCTAATGCGAAGTTAGTACACATACTTCAACGTCCGTCTTCTTCAGGTTAAGGAAGGGGGTGAGGGCTTACTTTCCTCCCTAAACCTGTATCAAACTTAAGAAAACAAGAAAATCACTCTTAATACCATCCTATATTATGAATTTGTACATTTTCCACAGAAAAATGCCACTTGCCAGTTACTCTAAAAATACAGGCTCGTAATCGCTCTTCAAAAAAATAATCGACACCTAATTGACACGAAAAGTATTAATATTGACAAAGAAAAGGGTATATCATCTTAAAATAGGCAAACTAATTGAGGAAACGTTTTAGTATCTCCAAACTAATGCTGCTAAACGTATATGGGAAATGGGGTTTAACATTAAAACAAAACCTTTCGCTTAATAAATTAGTTATATTAATGTTATCAGTTCTGGTATATATATATATATATATATATATATATATATATTCCTCTCTCTCCACCCCCCTCTCTCCCTACTTATGCCTAATATCCTAATCTCTTCTAAAGATTTACTTTCTACCCTCTCTGGGCTTAATATTAAGAAGACGTACGATCCGGACGGTGTTCCTCCTGTTGTACTAAAAAACTGTGCTTCCGTGCTGACTCCCTGCCTAGGTAAACTCCTTAGTGTCCGTCTCTCCTCTAACGTCTTCCCTTCTTGATGGAAGTTTGCTCTCATTCAACCTGTCCCAAAGAAGGGTGACCACTCTCAACCCTCCAACTATCGTCCAATTTTTCTCATCTCTTGTATCTCTAAAGTTTTTGAAACTATTCTTGCATCCAAATTTCTTAAGCATTTCTCTTCGTATAATCTACTCTCAGATCGCCAGTATGGCTTCCTCAAGGGTCGCTCTACTGGTGATCTTCTTTCATATCTTACTAACTCTTGGTCATCCTCCTTTTAGGAATTCGGTGAGACCTTTTCTATTGCACGAGACATATCGAAGGCCTTCGATAGAGTCTGGCACAAATCTTTAATTTCTAAACTATACCCTCCTTAGGTTTCTATCCCTCCATCTGTGCCTTTGTCTCTAATTTAATTTCCTGCTGTTCTATAGCTGTGGTTGTGGACAGCCATCGCTCACTTCCTCATCCTATCAACTCCGGTGTTCCTCAGAGCTCTGTCCTATCTCCCATTCTCTTTCTAATTTTCATAAATGATCTTCTCAACTGTACCTCCATTCCCATCCAGTCATACGCAGATGACTCTACCTTACACTACTCAATTAGTTTTCCTGAACGCCCCAACCAGCAATTCCTTAAAAACAAACATAATGAAGCCATGCAACACTTATCTTCTGATCTAACTACTATTTCCAATTGGGGCAGAGAAAACCTTGTTACCTTTAATGCTTCCAAAACCCAATTTCTTCATCTTACTACCTGTTCGGAACTTCCAGAGAACTATCCCTTAAACTTCAACAATACAAAAATCAATCCTTCATCTTCTCTCAATATTCTCGGTGTCTCCTTTTCTTCTGCTCTCACTTGGAAGGACCAGATTATCAGTCTTCATAAGGCAGCCTCTCAGAAGCTGGATGTGCTCAACCGCCTCAAGGGGTTCTTTACCCCTGCACAGCTTCTGGCTCTGTACAGAGGCAACAGTGCGTCCTTGTATTGAGTATTGTTCACATGTGTGTGGAGGATCCTCTCACACCACACTTATAGAAAATGTAGAAAGGAAAGCCTTTCGTATTATTAACTCCCCTCCGCTCACCAACTCTCTCTCTTCGCAGCAATGTTGCATCTTTCTCGCTATTCTATCGCTACTACAATAATTAGTGTTCCTCAGAGCTTTCCTAGTGTATACCACCTCCTCTACATAGGGTACGTAGTACCCGTCTTGCAACACAATCCCACCCATATTCTGTGCACTCTTCAACCCAAGAGTGAAACGCTATTCTCAGTCTTTCTTCTATTCAACTGCTGAGCTCTGGAACTCTCTCCCAGAATAAGTCTTTCCCTCTTCCTATGACTTAAATTGCTTCAAACTCCGTGTATCCAGGTATTTTGGCTCGAACGTCCCTTGATTTTGGCCCTGTCACTCTTTCAATTCTGGAGGAGGCACTCGCTACAGGCAGTTCTGCCTGGTCATCACATTCCTACGCCTGCAGTTCTATTCAGCTTAGAGAGGATCTGTAAGATTTCGAGTCATAAATAGGTTGGTTTTGACCTTTGTATTCCATGATATCCTTCCTAAGCTGAATTAAATCGTTTAATGATAGCCAGATTAACTGTCAAAACACGGCATGATTCTCAAAGGTTGAATGCATTAAAGAGGTGTGCACTATTGCCATTTGAACTCGCTATAGGTCGGATGATTCGCTATTTTCCTCACATCGCAATTATAAGCCAGTTTTCATATATATATATATATATATATATATATATATATATATATATATATTTTGTTTTTGTAAATGTTGTTTGCACCAATGTTGATGGTACTAGACACGTCCTTGTTATAATATTAGCGCACTTTCTCACACCAACGTAACACACCTCCCATAATACACATACAAACCTTTTACACAAACACCAAGCCACACTCACACATATACACTCATTAAACATCACACTCACTAACACCTTCATTAGGGGCAAACCTTCTCCCCTCTCTCACGGTACACCACAATACCTTACACACACACACACACACACACACACACACGCACAATAGCACCCTCACACACACCTTTGTTAGAGGCAAACCTTTTCCCTTCTCCTCTACAATGCTTTCAATACACCTCCCATAACACACACACACACACACACACGCACACACACACACTTACGCAACACTACACACACACACACACACACACGCCATTCAGGCACGCCTCCGTCACCTCTAATCTGGTTCAATATTGTCTTTTACGTGAAAGTGACGCTCTGGAATATCGAATTAGCCTTCCCCTCTTACCTGTGTCAACGAAATACTCTAAGGTTCATAACTTACCAGTATAGCCTGTTCACAATGATAACCCATTTTGTCATTATATTATGGTTATCATTAGACGCTTAAATAGAGCTTGAGGAAGATGTGTAAACGTTAGAAGGTTAAAGGTTACTTATTCGTTGAATACATTTTCCAATGGTTAGTCAGAAGGTCAAATAGGATTACGGATGTTAGTAGATAAAGCGCAGTAAAGAAATACTCACTATATGGCATTACTGATCTCTGTTGCCAAATATGGAATTACCTGACGGCGCCTAAAAGTGTATGGGAAGCGTTGTAACAGTACATTATGGAGAACTATAGAGAAGTTATCTTCACTCACCCTCCTTTTGCTAGAAAAATATTTAGGAACATTGAAACAAAAATCAAGAAATTAGAATACTGTATAAAACGGTGGATGTAAATATATATATATATATATATATATATATATATATATATATATATATATATATATATATATATATATATATATATATATATATATATATATATATATATATGTGTGTGTGTGTGTGTAAGGTACAAAAGTGTTGTGACCTTGTTTGGGGTGTTATGAAAGTGTGTGAGTAGGTAGGTATAGTTCTTGGTTGATTATGGTTGGTAGACTCTGGTCGATTCTGGTAGATTCTCGGAGATTCTGGTAGACTCTGGATTACCCTCCTTTACTTCTAATTATTTAAGTAGTAATATCGCTGCCACTGATTCCCAAATTACTATAAATGTAATATGTTGATACATATAGACAAAGGGATTTAAATAACTTGTTATCCAGCCACTAATGTATTATGTTTAAATTATGAGGACTTTAACTTATGAAACAGGAACAAACTTAATGATGCAGGAACAGTGATGTACTATAACTATTTACAGGGAGTATTTCCCGTATAAGGAGAAGTATCCCCACACATCTTATTGACTCTAAGCCCTCTGTCTAAGTGAACACAATTTATCTCAAACCCTTTCTCTACCCTTCTGCTCCACTCCCTCAGAGATGATGGAAAATTCCTATCAATAGTTCCGTTTCACGTGGACAAAGCTTGGTGACCCCAAGAGTGTTTGATTAGGCTCTCTGACACATGAATAAACGACCCGGAAATGACATTGATTCAACCGCTAGTGTCCAATTGTCTGCTTAACCCTTGTCTGGGGGGGTGTTTTGGGCTCATTTGGGCATATTCAGGCCCTCCTGCATGATAAATCAAGCATCTGCACGAAAAAAACATATTTAGCAAAAAACTAGGCACTAAAAGCTTCAAAATGAGACCAGAATGAGCTACATAGCACTCGTCGTTCTCTTGCAGTGGTGCCACGAACATGGAAGTTTAGCATATATCGGTATATTTTTCCCAGGTATGCTCACTACTGGCTACACTGCCGGCCTCTCGAGAACACAGGGAACATGAGTTAATGGGCGGCGGTAAGCCCTGGGAGTCGGCTGTCTGGCCCGCTGCTCTCCCGGCCATTTGCACTCAATTTTAACCCTTTAAAAGCCTTAATAATCCTCCTAACTTGCTGCAAATTGGTGCACGACTTAAGTCGAGCGCCGCTATTTAAGGGTTAAATATGTTCATTTTCTGCAAGTAAATTAACTTAAAATTAAATGAGGCTTCTATTAATAATTCCTATATTAATTAACAAATATAACATGATATATATATATATATATATATATATATATATATATATATATATATATATATATATATATATATATATATATGTTTCTAGTCTCTCAGTGGGGATCGAACCATCGACCATCAGAACGATAGCCGACGCTTTAATCAATTACACCACGGCAGTGATTAAAGCGTCGGCTATCGTTCTGATGGTCGATGGTTCGATCCCCACTGAGAGACTAGAAACATTTAGTGGCTCACGTGTATTTGTGATATATTCTCAATATATATATATATATATATTTGTATATATATATATATATATATATATATATATATATATATATATATATGTATATATATATATATATATATATATATTGTTACGAATCTGGACCTCAGTTGTTTAGAGACGGTATATGAAAATAATTACCAATGGAAATGCACCTTGTCTCTCTACCAAACAACACCACGATGCAACAGGTAAGAGCACTTTATAGGCTTCCAGGCTCTTCTCAGGGCTTAAGGTTGTTACGACCGGGACTATGAATAAAACAAGGGCACTCAATGATTGGACTAGTAATAGCGCACTATGCAACAACGGTACGCTAGATCCAAACCCTCGAACTTATATGCCGGCTGTGACGCTTCTGCATAGTAGCCACGTGCGGGCATGCACGTGCGTCGGCTGCCCAGCCGTTTAGAAACCGGCTGGCGGAAGCCGGCCGGCCGGCTTTTCCTTTGTATATATCCTACGACAATGTAACTAATGTCTGGGATATTCTTATGTTGTTTCACAGCTTGTAGCTGCCCTTATTCTTAACCAACACATCTTAGTATATTTTATTCTCGATAGTTGATTGTTTCATTATAATATATAAGATGTAAGTCTAGTGAGAGTGGGAGGAGACGAGCGGGAGAGAGAGACCGGCTGGGGGACGTTGCTTCGCGCGGAGAGTCTAGCTTGGGACGAGCCTGATTTTGCCACGCGCATTTGATTGCAACGTTAGGCTTAGTTTCGACTCACGCACGGGGTAGAAGATTTTGACCCGGCAACTGTGTTGAGTGTTGCCAAGCCTGGGATGTATTTTGTATGCCTAGGGTGGGGTCCAGACAGATTCAAGACTCAGAGCTCACCTCACTGTCGTACCCTTCGGACCCCCTTGATATCTATCCCTCTCAACCCCACTTAGAAACTTTCTCTCTTACTTTGTATACCTTCCTTCCACTACTTCACCAATCTATTTAATTATCCCATCCCCTTGATAGACCTTATATCTATTATTGTATTAACGACGAACTCTCAGATAACTAGATAGGATTTTGGGCCTTATGCAGAGACGTAATTGTTAATGAGACCTAGGAAGCTTTTTTGTTGTCTCATATTTGGTGGTTTCATGCTTGCTAGTGTGTTCTTGTGTCAGGTTAGCAGGGGCTAGACCGGAGGGGAGGCTTTTTGTGATCCTTTAAGTAAAGTCTGCTGGTGCGAGTCCTGTGGACCCGCACAACTTTACTAGGATACCCGTGGGAGTCTGGGGGCATTTTCTTGTCTGTGTTCCTGTGTGTCTAGTGTTGTGTTGTGTGAGGGCCCTTGCCTAGTCCACTCAGCACTACGCTAGCACTTCTTGCTTTTGTTTTAGGGTCGCCAGGAGAGAGTCAGATACTTGCGATCTGAGTCTCTCAAGAGAGCACCCTTTCAATTAGAGTAATTTGGCGCACAGACTTGGGAACGTCCCTAGGCTAGAGCAGGTGGCTCAGCCCGGGTATCCGAAGCCTATATCCTTCCAGCTAGACCTCTGCCGCCTGGCAGATTAACAGCTAGGGGTTTATTATATCTGTATGCTTGTTATTGTGCCACAGTTTACCGTTTTTGTGAGCATTGTGAGTCAGGGTGTGGCTTAGAGACTCTGTCCGAGCAGGCTTGCCTGACTAAGAGTGAGAAGCACACCTGTATGTGGTTATGTTGCGAGTTGCTGCCTTTATTTAATTATACCTATGCCATTATACACTGTAGGTCCTATCACTAGTATTTATTCCTGCTTATGAGTTGAGAGTTCTCTAAATCCGTAACGTACTTTCTTTGCTAAGCATCAGATCCTACAGTAGCCGCATGCAGTTTAAAACCCCGCATCTTGTCTACCGGTACGATGTTTTGAGGACTGTTTGCTTTCACCTTCTTTCACACAGGGGTGATTAGTTGTATTAATTAACGTAACGTTAAATGTACTTTCTTCTAGTTTGTTATTAAATTGTTTCTGCAATTTAATTCCGTTATCTATCTTTTCCTTGAAGCTTTAAGTCAACTTAATTGTGTGATCTTTTATATAGCCTGCTTGACTATCAGCAGTCTATAGTGCGTGCACCCTGTAACCGAGTCATAGGATACCTTGTTGTCCAGGCAGGACTCTTGACAGTTTAGGATGGTTTGTTGCCTGGGTTTATAGATAAGGGTTGGATCTAGCGTTTTCCGTTGTTGCTTGTTGCCGCATACCTAGTCCAATAGAAAGAGCCCAGTGTTTATATATCCCAGGACGTAACAAATGGCGACCTTGCATAGGATTTACTGAACAGAGGAATATAGTGGTCATTTGTTTTGAGATTCCTTATTATTAGAGGAATACAGTGGACATAGTTTTTTTTTTTGGAGCAACCAATATAACACATTAAAGACTTTAAATAACATTAGTATATACATACTTGCATAGGAGATAAGGCACATTCTATAACCGTGATAATTACTGCAGTGCACAAACATGTCTAATACATCAGAACACAGTGGTGGGTCAGGTCACGATACGGGCTCGGAGGGAGAAAGACCTGTGGAGTGGCTAGTCGATAGCGAGGAGGGTGCTAGAAGATGTTTAGAGGTGCCCCTTACCGCTGCTAGGGTGTTGAAGCTGAATAAGTATGGCTTAAAGTGTGTGGCAGGTCTTCAGGGTCACCAGGGTTTAAGTGGCATGAAGAAAGATCAGCTGAGGACTTTGATATTGGGTTTAGAAGGGAGAGACCTGGGTGGAGAGGCGACTGGGGGTCCCGGTCCCCAGCCCCCCCTCCACTCTACCCCCGTATCAAATGTCAGGGTGCCTGAATTTAGTACATACCCCCAAGTTGATGGTCAATGGCAGCGTGGAATTCAATCACAGAGACCCTCCCCATTAAATGCACCTTCCCCTCCTCAAGGGTTGACTCCAGATTTGTTGTTTCGGCTTGAGATGGCCAAGGTTGAGGTTGCTAGAGCTCAGGTTGAGGCTACCGAAAGACAGGCTAGAGCTCAGGTTGAGGCTGCCGAGAAACAGGCTAGTGTGCAGGCTGAGGTTGCTAGAGCTCAGGCTGAGGCCGCAGAGAGAACAGCTATACGAGAGGCTGAACTGCAGGCAGAGTATACTAGGTATCGGGCTGACAGGGAGCTGGAGAGATCTCGAGTGGAGGTAACAGGGCGAAATATTGGGGGAGGTAACAGACATCGGGACCAATCATTGTCGCACCTGCTTAAACTAGTTCCTGTGTTCAATGAATCATGTGTGACTGAGTTTTTATGCGATTTGAGAAGAAGTGTCAGGAACACCAGTGGCCTCAGGAAAAGTGGGCAGCATTAGTTTCATCAAGACTCCTAGGAAAGGGGCTAAAAGCGTATGATGCACTACCTTTAGAGTCCTGTGTAGTTTATGATGAGTTAAAGAAGGCTGTGCTACGGGCCTATGAGTTACAACCAGAAACTTACCGCTTGAAGTTTCGGGGTGTTACTAAGGGCAAGGATAGTACCTTCCTAGAACACGCCCGGGACTTGTCTGATGCACTACGACATTGGCTGCATTCTGAGAGGACAGCTACTTTTGAGGAGTTGAGTGAGCTGGTTCTCTTGGAGCAGTTCTTTAAGTGCACAGGCGGGGACTTAACATTAAATATAAAGGAAAAAAATCCTAGAACTCTCCAGGAGACAGCAGAAATGGCTGACCGCCGACTGTCATTAATTCGAGGGTGCGAAGCAGCAGCTAGGAGTGAGTCGGGTGCAAAGGATCGTACCCCTCCCCCTCCCAAGAATTTTGATACACATAAATACACAAAACCATGTAGCACTGACAATAAAACTGAACATAAACCAAATACCGTCCCGTATAAGAAGTCTAATGGTACCTCCCACTCCCAAGGGAAACCAAAGAGTAAAGAGTGCTTTGCATGTCACAAGGAGGGTCACTTTGCAAATGCTTGTCCGAACAAGCCACCAAACAAGGTTGTGTCATTGGCCCGCAGCATAGGGGTGTCGCCTATATCTTCTGAGTTTGCCAAGGGTAGTTCGTCAGAGGTTGGGACACAGCCTGTGTTCAAGAGTCCGGAAGGCTCGAACCCTGTCCGTGACGTCTTTGGGGGTCATAGAGGGCATGGTTTTGTGAGGTGGGCTGGCGAAAGGCGAGGAGTTAAGCTATTGCGTGATACTGGGGCTTCTCAGACCTTGTTAAGGAACTTTACTGGTAGACCGATTAACGCTGCTCGGGTGGTGGTAGTTCAGGGGATCAATGCTACGAAGTCCTACCCGCTGGTGCGGATGGAGCTGGAGGTGGGTGGTGTGGCGAAGGAGCTGGATGTCGGAATTGTAGAGAACTTGCCTGTTGGGGGCGTCAACCTCCTCCTCGGCAACGACTTTGCGGTGCCTGCTTCTAAGGTTTCACCCTTGGTCATTGCCGAGAAGGCGGCCGACGTTAGTAGGAAGGAACAGGAGTGGGTTGAGAAGTGTAGCGTACAAACCATGGCGTGTGTTGTGACGCGTTCTCAGACATCCGGAGCCTTGCAGCCACCACCTCAGTCTATCAAACCGCGGAGGAAAGGTCACAAGAAAACGGGAAGTGTTGGTCAATTGGAGAGTTTTGAGCCGGCAGTGTTTCTTGGTGACTCATTATTGGCACCTATGTTAGAGTCTGGAGAGGCCCCAGGACCTGTCACAGCTAGTGAGGAGGTAGGGCAGGGAGAGACTCCGAGGCAGCAACGTTACACACGGAGAGAAAAAAGGGTTGCTCAGTTTGATATTGGGGGAGGACTTGGGTTGCTTCGGAAGCATCTAGACAGGTTGGTTCCCTCAGATATTTGTAAACTGCAGTTGGAGGATCCGGAAGTTCAGAAGTGTGGTAATGGTGCTGTCGAGATCAAACACGAGGACGGGGAAACATGTCATGTGAACCTGTTGGAGGAGTTTGTGAGGCAACCATCTGAGCAGCCTACTGTCCCTGCGTTGGTCTGCAGCGACCAAGGTGGAGAAGGAGAGGGGGGCAGTAGGCCACAGGTGGAGGAGAGTAGGGATTGTCATGTCTCGGCGGAGCAGTGGGCGGGGGACACGAGTCTGGTGGCTGTGGAAGCGCTAGAGCACCTGCCTGAGCAGCAGTGTGCAGCGCTCCAGCACCAGCTCGGTTCATACCCCACTGGTCGTGCCGAGCCCCTGAGCCTCACAACTCGGGCGGTGCAAGATGTTCCGCGGGCAGGCCACGTGAATGTTGAGACCGTTAGCCTCGTTGTTTCGGTGGTTCAAGGTGGGCGACGAGGCTTGGACATGGTTGTCAGGTCATGGTCGACCCATGGCTGCCAAGGGTGGTGGTCAAAAGGAGGACTTTGAGCAGATTGGTGAGGTTGGCTGTGGCATAGAAGTGCCCAGTCGTCGCATAGCCTCCCAATGCTGCTCTAGTCAATTGCAACAGCCCTACCATAGACCGACTGTATCTGGCCATGTCGCTAAAAGCGGTGATGCTGCGCAGGCAGATGTAGTCGTAAGAAATGCGGGGGTGTGCATGTACGGTATCGGCGGGGAAGCCTTAGCAATAGTGAACTATGGGAGTGACTGCACAGGTGGTACTGATTGTCCCTCTCATGACCTGGCTGTTCTAGGGACGAAGGTGGAGAAGGAGGGAGACTACAGGTTAGAAGCTGCGGTCTCGGCTGGGTTGTGGGAGGGCACTAGGCATGTTGTTCATTCCCCAGGCCTGATGTACGAAGTAGAATCCGACATGGAGGCTGGAGACAGTGCAAGGTTCAAATTGGCTCCCTACCGTATAAATCCTGCTCGACAGCCTGTGGTGCAAGCAGAACTGGATTATGTGTTGACGAAGGGTCTGAGGGATAAGGAATGTCGTGAGTGGTCGTTGCCTGTAACTTTGCAACCGGTGTTAAGTGGCAAGATCAGTGAGTGTGTTGATTGCGAGAGTGTGTGTGCATTATCCCTGACAGACGCCTATACCTTATCGAGAGTTGACGACACCATAGATCGCCTCGGGGCTGCATCGCCTATCACGAAGGTAGAACTAGTGAAAGGTTATTGGCAGGCCCCGTTGCCGGAAAGAGTGAAGAGAAATGCCAGTCATGTGATGAACTGGGCAGTTTATCAGTGCCAGGTGTTGTTTTGCTGCCGGGACACAAGTTGGATGTGTGGCATGCTAAGGGCACTGATAATGTTTTGGCTGATTGTTTGTCACGGGAGGGTTTGTTTGCAGGAGAACCCTCGCCGTTCAGTCAGTGTGTGTTGAGAGTGGAGTAAAATAGGCTTGCCCCTGCAAGTGCAGCCGCCAAAAACAAATTAAAAAAGCAAAAAACCTTATAAAAACTCTTTATTTTTATAACGTGTAGAATTTTGTATAAGATGTTGTAGCAGTATCTAAGTTGAATGTTTTCGCTTATTGTCGCTAAGTTAGTTGAACTTGCTCGGTGGAGTGCAACAGTCTTTATTTTTTTTATATATAGTGCCTTGTGTCGCAACAGTGTGTGGTACTATGAGAAGCTTTCTCTTAGATATGAAGAACTTAGTCAAGTGTCTTATATCTTGGGGGAGGTGTGACGCTCCTGCATAGTAGCCACGTGCGGGCATGCGCGCGTGTCGGCTGCCCAGCCATTTAGAAACCGGCTGGCGGCAGCCGGGCGGCCGGCTTTTCCTTAGTATATATCCTACGACAATGTAACTAATGTCTGGGATATTCTTATGTTGTTTCACAGCTTGAAGCTGCCCTTATTCTTAACCAACGCATCTTAGTATATTTTATTCTCGATAGTTGAGTGTTTCATTATAATATATAAGATGTAAGTCTAGTGAGAGTGGGAGGAGACGAGCGGGAGAGAGAGACCGGCTGGGGGACGTTGCTTCGCACGGGCGCGGAGAGTCTAGCTTGGGACGAGCCTGATGTTGCCAATTTGATCGCATAGTTAGGCTTAGTTTCGACTCACGCAAGGGGTAGAGGATTTTGACCCGGCAACAGTGTTGAGTGTTGCCAAGCATGGGATGTATTTCGCATGCCTAGGGTGGGGTCCAGACAGATTCAAGACTCAGAGCTCACCTCACTGTCGTACCCTTCGGACCCCCTTGATATCTATCCCTCTCAACCCCCACTTAGAAACTTTCTCTCTTACTTTGTATACCTTCCTTCCACTACTTCACCAATCTATTTAATTATCCCATCCCCTTGATAGACCTTATATCTATTATTGTATTAACGACGAGCTCTCAGATAATTAGATAGGATTTTGGGCCTTATGCAGAGATGTAATTGTTAATGAGACCTAGGAAGCTTTTTGTTGTCTCATATTTGGTAGTTTCATGCTTGCTAGTGTGTTCTTGTGGCAGGTGAGCAGGGGCTAGACCGGAGGGGAGGCTTTTTACGATCCTTTAAGTAAAGTCTGCTGGTGCGAGTCCTGTGGACCTGCACGACTTTACTAGGATACCCGTGGGAGTCTGGGGGCATTTTTTTGTCTGTGTGCCTGTGTGTCTAGTGTTGTGTTGTGTGAGGGCCCTTGCCTAGTCCACTCAGCACTGTGCTAGCACGTCTTGCGTTTGTTTTAGGGTCGCCAGGAGAGAGTCAGATACTTGGGATCTGAGTCTCTCAAGAGAGCACCCTTTCAATTAGAGTAATTTGGCGCACAGACTTGGGAACGTCCCTAGGCTAGAGCAGGTGGCTCAGCCCGGGTATCCGAAGCCTATATCCTTCCGGCTAGACCTCTGCCACCTGGCAGATTAACAGCTAGGGGTTTATTATTTCTGCATGCTTGTTATTGTGCCACAGTTTTACCGTTCTTGTGAGCATTGTGAGTCAGGGTGTGGCTTAGAGACTCTGTCCGAGCAGGCTTGCCTGACTAAGAGTGAGAAGCACACCTGCATGTGGTTATGTTGCGAGTTGCTGCCTTTATTTAATTATACCTATGCCATTATACACTGTATGGCCTATCACTAGTATTTATTCCTGCTTATGAGTTAAGAGTTCTCTAAATCCGTAACTTACTTTCTTTGCTAAGCATCAGATCCTACAGTAGCCGCATGCAGTTTAGAAACCTGCATCTTGTCTACCTGTACGATGTTTTGAGGACTGTTTGCTTTCACCTTCTTTCACGCAGGGGTGATTAGTTGTATTAATTAACGTAACGTTAAATGTACTTTCTTCTAGTTTGTTATTAAATTGTTTCTGCAATTTAATTCCGTTATCTATCTTTTCCTTGAAGCTTTAAGTCAACTTAATTGTGTGATCTTTTATATAGCCTGCTTGACTATCAGCAGTCTATAGTGCGTGCAGCCTGTAACCGAGTCATAGGATACCTTGTTGTCCAGGCAGGACTCTGGACGGTTTAGGGTGGTTTGTTGCCTGGGTTTATAGATAAGGGTTGGATCTAGCATTTTCCGTTGTTGCTTGTTGCCTCATACCTAGTCCAATAGAAAGAGCCCAGTGTTTATAAATCCCAGGATGTAACAATAAATACACAAAACCATCTAGCACTGACAATAAAACTGAACATAAACCAAATACCGTCCCGTATAAGAAGTCTAATGGTACCTCCCACTCCCAAGGGAAACCAAAGAGTAAAGAGTGCTTCGCATGTCACAAGGAGGGTCACTTTGCAAATGCTTGTCCGAACAAGCCACCAAACAAGGTTGTGTCATTGGCCCGCAGCATAGGGGTGTCGCCTATATCTTCTGAGTTTGCCAAGGGTAGTTCGTCAGAGGGTGGGACACAGCCTGTGTTCAAGAGTCCGGAAGGCTCGAACCCTGTCCGCGACGTCTTTGGGGGTCATAGAGGGCATGGTTTTGTGAGGTGGGCTGGCGAAAGGCGAGGAGTTAAGCTATTGCGTGATACGGGGGCTTCTCAGACCTTGTTAAAGAACTTTACTGGTAGACGCTATTCTATCGCTACTATAATAATCAGTGTTCCTCAGAGCTATCCCAGTGCATACCACCTCCTTTACGTAGGGCACGTGGTACCCGTCTTGCAACTCAATCCAACCCCTACTCTGTGCAACTCTCCAACCCAAGAGTGAAACGTTACTCTCAAACTTTCTTCTACTCAACAGCTGAGCTCTGGAACTCTCTCCCAGAATCAGTCTTTCCCTCTTCCTATGACTTAACTTGCTTCAAACTCCGTGTGTCCAGGCATTTTGGCTCGAACGTCCCTTGATTTTGGCCCTGTCACTCTTTCAACTATGGGGGAGGCACTCGCTATAGGCAGTAATGCCTTTTGCCTCCCTCAATCACATAGAAAAACAAAAAACAAAAAAACGATTAACGCTGCTCGGGTGGTGGTAGTTCAGGGGATCAATGCTACGAAGTCCTACCCGCTGGTGCGGATGGAGCTGGAGGTGGGTGGTGTGGCGAAGGAGCTGGATGTAGGAATTGTAGAGAACTTGCCTGTTGGGGGCGTCGACCTCCTCCTCGGCAACGACTTTGCGGTGCCTGCTTCTAAGGTTTCACCCTTGGTCGTTGCTGAGAAGGCGGCCGACGTTAGTAGGGAGGAACATGAGTGGGTTGAGAAGTGTAGCGTACAAACTATGGCGTGTCTTGTGACGCATTCTCAGACATCCGGAGCCTTGCAGCCACCACCTCAATCTATCAAACCGCGGAGGAAAGGTCACAAGAAAACGGGAAGTGTTGGTCAATTGGAGAGTTTTGAGCCGGCAGTGTTTCTTGGTGACTCATTATTGGCACCTATGTTAGAGTCTGGAGAGGCCCCGGGGCCTGTCACCGCTAGTGCAGGTGTAGGGCAGGAAGAGACTCTGCGACAGCATCGTTATGTGCAGCGTGAGGAAAGGATGGCTCAGCGGGACATTGGAGGTGGAAATAAATTATTTAAGATGAACTTGGATAATCTCGCACCTGCTGATATATGTTCCTTGCAGCTGGAAGATCCTGAAGTCAGGGCATGTGGTAATGGTGCTGTCGAACTGGAGAGCGATGGGGATGCGCAGCCTGGTGATTTTTTCTTGTCCGAGGGGATCTTGTATCGGAGACATCAGCCAAGAAAAAGTGGGATGGCGGGTCAGGATTAGTGGACCAGTTAGTAGTACCGAGGGTGTGCCGTGAGAGCTTATTGAGATTAGCTCATGATGTGCCTTTGGCAGGGTACCTGGGGGCACGTAAGACGGAGGCAGCTCTGAGCAAGCTTTTCTGGTGGCCTGGGTTAAAGGCGAGTGTCGTGTCATGGGTGTCACAGTGTCACACTTGTCAAGTTGTTGGGAAACCCAATCAGGTCATCCCGAGAGCCCCGTTACAACCCATCCCTGTCATTGGGCCGCCCTTCAGCAAAGTAGTTATCGATATGGTTGGCCCATTGCCCCCCACTAGTGCCGGCAATAAATGTTTACTAACTGTAATGGATGTAGCAACACGGTATCCAGATGCTTACCCCATGCGTAACGGGATGGCTAAGACTGTTGTCAAAAACCTACTTGTCTATTTCTCTCGTTATGGCTACCCTCAGGAGATCCAGTCTGATCAGGGATCCAATTTTACTTCTGCTCTGTTTAAGCCATAGACTCCTCTACATAAGGACTGGCGTCGGCCATACTCGGGTCCCGGAACTTGGGTCCATTGTCAGGCCCACAAACTGAGGTCTTATTTTAGTTTTACTGGATATGGGACTTTGTGTTTTTACTCTACAACATCTTATTAACTAGAGCAACCAAGTAAAGGAAAATAAAACATTTGTTTTTGGTTGATTGACTCATAAGTCTCTTTCGTGATTGAACATAATAGGAAAATATACAGTTATAATGAGATAGTTTATAAGAACATGTATTATACAAGCAAAGCATCATACCATGACTTACATTAATTAAATATTAGAAGAAATTAAAGTAAAACCTTTGCAAAATATTACTTTACACATAATTTTACATATATCAAAAGTCACATAACACAATAATTAACTTAAACATTAGAAACTTTCTCTTGTCGCCTTAAGCAGCCTAGTGTACACTCCCGATCGCTTGTATTACATACAAAGGCCTTAAACAACACATTACACAATGTCTGGCATGCTCCTGAATGGCTAGCTAAAGGAGCATCTACAGAAGACAAGCATTGTTTCAAGTAATTGCGACAACACTTTTTCGAGTCTTGAAGAGACATTTGAAGGGTGATGCCACTATGTACAAAGAAGACAGTAGCCAGTGTAGGCATACTCAGCCCACCTCGATTGAGCGAAGTCAAAAACTCTGATGACAAGCATTCCCCAGAATCTACTTCCTGTTGTCCATGTTTATGAGCTAAAAATCCCCCAATGTAGACAATTTTATGTTTTAAAGTATCATCTGAATCTAGAAGTAGTTGAGTGTCTTGTAATGTCAGCTGTTCCAGAAGTTGTAAATCACCATCATCTATTGCTGCTGTACAAAATGCACAGCTTACTTTTTTGGCTCGGTCAGGAACGATGTCACGTTTCAACAGCTGATGCAACTGCTGTACTTTGGATGCTACTTGAACATCCCCAATGTCAATGCAAAAATGTCCTCCACTACGTTGTCTTGCTTGACCAAAACACTTTTCTAGGGGATCTTGTGAAAAAACAACCGGTAGGATGTAAGCAAAATCATGGGTTTCAAAAAGATATTGTGCTGCTTCTATGTTATACCTTGTTGTGATGACAAAGGCATCTGCTGTTGACTGTGTTAGTTTCTTCTCTCTGCCATGCCCACCAGTCCACCGACAGCTGGATACAACTGTACACATTTCCTGCAGAGGTTTGAAGTTTGTACAGTTTAATGTCCAAGGTTCACGATATTGGTCTTGTAAATGAACTGCACTGTACTTGCTTTTAACATTCATAATTTTAAACCAATTGGTTACCAGTGTTATGTATATCACTGTTCCATCCTGAAATTTAACAGTTCCTTTAAGACCTTCAAATGCAGCAATCGTTTTCTCATTGAACACTTGGCAAACTAAGGGCACACTCTGACGTTGCAATGGTTTAGGAAATACTGATGAGCATGTGAGTTTTGTCAGACGAAGTGGTGTCTTCTGATCTTCATTGTAAAGAGCTTTAACATCACTCTAACACGCCAAATATTCTGTACCGTCCTTGCTAAAATGTAATTCTTGACATTTCTCTGTGATCCAGTTGTTTCTCATATTCTTGAGGATGTGAACATAATCATAGACAAGGAAAACATTTATGCCATCTGGTGCTAGTGTTACTTTTCCAGGACCCCCAAGCATTCTGTAAACAGCTTGATTCAGTGGACAGTTGTCACAGACGAACGATACTGGATGGCCACCACTAGCTTTAACAACATATACAGCCTCAAGTAATATTACCTTCAGTTGAATAGCATTCAGTTTTGATACAGGATGAATTCGTATGATGTACCGTGGTCCTCCATAGTGACAAACAACTTCAATAGCAAGAGCAGATGTTGCTAGATTTTCTGGTCCGTTTGTTGCATGGCCTACTATATGCTCTCCTGTAAATCTAAGGGCCTGCTTAAGCTTGACTTCATCAAACAAAATGTTAACTAACCGCTGTTGTGGCTTCAACTGATCAAAAAGGATTGGGAGACACTTGTCAGCATAAGTGCGAGATAACAATTGGCGAATCTGTTTCTCACAAGGAAGACTAATTGCTTTGGAGTTTCTAAGCATTCTATATGCTGCGGGTGATATACAAAACAGTTCTGCTGCAAGAATTAACATATGCTTTGTATATCGGCGATTTTTAGGAGGAATAAGAAGGAGTTGCAACTGTGCTTGAATGAACTGAAAACCTTCAATTTCATGAAATTCTGTGATAGAGTCAAGTTCTGAAATTATTCTTTTTAAGCGGTCAGTATTAATCGCTTCATGAGTGTTCATCATTTTCACTACTACCAGCTGCAGAAAACCAAAAGGAGACTGTACCTCTTTAAAATGAAGAAACTTATCAACTGCTCTACCATTACCATCTGTCTTAAACATTGTCAGTTCTCTACCATTTTGCATTATATAAAACTCAGGGAAGTGTTTTCCAATCTCTCCTGCAAATTTGTCATAACTATGCATTTTGTCTTGTTCATTTTAAAATTCAGTTTGTTTTTTAAGTCTTGCTTCACTTGTCACTGTTTTAGTTAACCTAGGAGCTGACGTAAGTTGTTTGAGGCAAGACTTGGGTACACCTTTAAAAACTGTAGGAGGCCCAGCTGGTCGTTTTCCTCCCCGAACTGTGACCCAATCGCAGTCGAAGTGTGATGCACAGATCCAGAGTTTCGACCTGTCTCTCAAACTTTCTGGGCTATTTGGCATAGCACTAATCCATGCATGTCGTTCTTGTTCGTCATTCGGGAAACACACCATAGGACTGTATGGCTCTCCCCTGTAGTTTCCACGACAATTGAATGCAGCACATCTTTTCGGCATTGTTCCTGTAAAGCAAAAAAAACAAGAATAGTTGTAAAATGGTTATCAGTACATATCAAAGCAACCCGTTGACATCAGCTCAATTCTAATATTTATCAGCTAAATAAGTTGTTAACACAGATCCTTTTGTGACTGGTAAGTATTTATAAGAAAATTACTTACAATAAGCTGAGAGATAACGAACAACAGAACATAAATGTGTTGCCTCTAACGTGTCTCGTGGGTGACTGGCGTCTGGCATCGTCATGGGCTGTTCGTTTTCTGGCGAGACATTATGTCGCCAATATGGCGGGGATATGGACGATTGCGTGTGAAATTACATGCATTTATATGTAAAGTTGTGTTTGTGTACATATTTTTGTGTTTAAGAAAGTCGGAGAGACCACTGCTTTCATGATACTGCTTTTAAGCAATGGACCCAAGTTTCAAACTCCGAGAGTGCTCGTTTCCAGTCCTTATGTAAAGGGGTCTATGGTTTAAGCAGACCATGCAGCAACATGGGATAGTGTCTGTGGTGTCATCTGCCTACCATCCCGAGAGTCAGGGAGTTTTGGAAAGGTGGCACTCGACTCTCAAGAGTATGTTGCAGTGTTATTGCATGGAAAATGGGAAGGACTGGGATCTAGGTCTCCCATACGTTTTATTTGCTGCGAGAGAAGTAACTGGGGAGAGCTTGGGATATAGCCCGAACGAGTTGGTTTTTGGACACAGGGTCAGGGGGCCCCTCCACATAGTCAAGGAGATCTGGGAGGGAGTCACAAAGCCATGCTCGCTTCTAAAGTATGTTGTTGAAAGCCGTGAGAGAATGCTAAAGAGCCTGGAGGTAGCAGGTCGGAACCTTAAGAGTTCACAAGCTCAGATGAAGGACAGATACGACCAGAAGGTGAAGCTGAGGGAGTTTGAAGTAGATCAGGAGGTACTGCTACTACTGCCTCTGGTGGGACACCCCTTGTCTGCCAAGTATTCTGGTCCGTATCGGGTTGTAAGGAAGGTTTCTGATCTAGACTATTTAGTAGCTTCTCCTGAAAAGAAAAAGAACCAATTTTGCCATGTAAATCTGATGAAAGAGTATGTGAGGCGCCCCTCCGAGCCTCTCACTGTCCCGGTGTTGATCTGCAGCGATCGTGGTGGAGAAGGAGGAAGGGACAGTCAAGCTGCGGGGGAGGATAATTGGGATTGTCATGTTTCCGCGGATCAGTGGGCGGGGAATTCTAGACAAGTGGCTCACGAGTTGATATTGCACCTGCCTGAGCAACAACGTGTAGCTGTGCAGCACTTGTTAGATTCAAACCCAGCTGTTTTCGCGGAGCATCCTGGCCTAACTACTCAAGCGGTGCACGATGTCGATGTTGGGGACCACCAGCCCTTTAAATCAGTGCCATACCGTGTTCCCCCTATTAAATTACCAGCACTTAGGGAAGAGCTGGATTATATGCTGAAACGTGGGCTGATTTCTGAGGGTGCAGTAAGGTGGACTTCCCCAGTCACACTGCAGCCCAAACCAGATGGCAAGGTGCGGTTTTGTATAGATTTCCACAGGTTGAATGGTTTAACCCCCACAAATGCCTACCCTCTCCCTCGCGTGGACGACAGTGTGGATAAGATAGGAAAAGCCAAGTTCCTCACTAAGATAGTCCTTGTTAAGGGATATTGGCAAGTGCCCTTGTCTGAGCGAGCGTGAGAGGTGTGTGGGTTTGTGGTGGACGGTGCCACATATCGTTGCCATGTTATGCCATACGGGCTGAAAAATGCCCCTGCAACGTTTCAGAAATTAATGAACGACATTGTAGCCGACATTCCCAACTGTACGGTGTACCTAGATGATGTCATAATATACGACGATGATATTAAAAGTCACTGTGCTCACATCGGACAGCTTTTTAATAAACTGAATGAAGCAGGTTTGGTGGAAAACCTGGGTAAGTGCGATTTTGTCAAAGCCACAGTTTTGTACCTGGGGTTCGAGGTGGGGATGGGTCAGGTGTGCCCTCCACAGACAAAGATCAAAGGCATCGATCAGTTTCCCCAGCCTACGACTAAGAAACAAATCATGCGGTTTCTAGGTATGATAGGCTATTATCGTCGCTTCATCAAAGGCTATTCGACTGTACTTGCACCTTTAACTGACTTATTATCTAAGGACAAGAAGTTCCGGTGGTCTCCTGAGTGTGCAGAGGCGTTTTCCTTGGTAAAACACCTGTTATGTACCCACCCCATACTCAGGGCCCCGGACTTCAGCAGACCTTTTCAGCTGGCGACTGATGCCAGTGGCATAGGGGCTGGGGCTGTCTTGTTACAGACAGATGATGAAGGTATCGAACATCCAGTGAGTTTTTACAGTAAAAAATTCAATAGTGCACAAAGGAATTACTCTGTAATTGAAAAAGAACTCCTGGCGATAGTGCTGGCGCTCAGGCACTTCGATGTATATGTTCCTGCTTTCGGACCAGTCATAGTGGTTTATACCGATCATCACCCTCTGAAATTCTTGAATCAGTTTCATAACCGGAATATGAGGCTGACCAGGTGGTCACTCATGCTTCAGGAGTATAATCTGGACATACGCCATATTGCCGGTTCTGATAACGTGATAGCGGATTGTCTATCAAGGGTGGATGATGTTGGTTAGACTGCCACAGGATTGAGGGTTGAGTGTGGAGGAAAATAGGCTGTCACTGTAGTTCAGCCGGAAAAAACAAATTAAAAAAAGCAAAAACCTTATAAAAACTTTATTTTTTATAACGTGTAGAATTTTGTATAAGATGTTGTAGCAGTATCTAAGTTGAATGTTTTCGCTTATTGTCGCTGAGTTAGTTGAACTTGCTCGGTGGAGCGCAACAGTCTTAATTTTTTTTGTATATATAGTGCCTTGTGTCGCAACAGTGTGTGGTACTATGAGAAGCTTTCTGTTAGATATGAAGAACTTAGTCAAGGGTCTTATATCTTGGGGGAGGTGTGACGCTTCTGCATAGTAACCACGTGCGGGCATGCGCGCGCGTCGGCTGCCCAGCCGTTTAGAAACCGACTGGTGGTAGCCAGCCGGCAGGCTTTCCCTTCGTATATATCCTACGACAATGTAACTAATGTCTGGGATATTCTTATGTTGTTTCACAGCTTGAAGCTGCCCTTATTCTTAACCAACGCATCTTAGTATATTTTATTCTCGATAGTTGATTGTTTCATTATAATATATAAGATGTAAGTCTAGTGAGAGCGGGAAGAGATGAGCGGGAGAGAGAGACCGGCTTGGGAGGTTGCTTCGCGCGGAGAGACCAGCTTGGGACGAGCCTGAAGTGCTGCCACATGCATTTGATTGCAACGTTAGGCTTAGTTTCGACTCACGCACGGGGTTGAGGATTTTGACCAGGCAACTGTGTTGAGTGTTGCCAAGCCTGGGATGTATTCTGCATGCCTAGGGGGGGGGGGGTCCAGACAGATTCAAGACTCAGAGCTCACCTCATTGTGTCGTACCCTTCGGACCCCCTTGATATCTATCCCTCTCAACACCACTTAGAAACGTTCTCTCTTACTTTGTATACCTTCTTTCCACTACTTCACCAATCTATTTAGTTATCCCATCCCCTTGATAGACCTTATATCTATTATTGTATTAACGACGAGCTCTCAGATAACTAGATAGGATTTTGGGCCTTATGCAGGGATGTAATTGTTAATGAGACCTAGGAAGCTTTTTTGTTGTCTCATATTTGGTGGTTTCATGCTTGCTAGTGTGTTGTTGTGTCAGGTTAGCAGGGGCTAGACCGGAGGGGAGGCTTTTTGCGATCCTTTAAGTAAAGTCTGCTGGTGCGAGTCCCGTGGACCCGCTCGACTTTACTAGGATACCCGTGGGAGTCTGGGGGCATTTTCTTGTCCGTGTCCCTGTGTGTCTAGCGTTGTGTTGTGTGAGGGCCATTGCCTAGTCCACTCATCACTGCGCTAGCATGTCTTGCTTTTGTTTTAGGGTCGCCAGGAGAGAGTCAGATACTTGTGATCTGAGTCTCTCAAGAGAGCACCCTTTCAATTAGAGTAATTTGGCGCACAGACCTGGGAACGTCCCTAGGCTAGAGCAGGTGGCTCAGCCCGGGTATCCGAAGCCTATATCCTTCCAGCTAGACCTCTGCCACCTGGCAGATTAACAGCTAGGGGTTTATTATCTCTGTATGCTTGTTATTGTGCCACAGTTTACCGTTTTGGTGAGCATTGTGAGTCAGGGTGTGGCTTAGAGACTCTGTCCGAGCAGGCTTGCCTGACTAAGAGTGAGAAGCACACCTGTATGTGGTTATGTTGCGAGTTGCTGCCTTTATTTAATTATACCTATGCCATTATACACTGTATGTCCTATCACTAGTATTTATTCCTGCTTATGAGTTAAGAGTTCTCTAAATCCGTAACGTACTTTCTTTGCTAAGCATCAGATCCTACAGTAGCCGCATGCAGTTTAGAGACCCGCATCTTGTCTATCTGTACAATGTTTTGAGGACTGTTTGCTTTCACCTTCTTTCACGCAGGGGTGTTTAGTTGTATTAATTGACGTAACGTTAAATGTACTTTCATCTAGTTTGTTATTAAATTGTTTCTGCAATTTAATTCCGTTATCTATCTTTTGCTTGAAGCTTTAAGTCAACTTAATTGTGTGATCTTTTATATAGCCTGCTTGACTATCAGCAGTCTATAGTGCGTGCACCCTGTAACCGAGTCATAGGATACCTCGTTGTCCAGGCAGGACTCTTGACGGTTTAGGGTGGTTTGTTGCCTGGGTTTATAGATAAGGTTTGGATCTAGCGTTTTCCGTTGTTGCTTGTTGCCGCATACCTAGTCCAATAGAAAGAGCCCAGTGTTTATATATCCCAGGACCTAACAAGTCGGTCTATGGTAGGGCTGTTGCATATTACTAGAGCAGCATTGGGAGGCTATGCGACGACCGGGCGCATCCACTCCACAGCCAACCTCACCAATCTGCTCAATGTCCTCATTCTGACCACCACCCTTGGCAGCCATGGGTCGACCCTGACCTGACAACCATGCCAAAGCCTTGTCGCCTACCTTGAACCACTGAAACAACGAGGCCAACGGCTGACTAACACTCAAGTGACCTGCCAGCGGAACCTCGTGCACCGCAGGAGTTGTGAGGCCTGGGTGCTCGGCACAAACAGTAGGGTATGAACCGAGCAGGTGCTGGAGCGCTGCACACTTCTGCTCAGGCAGGTGCTCTAGCGTTTCCACAGCCACCTGACTCGTGTCCCCCGCCCACTGCTCCACCGAGACATGACAATCCCAACTCTCCTCCACGTGTGCCCCACTGCCCACGTCTCCTTCTCCACCTTGGCCGCTGCAGACCAACACAGGGACAGTACAAAGGAGTACAAAGGAAATCAAGCAACAACAGGTCTAGTGACCCTTCTAGGTTGCTTGTCCTCCAAAACACTGAGGATCAAGTGTCCAAACAGTGGTTTAGAGTGGGTAAGGGAACATTGGAAAGGGAACTACTGCCCTGCCACTAACGTGGCAGGACTAGGAAGTTAGTAGGGGACATATGGGTTAGTAACTGAGGGGAGGATAAAGTTATTCATTTACAAACGCAGTCAGTCGCGGGTTTGATGCGAGATATTTGTCTAGGCGGAATTTAAATGAATCAACGGTGCTGCAGTCTATAACGTCTCGGGGAAGCCCATTCCACAAGTTGACAACTCGATTGAAGAAGAAATTCTTAGATTCGTGCGAGTTAAAAGATTTACCAATAATTTTGCAACCGTTTCCCCGCGTGTAATTAGATTGGTCGATAGTGAAGTACTTACTACAGTTCATATTGTCGATGCCTTTGATGATTTTGAACACTTGAATTAAGTCGCCTCTTAATCTGCGCTGGGTTAAAGGAAATAGATTTAATTCTCTAAGACGCTCTTCGTATGGTTTGTTCTTTAGGCTAGGTATCATTTTGGTAACTCTACGTTGAACTCGTTCTAGCTTGTTTATATCTTTTTGGTAATAAGGGCACCAGGATTGAACGCAGTATTCCAGAAGAGGGCGGACTAAGGAATTGTAAAGGGTTAGGATAACTTCTTTGGATTTATGCTCAAATGACCTGCCTATAAAGCCAATTATTTTGTTTGCCTTCTTAACAACTTCTGAACATTGTTGACTCGGTTTTAGGTTACTCGATATTGTTACTCCCAGATCAGTTTCTCTGTTTACATTCTTAAGCTGAGTGCCATTCATCGAATAGTTTGCTTTCTCATTTAGGTATCCGACATGTAGTACTTTACATTTATCCGCATTGAAACTCATTTGCCAAATTTGGGCCCAACATGACAATTTATCTAGATTGTGTTGCATATCGTCAACTTGTTCTTTTGAGAGTACGCTATTTGCAATTTTTGTATCGTCAGCAAATTTTGAGATTGTGCAGGTGAGACCCTCATCTATGTCGTTGATGTAAATTAGAAAGAGAATTGGTCCTAGTACCGATCCCTGGGGTACCCCGCTACTTACATTGGTTCATTTAGATGCCTTACCGTTTATGACTACCCTTTGCTTTCTGTTGCTGAGCCAATTTTCTATCCTCAGGTGGTTGCCTCACACACTCCTTCGCCAGGTTCACATGAAATTCTTCCCTGTCCTCGAGTTTAATAGCTCCGTTCCCACAACTCTCCTCCACCTGGGAACTACTCTGTCGCAGAGTGCCATCACGCCCTACCATGTCACTAGGGGGGACAGGTTCTGGGGCCACTCCGGAGCCACTCCGGAGCTCATCTTTGGTGCTAATACTGAGTCGCCAAGAAGAGCCGCGGGATCAAAACTCACAAAACTTCTCCCAACTTTAGCTTCCAACCGTTCCTTCGCTGGTCTAGAGACTGAGGAATAGGCTGTGACACCTTAGATGCACGAGATCGGGTGACAACACACACCATCTGCTGTAATTGACACCTCTCGACCAACTCCTGCCCCTCCGTACTCACGTCGGCCGCCCTCTCGGCAACGACTAAGGGTGGAACCTCAGAAGTAGGCACCGCAAAGTCGTTGCCGAGAAGAAGGTCGACGCCCTCCACTGGCAGTTTCTCTACGATTCCAACATCTATCTCTCGTGTCACACCATCAACCTCCAGCTCCACTCGAACCAACGGGTATGACCGTGTAGCATTAATACCCTGCACCACAACTACCCGTGCCACGTTTATAGGTTGGCCTGTAAAGTTTTTCATCGGAGTCTGGAATGCACCTGTATCACGCAACAACTCCAACCCATGTTTGCAACCAGCCCAACTCACACAGCCACGCCCTCGGTCGCAAAAAGCATCGCGGACAGGTTTGGAGCCTTCCGGACACTCCTTCACTGGCTGTGCCCCCGAATCTGACATATCACCCCGGGTAAACGCAGAAGACCTCAGAGACACCCCAATGTTGCTAGCCAAAGACGCGACTGCGTAGGTTGGTTAATAGGGCAGGAAAGTGCGAAATGCCCCTTTTTATGACACTTAAAACACTCTACTTCACCCTTGGACTACCCCTGAGGTGGGGAAGGGCCCTGACATTTCTTAAACGGGACGGTTTTTGGTTTGTGATCAAAATTAGTATCAATGCTCTTACTTTTGTTATTAAATGTTGCATCATTGACTCGGGGGGGTGGAGTGTTGCGCCCCTTGTTAACTGCATCGGTCCGTTGTGCAGACCCGCACCCACGAATCAGCGATAATCTCAGGTCAGCCAACTCAGCTGCCTCTTGTAGAGTTTTAGGATGTTTCTCTTTGAGGTTCAAAGTCAGGTCGCCGCCTGTGCATTTAAAAAATTGCTCTAGAAGGAATAACTGCTCAAGCTCTTCGAACGTCGTCACCTTCTCTGACCTCACCCAATTTCTCAATGCATCAGACAGTTCCCGGGCATGTTCTAAAAAGTGCACTCACGACCCTTCGTAACACCCCGAAACTTCAACCTATATGTCTCTGTTTGTAACTCGTACGCCCGCAGAACAGCTTCCTTCAATACCTCATAATCGATGCAACACTCCAAGGGCAACGCATCATATGCCTTGAGTCCTTTGCCAACCAACCTAGAGGAAACAAGGGCTGCCCACTTAACCTCAGGCCATTGGTGCTCCCGGCACTTCTTCTCAAAACGCAGGATAAACTCAGTGACACCCGACTCGTCAAATGCAGGGACTAACTTAAGAAGGTGCAATAAAGGCTGATCAAGACCTCGATTCCCAGAACCGAGACGCTGCCCTGTCGACTCCACCCGAGACTTTTCAAGCTCTATGTCTGCTCAGTACTTCGTAGCCTCAACCTGAAGCTTAGCCTCACATATGGCCTTTCTCTCCTCAGCCTGAATCCTAAGCTCAGATTCCCACTGCTGCTGCTGCTGCCTGAGCTCAGCCTCATGCTTACGCTGCTCGAGCTTCTGCTGCTCAATCTCAGACTGTTGCTTAAGTTTGGCGAGCTTGAGCTGGAACAACATCTCGGAAGACAAACCCTGAGGAGGGGGTGCTACTATTGGGGACCCACCCCGTGAATCACCTAGAGGCATACCCAACCGCCAGCGGCCATCGGCCTTTTTTTTAGCCCCCCCCCCCCCCCCCATCGCCCCGCCCCCCCCCCCCCCAAAAAAAAATAAATATCCGAGGTGATTTTTTTTTTTTTTTTTTTCATTTCTCATCCTTGTCTTCCATTTTAGCAAACAAAAATAAGAAGTGAAAATGGCTTGGGACTGGGGTGAACAAAATATTATAACTAGCCGGGGCTCAACGGGTTAAGCATTGTTATTACTTGAGAGCATTTTATTAACGTAAAGTACTCCTGTTGTGAGTAGGCTTTGCCGTCACCGGAAAGCCTTTGTAGAAGTGCACTAAACCCAGTTAATTGATACCCCGTTATGCAGTAGATTAACTCTGGAGGGTTTAAGTATTTTGTTCACCGGCTTAATAGTTCGAGGGTTTGGAATTAGCGTACCGTTGTTGCAGATATAGCCTATCTTCTAGTCCAATATTAAGTGCCCTTGTTTATTTCGTTGTGCCGGTCGTAACAAATGGCGACCTTAGTCCAGTATATAGTGAACTGAATATTGCAGTTTTTTTTTGGAGAAATCTTATTGCCATTTGGGGTTGAATTTATTTCTCGCAGTGTTGGCAGTGGATATTGTTTTGAGGATATATGGAACTTGTTGGAGTTTATTGGTGACCTAGAATTGCACTTAAAAACATCTTCGAATATTTTTTGTGAATAAAGCTACGCGAGAGTTTGGCTACTTTTGTCTTGACTTGGGATTTTTTTTTTTTTAACTCCGTCATATCACTGGATGGGTCTGAGCATAGTGAGGGCACAGTGCGAGAGACAGGCGAGGAGGTGGAGAAGGTGGAGTTGTTTAACGGCGTTCGGGTGGTGAACAATGAGGAGGAGACTCGGATTTTTTTGGAGGAGCCTGTGTCGGCGGACCGGGTGTCGGGGCTGGACCGGTACGGACTGCAGTGTATAGCCACAGTCTTAGGGTTTTCTGGTACTAGAGGTTTGTCTAGAAGTGAACTGGTTACCTGTGTTCTGGGTGGGGTGCAGGGGGGTTCGGGTGGAGCGGGAGCTGGGGCACCTTCGTCCCATCCCCCATTCCACTCAACACCCATCATGGTGCCCCCTCGGGGTCCGGAACCGAGTACGTTCCCGCAGGCCGATGCCCGCTGGCGGATGGGTATGCCTCTAAGTGACGCACTGGGTGGGTTCCCGGTAGAAGTACCCCCTCCTCAAGGGTTGTCTCCCGAGATGTTGTTTCAGCTCGAGCTCGCCAAACTTAAGCAGCAGGAGCGACAGGCCGAGCTCGAGCAGCGGAAGCATGAGCTGTCACTCGAGCAGAAAAAGCATGAGGCTGAGCTCAAGTTTGAGTCTGCAAGGTATTGTGCCGATATTGACCTAGAGAAAACTTGTGTAGAGGTGACGAGGAACCGGGTCGTCCAGGGGGGTCAACCCCATGACCAGTCCCTGTCGCATCTACTAAAGTTGGTTCCAGTGTTTGATGAGTTAGGAGTTACAGAATTCTTTCTCCGTTTTGAGAAAAAGTGCCGGGAGCACCAATGGCCCGAGAAGAAGTGGGCAGCCCTTGTTTCTTCACGATTGACGGGGAAAGCACTCAAGGCGTACGATGCTTTGCCCCTAGATTCCTGTTTGAATTACGAGTTGTTGAAAGAGGCTGTCCTGAGGGCGTAAGAGTTGCAGCCAGAGACCTATAGGCTGAAGTTTAGGGCTGTTCCTAAAAGAAAGGAGAGTACTTTGCAGGAACACGCTAGAGAGCTGTCAGATGCATTTGAAAATTGGTTGAGGTCGGAGAAGGCAACTACTTTTGATGCAGTGAAGCAACTAGTGTTGTTAGAATTTGTTTTCAAATGTACTGGCAGTGACTTGACCCTTAACCTGAAAGAAAAGCAACCTAAAACTCTGCAGGAGGCGGCTGAGCTGGCTGACCTCAGGTTGTCATTGATCCGTGGGTGCGGGTCTGCACAGAGCTGAGGCAGGTAACAAGGGGTGTACCACTCCACCCCCCCGAATTAATGACACAACTAATTACCCATTTAAGAGTACTGTTGCCAATTTTGATCCCAAGTCGAAACCCTTCCCTTACCCACCTCAGGGGAAGTCCAAGAGCGAAGTGGAGTGTTTCAAGTGTCATAAGAAGGGGCATATTGCGCGCTCATGTCCGAGCACACCGCCTACAGCAGTGGTGTCACTAGTGAGCAACATCGGTGTGTCTTTCAGGTCTTCCGCGTTTGCCCGGGGTAAACAGTCGGTTGCGAGGTCACAGCCAGTGCAGAAGCAGCAGGAGAGCTCGTCACCCATCCGAGATTTTTGTTGTGGTCATAGGGGGCACGGCACTGTGAGGTGGGCTGGTGTGGAGCATAGGCTTGAGTTACTGCGTGATATGGGCGCTTCCCAGACACTTGTTAAGAACTTCACTGGCAAGCCTATTAACGAGGCTCGGGTTGTGGTGGTTCAAGGCATCAATGCTACACGGTTTTTACCCGCTGGTTAAAGTGGAGCTTGAGGTGGACGGTGTGACACGGGAGTTGGATGTTGGTGTGGTGGAGAAATTGCCAGTTGAGGGGGTCGACCTCCTTCTCGGCAACGACTTTGCGGTGCCCACTTCCGAGGTTCCACCCTTAGTCGATGCAGAGAGGGCGGCCGACATGAGTAGGGAGGGGCAAGAGTGGCTCGAGAGGTGCCAGATGCCGCAGATGGCGTGTGCTGTCACCAGGTCTCAGTCCGCTCAGGTGTCACAGCCTAGTACCCAAGTTTCAGACCAGTGGAGGAAGGGTCGGAAGGAGAAAGTCAAGGCTGGTGGTCGAGTTGAGAGTTTGGACCCAGCGACACTCCTTGGTGACTCGGTACTTGCACCCATTTTGAGGTCCGGAGTGGCCCCAGAACCTGTCCCCCCTAGTGACATGGTTGGGCGTGTTAGCACTCCACAACAGAAACGTTCCCAGGCGAAGCAGGCAAGGCTTGAGCAGCCCAGTATCGGGGGTGGCCACAAGTTGCTCCAGGAGCATTTAGACAGGTTGGCACCCTCGGATATATGTCGGTTGGAAATAGAAGATCCTGGGCTTGAGAGTTGTGGGAACGGGGCTATAGAACTCGATGAGGACGGGATGCAAAGCCGGGAGATTTTTTTCATGTTGGGGGAATCCTGTATCGCCGTTTTTTGGATCCCAGACGCAGTTGGGATGGTGTGGCAAGAGTGGTTGACCAGTTGGTGGTACCTGAAAAATGCCGTGATAGCCTGTTGCGGTTGGCACACGATGTTCCGTTCGCAGGTCACTTGGGTGTGAGTAAAACGTTGGTCTCGTTATCTAGGTTGTTCTGGTGGCCAGGTATTAAAGCCCAAGTTTCGGCCTGGATGGCGATGTGTGGTACCTGCCAGAGGGTGGGAAAGCCAAACCAGAGCATACCTAAGGCTCCGTTGCACCCAGTGCCTGCTATTGGTCCTCCCTTCAGCAAGGTTGTCATCGACATGGTAGGCCCTCTGCCTCCCACTAGTGCAGGCAACAGGTTTTTTGCTAGCCCTCATGGACGTCTCCACTCGCTACCCTGATGCATACCCTATCCTATGAGAAATGGCAAGTCTAAAACTGTTGTTCGAAACTTGCTATTGTATTGCTCGAGATACGGGTACCCGCAGGAAATTCAGTCGGACCAAGGGTCGAATTTAACGTCCACACTCTTTAAACACACCATGCAGCAGCATGGGATCAATACGGTTGTCTCTTCAGCTTATCACCCAGAGAGTCAAGGGGTGTTGGAAAGATGGCATTCCACTTTAAAAAACATGTTGCGGTACTACTGTTTGGAGAACGGCAAGGATTGGGACCTGGGGCTACCGTATGTTTTGTTTGCGGCACGAGAGGTACCTGGGGAGAGCCTTGGGTTTAGCCCCAACGAGTTAGTTTTCGGGCATCAGGTTAGAGGTCCTCTGAGCATGGTGAGAGAGATCTGGGAAGGGACTGTGCCACCATGTTCTCTAATTAAGTATGTCCTCGAGAGTAGAGACAGGATGCTGAAAAGCCTGGAGTTGGCAGGGAGAAATTTGGTAGTAATCAGGCCTTGATGAAGGATCGGTATGACATCAAAGCAAAGCTCCGGGAGTTTGTGGTAGGACAGGAGGTTTTGGTCTTATTGCCCTTAGTAGGCCATCCCCTATCTGCCAAATATGTCGGTCCTTACAAGGTCGTGAGGAAGTTATCTGACCTAGATTACCTTGTGGCTACTCCGGATAGGCGGAAGAAAAATCAGCTCTGTCATGTGAACCTGTTAAAAGAGTTCGTGAGGCGCCCACCTGAGCAGCCTACTGTCCCTGTGTTGGTCTGCAGCGGCCAAGGTGGAGAAGGAGAGGGGGGCAGTGAGGCACAGGTGGAGGAAAGTTGGGATTGTCATGTCTCGGCGGACCAGTGGGCGGGGAACACGAGTCAGGTGGCTGTGGAAGCGCTTGAGCACCTGCCTGAGCAACAGCGTGCAGCGATCCACCACCTGTTCAGTTTATACCCCACTGTTTTTGCCGAGCACCTAGGCCTCACAACTCATGCGGTGCATGATGTGGACGTTGGAGACCACCCCCCCTTTAAATCAGTGCCCTATCGTGTACCTCCCATTAAACTTCCGGCTCTCCGAGCGGAATTAGGCTACATGTTGGAGACGGGGCTGATAAAAAAAGGGGCAGTTAGGTGGACATCTCCCGTCACTCTGCAGCCTAAACCGGACGGCAAGGTCAGGTTTTGCATTGACTTCAGGCGGTTGTACGGCTTAACCCCCACCAATGCCTACCCTCTTCCCCGCGTAGATGACAGTGTTGACAAGATCGGGTGTACACGTTACCTGACCAAGGTGGATCTTGTCAAAGGCTACTGGCAGGTGCCGTTGTCTGAGCGGGCGAAGCTGGTGTGAGGGTTTGTGGTGGATGGGAACACTTACCGTTGCAACGTTATGCCGTATGGGTTGAAGAATGCACCTGCAACCTTCCAATTTCTGATGAATGAGCTAGTGGCGGAGATCCCTAACTGCACCGTTTATCTAGATGATGTAATAATCTACGATGATGACTTTGAAAACCATTGCGAGCACATCGGGGCATTGTTCAGGAAGCTGAGTGAGGCTCATTTGGTGGTCAATCTGGGCAAATGCGACTTTGTTCGGGGAACTGTGCAGTACTTAGGGTTTGTGGTAGGGTTAGGCCAGGTGTGCCCCCCGCAACCCAAGATACAGGCTATTAACCAGTTCCCCAGGCCGACCACCAAAAGACAAATCATGAGGTTCTTCGGCATGATTGGTTATTATCGCAGATTCATCCGTGGATACTCCTCGGTGCTGGCTCCTCTGACTGATCTACTTGCAAAGATGAAAAAGTTTGGGTGGGCACCTGAGTGTGAGAAAGCATTCTCACTGGTGAAGCATCTTTTGTGCACTCACCCCATACTCAGGGCCCCAGACTTCTCAAGACCTTTTCAGCTAGCGACAGATGCTAGCGGTGTAGGGGCTGGTGCCGTCTTGTTGCAAACAGACACAGAAGGTGTGGAACACCCAGTAAGTTTCTTTTCCAAGAAGTTCAACTCAGCACAAAAGAACTATTCAGTGGTAGAGAAGGAGCTTCTGGCCATTGTGCTGGCGCTCAGGCACTTTGAGGTGTATGTTCCCGCTTTTGGCCCAGTCGTGGTGATTTACACTGACCACCACCCTTTGAAGTTTTTGAATCAGTTCCACAACCGGAATATGAGGCTAACCAGATGGTCTTTAATGTTGCAGGAGTATAACCTTGACATTCGCCATATTGCCGGTTGTGACAACGTGATAGCTGACTGTTTGTCCAGGGTGGAGGACCCAGGGTAGATCACCACAGGTGTGATGGATTGAGTGGAGAAAAATTAGGCTTGCCCCTGTAGTGCAAAGCCGCCAAAAACACTATTAAAAAATATAAAAACCTCTCATAAAAACTCTTTCTTTTTTATAGTATTTAAGTGCAGTATGTTACAGCAAGAATCTAAGACATCCTGTGTTTTTGTCTTAGTAGGCTAGGCTTTGTGAAGCTTGCTCGTTGAGCGTATTATTGATAAGCTATACTATTATTTTGGGGAAGTGTTGTGTAGATTTTTTGTTTTACATAATGAAGTGTTTTATGTTTGTGATCGTGCCTTGTTTTCACAACTTGGGAGAGAAGCTGGGTGATGCGGGGTTGGCGGGCATTCTGTCTGGTCAGATGTGGTGTTCACCTGAAGCTAAAACGTCCCACATCTTGGGCGGGGTGTTACGCTGGCCAGCTTGCCAGAATGTATTCGTAACTCGCTAGCGCTCGCCACGGCAGTGAAATGGGCTATAATAATCGTAGAACGATGATCTTTCTTTCTTAGTATTCATGTTGTCACAGACAGATCAGTGGTGGTCTTTATTCTTGTCTGTGACACTTGGAAGTATTTTATATCATTGATAGAGTATAAGATAATTATGTAGTGTGAATTGTAAGGAGAGAGAGAGCGAAAAGGAGCAGCGAGGTGGTAATATGTGCGTGTGTATGTACATGTGCCTCCCTCGCTCGGGCGGAGGTTCCCACGCTCGTGATTGGTCGGCTGGCCTGACGCGTCATATGACGCCTGCTCTTCATGACGTAGTCGTCTGTGATTGGAGGCCGCTGTCCTAGGAGGGTGGTGCGGGCATCCTTCTTGCGTGTCTCTTCAGAGCTTGGTATGTTGTGCTTGGTCCTAGACGTCCCTTGCAATCTGTCCCCAATCTAACCCTCTGTACTACTGTTTCTCTCTCTGAACTTCTTCTTTTTCATACTTCTTGTCTTTATTCAATTACTTATCCCTTCTGGTTCTGCATACGACTTCCATAGTCGACCAGTCGTATTACCAGCACCAGTTCTCACATATATGTTTTGCACTAGCTTTAGGGATTATTAGAGTCATAGTCACATGGTTTCATAGTAGTGGGGTGCTTCTAATTATTGACTTGTTCTTTCCTACTATTTAATGCTAGCCAGTGGAGGGTATCCTTGGTCGTTGTCTGAGTTATGTATGTGGCAAGTCAGAGCCTGTACGACTTCGACGGAGCTAGGTAGCCTGTACCCCTTGTGCATATTTTTCCTTTGCGAGTGTAGCAGCATACAAGCGAAGGGCTTTTGTCTACTCTTGCTCGTATGCTTGCTACCTCATTTTGTTGACCTTTGTGGAGCGCCAGGGTAAGACCAGATACTTGAGATCTGGACTTACCAAGAGAGCCTCCTAGTCATTTAACGTAGCATAAGGGAAATCTGTTCAAGGGGAGACAGTAGGCTACGAGCATGCTTGCGCTCTGCCTAGGTTCCTTGTACCTTTTATGCCACTGCTAGACTTTATTAGTGAGAAAGACAGCATTGTGTTTATTAACTTTAATTGCGTATGCTTTAGGAATTATTCACGCCTTATTTTAGCCTAGGTTGATGCATAGTGCACAACCCAGTTTGGCTGTTACGTTGGCTAAGGAAGTACTGTTTTGAGTGGCTGTTATTAGTGCTGTCACAGAGTTGTTGCACTCCCTTGTTTTATATATATATGTATCCTACTTGTTGGTGTGTTTAAGATACACGCTTTGGTGTCCTGCCCCTGCATTATTTCTGTTCTATATTGACGAGCATCTTAGAGCATCAGACGTATTCAGAAGATTCCATATCTGATTGCTGTAGGACTAGACTTCCAGTGTTTTCATAGAGCATTGAAGAGTTTAGTGTTGAGTTCAGACTCACACTAAAGTTAACGGAAGCATATACTCCTTTATTAAATCTTATTATTGTTTATTTAAGCATTGTTATTACTTGAGAGCATTTTATTAATGTAAAGTACTCCTGTTGTGAGTAGGCTTTGCCGTCACTGGAAAGCCTTTGTAGAAGTGCACTAAACCCAGTTAATTGATACCCCGTTATCCAGTAGATTAACTCTGGTTGGTTTAAGTGTTTTGTTCACCGGCTTAATAGTTCGAGGGTTTGGAATTAGCGTACCGTTGTTGCAGATATAGCCTATCTTCTAGTCCAATATTAAGTGCCCTTGTTTATTTCGTTGTGCCGGTCGTAACAGTGGACTGTCTATGGGATTAACAGTGATTATTAGTAAGGACCCCGGCAAACCTCCCAGGTCTTCCCTATCACGAATTCCGACATAGCCACCGGAGGTGCAGAGTGTATAAAACAAAGGGATTATAATAAAATGCTGATCAGAGGAAAAGGATAATTAGAAGAAGAACTGAATGTCTAGGATTCTCGGTTAATTACGTTACGTTACTATTATGCAAGCAAGGAAAATTAAACAGGGGCCGACTGGGGTGCCACAAGAGAGAGCTACCACCACCTATACTGTCTGGCCGCCCACGAGAGAATGGTGAGGCCTGGCCCTGGCGTAGCTAGCGGGAGCCAAGCTCAAACTAAGGGGGTTGCAATAATTCACCACACGATATGATAAGACTAAGACACTTCACAAGAATAACTTGTACTAAAGTATTCCTGTGTTAACAAATTAACTAAAACAGTGTGGCAGATACAATAAAGTACATGTTTATATTGTAACACAATTGAACTTGCAATGGTCACACAATTAATTAAACTCGTGTTGCTTAGCAACATTACCTCCCCCCCCCCCCCCACCCCACCCCGGGAGAGAGCAACATTCCTTCTTCCACTTCCTCACTTGACCAGCCACCAAATACAGTGCTGCCACTAACTAACAACTGGTTAGACGAAACTAGTAACACTCTATTGGCTCATTCTACACAAATGTTTATTGAGACAAAAATGCTTAGAGGCACGGCAAAATTAGTCATGCGAAATTGGAAAGGTATCTGAGAGAAACTCACAATGCCAGGTCTTTCTAATAGACTTGGCACAGCTGCTCTCAGGAAGTCTGGCGCCACTAAAGTCTATCTACTCCTAAAAGACCCTGGTCATTGTGACAATATATATATATATATATATATATATATATATATATATATATTAGTTCCACTAATTTCTTCTTATCTTCATAACAGAAAAATATGTGTAATGGTAGATGGTCTTTATTCTCAATTTCACTCAATAAATGCTGGTGTTCCCCAGGGATCAGTTTTGGCCCCAATTTTGTTCCTCATTCATATCAATGATCTCATATCTACCACTCATAATCCAATACATTCCTACGCAGATGACTCAACACTCCACAGTTCCTTCACATTTACCAATTCTTTCACCCAACCCGATCTTACAAATTCAAAAATAAACACTGCAATTTCTCTGAACCAGGACCTTTCTAGAATTAATGGATGGGGACAAAAGAATCTAGTTTCCTTTAATGCACAGAAAACCAAGTACATTCAATTTTCTAACCGACAGGATCTCACTGACTCCCTTATATTTTTTAATGATGTAAATATTCCCACTTCCCCTAGTATTGACATTCTCGGTGTAACATTAACTACTAACTTGAGCTGGACACATTATGTTAGAAGCATTGCTAAGAATGCCTCTAAAAAACTGGGACTCCTGTACAGAGTTCGAGAATTCTTCACTGACGAGCAGTTGGCCGTAATATATAAAAGTCATATGCGTTCTCAGATGGATTACTGTTCACCTCTGTGGGGTGGAAGTGGAGTGGTTGCATTGAGGCAGTTGGACAAAATTCAAAATAAAGCTATTAGATTAATCAATAACCCTGCAATCACACAGGACCTTCCTACATTATCCATACGAAGAAACGTTGCATCCCTTGCATTATTCTACAGATATTTTCACAGTAATTGTTCCGAGGAACTTGCTTCAATTGTGCCGCCTCTCCACATCTTTCCTCGTAGAACTAGGGCAGCTGAGAGCGCCCATGAATTTACACTTTCTCCTCCACAATGCAGAACTTCTGCATATCAGAATTAATTTATCCCCAGAGCTACTACTCTTTGGAATTCACTTCCCTCGAATTGCTTTCCACAAACTTACAATCTACAAATGTTTAAATCCAGTTGTTACAAACATTTTATGAATGGAGGATGCCTTTAGGCACATGGACCTTTTTGTTTTATCTGTGTTTTTCCTTCCTCCGTTCATTGTCTCTTAAAAAAAAAAAAAAAAAAAAATATATATATATATATATATATATACAGTATATATATTATATATATATATATATATATATATATATATATATATATATATATATGGGCCTTAACTGCCATGTAACATCAAAGCCAAGAAAAGATCAGAAGAGAGTTGAGTGTGAAATACTAATCGATGACATGGACAAACTACGAAACAAGGGCAAAGTGAGAGTTGAATGCACCTTCAAACAAGGAGTTAAGGAGAAACAGCCAAGACCTGTGGAAACTACAATAGTAAGTTATTGAGCAAAAACATATCGACCCAGCCAAGGAACTTCGTGAAGACCCTAACATCACAATAAGGAAAGCAGACAAAATAGCAACCTACATCATCATGGATACTGCTGAATACCACCAAAAGCTAGACTCCATCCTCCAGGACGAAACAAAATTCACAAAACTGGACCAGGATCCGACACAGAAGCTGAAGAAGAAGTTAAACAAACTCAACGATGCAAACAACGCAAGTACCAATGGGATCAAACTGAATAAGGTTGTTGGGGACTACAAACCTGGATATTGCTATGGTAACGTGAAGACCAATTAGCCTGGCAACAAGCTCCACCCAGTCATCTCCCAGATCCCTACACCCACATATCAACTCGCTAAGAAGCTGTGAGCACTTCTTAAACACTACACCCCCTCCAAATACAGCCTTTCATCTGCAACAGATTTCCTGGACATACTGAACTCACATGACACCAATGCAGTAATAGCTTCCCTCGGTGTTGAGTCACTCTTCACTAATTATCCTGTTGACTGCACCATTAACTACATCCTTGACAAAGTATATAGGAATAGTGACAACCCAAAACTATACATCCCTAAGGAAGATACTGCAACAACTCCTTGAGTGCTGCATGAAAGAAGCACCATTCACTTGTCCTCAGGGCAACTTGTACTGCCAAATTGATGGAGTAGCAATGGGGTCACCCCTAGGTGTCCTCTTTGCAAATGTTGTCATGGGGTTGTTACGACCGGGACTCGTATAAAACAAGGGCTCTTAATCATTGGACTAGAAAGGCACACAGCCACAATAGTAACACTAGATCCAACCCTCGAACTTATAATGCCAGCGCACAAAAACACCTATACCCTCCAGAGTTAAATCTGCGATAGCGGGGTATCCTCTAACTTGGTATAAATGCACTACTACTACAGGCTGATGATCTCTGATACAGCCTGATCACAACAACATACAATTACGTTAATAATGTATACAAGGAAAAAGATAGAGAGCTTAATTAAATCACTGGAATTATTTAATGCAAACAAGAAGAAGGTATAATTAAAGTTACTCTAAACAATAATAAACTGTCACTCCTATATTAATGAAAGTGAACGAAAGTCCTAAAGCATCGAGCAGGAATCTTCTGAAGAAAGTCTGATGCTGCTTAAGATGATCGAATCGGATTTTGAACTGTTATATAAAGCAGGAACAAGATATGACAGTGTATGGACATACAGTGTTAACTGGCACGGGACTAACGATAAATGCGCAATAGTATTATCTCCAACAACTTTTACGATCGGGTCTCGTATAATTCAGTGGCTCTTATACATTGGACTAGACTGGCATAAATGCAACAACGGAAACGCTAGATCCAACCCCTGATATATAATCCCGTCGAACAAAGAACACATATACCCTCCAGAGTTATATCTGCGATAGCAGGGTATCTTAACTCTCAGTATCTATGTGCTTCTACTATAGGCTGATGTTCTCTGAAACAGCCTATTACCTATAACATATGGTTGCTTAGTTATGGTACACAAGGAAAAGATAGTTAACTTAATTAAATCACAAGAGTGATCTAATGCAAACAAGAAGAAGGTTTACTTAACGTTACTTTAATCAATAGTATCTGTCACTCCTTTATGAAAGAAAGTGTTGTAAAGTCCTCAAGCACCGAACAAGGAATCTTCTGAATAATGTCGGATGCTACTAAGAAGAACGTATCGGAAATGGAACCACAAAATAGCAGGAGGCAGGACAATGCACGTGTAGGCTAAATACACAAAAAGGCTGGACCTATAATGTTATTGGACACAAGAATATTATAAGCGGTGCAACAGTAATAATGCTCGCCACGAAAAAGTAGTACTCCTATTAACAAAACCGGTCTATGCTGGTTGTGTCTCTCTACAGCAACCTAGACCTCAAAATGCTTGTGTAGAAATAATGGGTATGCATAAAAGAGTATATGATCTAATCCAGCTAATGTCTACCCGGGTTAATAAAGTCTAGCTGGGATGTGCAAAGGTACAGAATTCTGGTGGAGCAAGGCAGCTCCCAGCCTAGTGTGGACCTTGGGTCTGTGCGGCCTGATTACATTAATATGAAGGGGTGCTCTCTTGAGGATTCTCGATCACAAGTATCGAGTATCCTCCTGGCGCCCCTCAAAAGTAAAAGCAAATAGAGTTAGAACAGTGTTGGGTCGATTAGGCAAGCAGCCCTCACGCACTACACAGTCTAAACTCCAAGGTACACAGACAAAAGATCCACCCAGGTAACCCACAGAATCCGTAGTGTCGTGCAGCTCAAAAGTAGCCTAAACACAGTGAAAACACCAACAGCAAGGTACCTGATCCCTAGTCTAGCATTATTTAACCCTGTAGAAACATTAGTGATTGATGGAGACAGTCCGAGCAATACAATCTCCCAAAAAGACAACGACTCTCTTCAACCTTAGCCTAGTACATAAGAAATGTGAGATCCAGCATATAATACAGTCTGGCCACCAATTCAAGGTGTGGATGCAGGGAACCAGAGGGGGATTGATATTAATAGAAGGTGAGGAAGTAGTGGAAATGATAGAGGCAGTAGGAGAGAAAGATTCTAAGACAAGAGTGTGGAACAGTTCATGGGAGATGCTTAGAGTATGCTGTCTGGGAAGGATCTGACAAGGATATCCCCAGGGACCGCCTCGCTGGAGTCCCAGTTCGCAGGAATGGCACGAGGGCGCGCGACAGTCGCCCAGTAAGCAGCCGCCTAGTAGGCAGTGTTAGGCAGGAGGCAACGAATCCCGCGAGGCCTATGTAAGGGGGCCAGCCACGCGCCACACTCACCACCAAGTCACACCACCTGGTCTCTCTCTCTCCCGCTCGCCTTCCCATCATTCAACTACTTAACACAATACTTTCAATTGACTAAATAAAATAGAAAGGATTGTGACAGACAAAAATTAAGAATAGTTCTGAACTGTCTGCAACACAAGCTTTCTCGAGAAGGAAAGTACACAATGATAGGTACACTGTAGCTACATTCTCTGCCCTGGCGAGTCCTAGCGCGTAAGCCATGCGGTTCTGGGGGAAGCGGTGAGCGTCACACAACAAAAGAAGTACTTCCTCAGGCAACGCAAAAGCCTGCTCTGGTTGTGCAACTCAACAACAACCAAGGCTTACAATCAACGTGAATAAAAATGCTGCATACATAACATAAGAGTTTATAATCCTAATCGGGTGTCTGCTAGGCGAATAAAGTCTAGCTGGGATGTCGTAGGCTAGCAAACAATGGCTGAGCAAGCGGCTCGTAGCCTAGCGAGGTCCTTAAGACTATACGGCCAAATTACGTTAAATCTCTCTTGAGAGATCCAGATCGCTAGTATCTGGTTCTCTCCTGGCGACCCTCTTCAAGTCAAAGCAAAACGAGTTAGCACAGTGTTGGGTGGCAGAGGCAAAAGCCCTCACTCGCAACACAGTTCTAAACTCACTAGGTACTAAGTCAGAAAGACAACCTAGGCTTCCCACGTATCCGTTGCGATTGTACAAGTTCAACAAAACCTGGTACACATCGGAAATCACAACATCAATAGCCTCACCCCAGTCTAGCATTAAATAGCCCAGCAGACAACCAAGAAATAGGTAGGGAGACACCGCGAGTGTGTCGAACCTATACAGACAAAATGTTAAACCCTCCAAAATGTCTAACTAAGCATGAAATATCTGAGAGCTTCAGCATATAATACGATGGCCGATATATGAAATCGTGCATAACCAAAGGGGAGTTATGGTGTTAAATAGATTAGAAGCATAAGAGGTAAGAAGTTGAGAGAGAGAAAAAGTGTTCTATAGGTGGAAGTCGGGGACAGATGGCAAGGGAGGTGTGAAGGGTATGCTGGTCAGGCAAGCTCTGAACAAGGAAGGCACAAAGGCAGCAGGGAGTGCGGGGGGACTACCTCCTGCAGCGGCAGGAGGGCGGCAAGGCGGCCAGCCACTCAGAGGGCCCGGCCGTGGCATGACGTCACCGAGACAACGCGTAACATTACGCGCACAACACTCTGCCTCCTGCACTTACTCACTCACACTTTCTAGCTGTATCATTCAGTCTTATACATTAAACTTATAACTGATGATATAAAATATAATGCATTGTCACAGACGAAAATAAAGACCACTTCTATACTGCCTGTGACATGACGATTCACAAGAAAGAAAGTATAACATTCTCTGATAACTGTAGGCCATTTCACTGCCCTGGCGAGCGCTAGTGGCTACCGGGAGGCGATTCTTGCCAACGCTGGTAGGCGTCACACCCCGCCCAAGATATGGGATGCTCAACATTAGGCGAGCACCATATCTGACAAGGCAGAATGCCGACAAGACCCGCCACAACCAGCTACTCCGCCAGAAATGAAATGCCAAGCTCAATTATAAACAAAACAACATTTTAGCATAAATCAAATCTTATAACCCCTCCCAAATATAATAGTATAATTTTAGCCTGCTATGCTCCCAGAGCGAGCTTCACAGAGCCCAGCCTCCTAAGTGAAAGACAGGTTCAACTTAGGACTTTAGCTATAACATTGGCAACTTACAATTAACTATCAAAAGAAAGAGTTTTAATGTGATTTTTTGTATTTAATTTTAATGTTGTTTTTGACGGCTGCTCTACAGGGGCAAGCCTGATTTTTCTCCACTCTCAACACACACTGACTGAACGGCGAGGGTTCTCCTGCAAACAAACCCTCCCGTGACAAACAATCAGCCAAAACATTATCAGTGCCCTTAGCATGCCACACATCCAACTTGTGCTCCGGCAGCACAACAACACCTGACACTGATAACCTGCCCAGTTCATCACAAGACTGGCACTTCTCTTCGCTCTTTCCGGCAACGGGGCCTGCCACTACCAGTTCACTAGTTCTGCCTTCGTGATAAATGAGGCAGCCTTGATGCGGTCTATGGTATCGTCAACTCTAGGTAATGGATAGGCGTCTGTCAGGGATAATGCTTCCACACTCTTGCAATCACCATACACATGGATCTTGCCACTCAACTCAGGTTGCAAACTCACTGGCACCGACCACTCACGATATCCCATATCCCTCAGACCCTTGGGCAATGGATAGGTGTCTGTCAGGGATAATGCTTCCACATTCTTGCCATCACCATACACACGGATCTTGCCACTCAACTCCGGTTGCAAACTCACTGGCAACGACCACTCACGATATCCCTTATCCCTCAGACCCTTTTTCCACATGTCGTCTAGCTCTGTTTTCACGACAGGCTGTTGAGCAGGATTTATACGGTAGGGAACTAACTTAAGCCTTGCACTGTCTCCAGCCTCCATGTCGGATTCTACCCCGTACATCAGGCCTGGAGAAGCAACAAACATGCGGATGTACTGCCACAGCCTAGTAAACAACTTATCTCGCAGAACAACATGCCTAGTGCCCTCCCACAACCCAGCCGAGACCGCAGATTCTAACCTGCAGTCTCTCTCCTTCTCCACCTTCGTCCCTAGAACAGCCACGTCGTGAGAGGAACAATCAGTACTACCTGTGCAGTCACTCCCATAGTTCATTATTGCTAAGGCTTCCCCGCCGATACCGTACATGCGCACCCCCGCATTCCTTGCAACTACATCTGCCTGCGCAGCATCACCGCTTTTAGCGACATGGCCAGATACAGTCGGTCTATGGTAGGGCTGTTGCATTCGACTAGAGCAGCATTGGGAGGCTATGCGACGACCGGGCACATCCACTCCACAGCCAACCTCACCAATCTGCTCAATGTCCTCCTTCTGACCACCACCCTTGGCAGCCATGGGTCGACCCTGGCCTGACAACCATGTCCAAGCCTCGTCGCCCACCTTGAACCACCGAAACAACGAGGCTAACGATCTGCAAACACTCAAGTGACCTGCCCGCGGAACATCTTGCACCGCTTGAGTTGTGAGGCTCGGGTGCTCGGCACGACCAGTGGGGTATGAACCGAGCTGGTGCTGGAGCGCTGCACACTGCTGCTCAGGTAGGTGCTCTAGCGCTTCCACAGCCACCAGACTCGTGTCCCCCGCCCACTGCTCCGCCGAGACATGACAACCCAACTCTCCTCCACCTGTGCCCTACTGCCCCCCTCTCCTTCTCCTCCTTGGCCGCTGCAGACCAACGCAGGGACAGTAGCCTGCTCAGGTGGTTGCCTCACAAACTCCTCCAACAGGTTCACATGACATGTTTCCCCATCCTCGTGTTCGATAGCCCCATTCCCATAACTCTCCTCCAACTGGGAACTACTAAGTCGCGGAGTGCCATCATGCTCAACCATGTCACTAGGGGTGACAGGTTCTGGGACCACTCCGGAGCTCACTTCTGAGTCAAGTACTAAGCCGCTAAGGAGAGCCGCTGGAGCAAAACTGACAAAACTCCCAACTTTAGCTTGCTCCTTCCGACCGTTCCTTCGCTGGTCTAGAGACTGAGGAATAGGCTGTGACACTTTGGATGCAAGAGATCTTGTAACAACGCACGCCATAGGTTGTACTTGACACTTCTCTACCCACTCCTGTTCCTCCCTACTCACGTCGGCCGGCTTCTCGGCAACGACTAAGGGTGAAACCTCAGAAGTAGGCACCGCAAAGTCGTTGCCGAGAAGGAGGTCGACGCCCCCAACAGGCAAGTTCTCCACAATTCTGACATCCAACTCTCGTGTCATACCATCTACCTCCAGTTCCATCCTGACCAACGGGTATGACCTGATAGCATTGATACCTTGCACCACAACCACCCGTGCAGCGTTTATTGGTTTACCAGTAAAGTTCTTCATCAAAGTCTGAGAGGCACCCGTGTCTCGCAACAGCTCAACTCCATGCTTCTTACCAGCCCACTTCACGCAGCCATGCCCTCGATGGTCGCAAAAGACATCGCGGACAGGGTTCGAGCCTTCCGGATTCTTCTCCACTGGCTGTGTCCCAGCCTCTGACGTTATACTCCGGGCACACACCAATGTTGCGAGCCAAAGACACAACTGCATTAGGTAGCTTGTTTGGACAGGCTCTTGCAAAATGCCCCTTCTCATGACAATGAATACACTCTAACTCCCCCTTGGGCTTCCCTTGAGGTGGGGAAGGGCCCGGACCCTTCTTAAACGGGAGGGTATTTGGTTTATGGTCTGACTTAATATCATTGCTCTTGTTGTTATTGTTATATGGTGTATCACTGACTCGGGGGCGTGGAGTGTTGCGTCCCTTGTTGCCTGCATCGTTCCGTTGTGCAGACCCGCACCCACGAATCAGCGATAGCCTACGGTCAGCCATCTCAGCTGCCTCCTGAAGAGTTTTCGGGTTTTTTTCTTTAATATTCAACATCAGATCGCCGCCCGTACACTTGAAAAATTGTTCTAGAAGCATCAGCTGTTTCAACTCCTCAAACGTCGATGCCTTCTCAGAATGCAGCCAGTTTCTAAATGTATCGGACAGATCCCGGGCATGCTCAAGAAAGGTGCACTCACGACCCTTCGTTACACCCCGGAACTTCAATCTGTACGTCTCTGGTTGTAACTCGTACACCCGCAGAACAGCCTCCTTCAATACCTCATAATCGACGCAAGACTCCAAGGGCAACGCATCATATGCCTTGAGTCCTATGCCAACCAACCTAGAGGAAACAAGGGCTGCCCACCTAACCTCGGGCCATTGGTGCTCCCGGCACTTCTTCTCAAAACACATAAAAAATTCGGTGACACCCGACTCGTCAAATACAGGGACTAACTTAAGAAGGTGCGATAAAGACTGATCAAGACCTCGATTCCCAGAACCGAGACGCTGCCCTGTTGACTCCACCCGAGACTTCTCAAGATCTATGTCTGCACATTACTTCGTAGCCTGAATCCTGAGCTCAGCCTCATGCCTTCGTTGCTCAAGCTCAGCCTCATGCCTTCGTTGCTGAGCCTGCATTTTAGCCATCTCCAGCTGGAAGAGCATATCTGCAGTTAAACCTTGAGGAGGAGGAGATGCAACAATTGGAGACCCACCCAGTGATCCACCCAGGTGCAAACCACGCTGCCAGTGACTATCGGCTTGCGGGACCGTACCCGGCTCAGGAGCCTGAGGGGGCGCCATGGTAGGAGTCGAGTGGAATGGGGGTTGGGCTGAAGGTGCCCCAGCTCCCGCTCCACCCGAAGCCCGACGCACCCCGCCGAGCACCCAGGCCACCAGGTCACCTCTCGTCATGCTGCTAGTGCCCACATGACCCATGACCGTGGCCAAACACTGGAGACCATACCGATCAATCCCCGACACCCGGTCAACAGTAATAGGCATCTCCAGAAACTTCTTTGCATCCTCCTCACTAGTTATTACTCTAATGTCTTCTAACAAACCCCGCTGCTGCACCTCAGAGCCTGCTTCCCGTACTGTGTCCTCACTATACACTGATCCGTCGTCCGACATAGTGTCCACCGAAAATTCTCAATGTTTATAAAAAAAAAGGAGTACCTAAACTCTCATGTAGCACTATTCACTCAAAAATTACGAAGACTCTTAAGTGTTATACTACTTGCCAAAACAAATCCGTGTCCACCATATTCCTTTAAACAAATAAACAAATGACCACAACACTCCTGCAATATTTCTCTAAGTTCACAAAATTCAGAGCAAGGTCGCCATTTGTTACGACCGGGACTCGTGTAAAACAAGGCCTCTTAATCATTGGACTAGAAAGGCACACAGCCACAACGGTAACACTAGATCCAACCCTCGAACTTATAATGCCGGCGCACAAAAACACCTATACCATCCAGAGTTAAATCTGCGATAGCGGGGTATCCTCTAACTCGGTATAAATGCACTACTACTACAGGCTGATGATCTCTGATACAGCCTGATCACAACAACATACAATTACGTTAATAATGTATACAAGGAAAAAGATAGAGAGCTTAATTAAATCACTGGAATGATTTAATGCAAACAAGAAGAAGGTATAATTAAAGTTACTCTAAACAATAATAAACTGTCACTCCTATATTAAAGAAAGTGAATGAAAGTCCTAAAGCATCGAACAGGAATCTTCTGAATAGAGTCTGATGCTGCTTAAGATGATCGAGTTGGATTTTGAACTGTTATATAAAACAGGAACAAGATATGACAAGTGTATGGACATACAATGTTAACTGGCACGGGACTAATGATAAATGCGCAATAGTATTATCTCCAACAACAAAAGAAGTACTTCCTCAGGCAACGCAAAAGCCTGCTCGGGTTGTGCAACTCAACAACAACCAAGGCTTACAATCAACGTGAATAAAAATGCTGCATACATACCATAAGAGTTTATAATCCTAATCGGGTGTCTGCTAGGCGAATAAAGTCTAGCTGGGATGTCGTAGGCTAGGAAACAATGGCTGAGCAAGCGGCTCGTAGCCTAGCGAGGTCCTTAAGACTGTACGGCCAAATTACGTTAAATGACGGGGTGCTCTCTTGAGAGATCCAGATCGCTAGTATCTGGTTCTCTCCTGGCGACCCTCTTCAAGTCAAAGCAAAACGAGTTAGCATAGTGTTGGGTGGCAGAGGCAAAAGCCCTCACTCGCAACACAGTGCTAACCTCACAAGGTACACAGTCAGAAAGACAACCTAGGCTTCCCACGTATCCGTTGCGATTGTACAAGTTCAACTAAACCTGGTACACATCAGAAATCACAACATCAATAGCCTCACCCCAGTCTAGCATTAAATAGCCCAGCAGACAACCAAGAAATAGGTAGGGAGACACCGCGAGTATGTCGAACCTCTACAGACAAAATGTTAACCCCTCCAAAATGTCTAACTAAGCATGAAATATCTGAGAGCTTCAGCATATAATACGATGGCCGATATATGAAATCGTGCAGAACCAAAGGGGAGTTATGATCTTAAATAGATTAGAAGCATAAGAGGTAAGAAGTTGAGAGAGAGAGAAAGTGTTCTATAGGTGGAAGTCGGGGACAGATGGCAAGGGAGGTGTGAAGGGTATGCTGGTCAGGCAAGCTCTGAGCAAGGAAGGCACAAAGGCAGCAGGGAGTGCGGGGGGGCTACCTCCTGCAGCGGCAGGAGGGCGGCAAGGCGGCCATCCACTCAGAGGGCCCGGCCGTGGCATGACGTCACCGAGACAACGCGTAACATTACGCACACAACACTCTGCCTCCTGCACTTACTCACTCACACTCTCTAGCTGTATCATTCAGTCTTATACATTAAACTTATAACTGATGATATAAAATATAATGCATTGTCACAAACGAAAATAAAGACCACTTCTATACTGCCTGTGACATGACGATTCACAAGAAAGAAAGTATAACATTCTCTGATAACTGTAGCCCATTTCACTGCCCTGGCGAGCGCAAGTGGCTACCGGGAGGCGATTCTGCCAACGCTGGTAGGCGTCACAGGCTGTATCGAGGAGACCTTCACCACCGAAGATAAACCAGACATATACTGCCGCTACATTGATGATATTTTCATAAAGATCAAAGAAGAAAGAATATCGAAGAACATCGCCGTCACCTACAAAAAGCATCTGGACTAAGATTCACTGTGGAGCACGGCAATAATGGTACAATGCCCTCTCTTGATATACTAATAAGTCAACATGTGACAACGTTCAGCACAAAAGTCCATGTTAAAGCAAGCAACCTGGGACATTTTCTCCATGATGATAGTAAGTGCCCACAACGGTATAAAGATTCTACAATAACAGTTTATGTACGTAGAGCACTCACCCATTGCAACAGCTGGAGTCTCCTCAGTTTTAGCTAACAATGGATTTTCCAAGAGAGACATCCAACGTGTAACCAAAAAAACAATTGATAAATGATATAATGAGACAAGCAATAACACGGAAAGAGAGGAAATAAAGATATTCTATAAAGCCACATACTCCAACAAACATGAAGAAGATGAAAGAGTCATGAAACAAATAATAAAACAAAATGTAAATCCAGTAAATCCAGAGGCAGAAGTGAAATTCATCATATATTACAAAAGCAAAAAGACAAGTCACCTCCTGCTTAGAAACAGCTCTTGTCAAGATGAAAACACTCTTCAAAGGTCTTATGTCATTTATAGGTACTCCTGTAAAAGAGGGAACTGTGCAGCCCTCCCATCCTCCTATATTGACATGACAACAATGAAGCTAGTGAACTGCCTGACTAACCATCGCTATATGAGTATATATTTTTCGTTGTCCTTTCCCTCAGCCTGGTCTTGTAGCAGACGTGGCACCGCTTCTGCTGTTTACATCCCGCTGGTGTCAGGAGAACATTAAAGGCAACATATTGGATCCCCCATCCTAATCCCTTAGCCAAACAAACGGTCAAGTTATGTCTGGCTTGCGTTGGAGGGTAAAGATACGACACACACACCTGGCCTTTCTGGCACTATTACGGCAACGGCGCCATGGCAACTCTTATCACTCGACAACATATGCCCCTTTCCAACTTTTAATACACTCCGATTCTTGCTAGCATTTGTCGACACGTAATCCAAGTTTTTGATCGCGATTACAGTCAAAGACCACAATGCCAAGATGGTGGCAGATGCAATGTTAAACCACATCTTCCCTAATTTTGGCCTCCCCCAGGCATTACATACAGGCAACCCCGGAATTCTCTGGTCAAATATGGTCCGCGCTCTCACAACTAATGGGCTACAGCATTTCGTATTCCTCTCCATACTGGCCAAAAGGCAACGTAATCTGTGAGAGAAGCCATTGGTCCATAAATAACCAAATAAGGACAAATCTCCTAGCGGAAAATACAAAGGATTGGCCCAGCCAGTTACGCATGATCCGATGGGATCTAAATTCAACCCCATGAGACGATGGCATCACCCCGCATGAGAAGATTTTTGGGATCGCCCCCGTTCTACTTCCTCTACCACACATCATGCACCCCCTCTCGCCCTCCTTAGACACTCACCCCACAGTCACGCACATTAATGCACGGTTAAGACAATTGCAAGCTTGCCAAGACTTACCAGTCAACGCCAAAGTCAATAGAAATCCGTTCCGAGTGGGTGACCAAGTAATGATAGCAAACCTGCCCATAACCAACAAACTTGCTGCTAAATTTAAGGGTCCATTCAAAATTTCAAAAATTCTAAATAATTACCAGGTCGTAGTTGACTATAACGGAGAATTACGCATATTTCGAAATAATCATGCTAGGCGACTCCATGTGAAGGTAAACCACAAATGCACCTAGCCCAAATACCCAACCTCATATGTCACCTACTGATCTAACCTTATATATATATATATATATATATATATATATATATTCTCTTTTAAACAGACGAGGTTAAAAGCAATAGCAGTTTCAGCATTCAGGATTTTATTGTTACAGCTTTCAATAGTTCTAACAATTTTCTCTGGGGTTCAGAGATGAGGTACAACAGGTTAGCAAAATTCATGGTGGATCCAACGTTTCACAAGTAAACATCTTGCATCTTCAGGGAATGGAGAGGTAATGATTAGAATAGGGACAAAGCATCATATTTATACAAAATTCGAGGATCAAGTAGAGGGAGGTGGGCGGAGCTACTGGGTGGCTGTTCATTGGTGGAAGGCAGTCTATTCGCGAGACGGGCACTAAATCTTATCGGTGGTTGGTTGTTGGCTGTGGGTGGCTGTGATTGGTTGGTGTTGTCAGTTGTGTGCTGAGCTTGGAAGCGTAAGGGAGGGGGGCAGCATGCCTGTAGCGCTTGCCTGAAGGAAGAATTTGAAGGTCTTGTGTTTGGTTGTTGATGCTGGGGTTGAGTGTTTGGATGTATAGAGCTTCTAAAATAGCTAGTCTTCTGGGGTCTGATTCTTTGTCGAGTATGGTGGTTTGTTTGTCTAGGTCGGCGCGAGTTAGGGCAAGATGGTGGGGGGCTTGATAGTGATCTTTTATAGCGCCAGATTGAAGGTGGAGGGTTAGTCGACGGGAAAGGCGAGTCTGTGTCATTCCAACATAGGATAGGGGTTCACAGTCCCCAGAGCTGCAAATATGCTGGTATATCACATGGTCGTCTTTCGGTTGGTTGGTGGAAATGGGGCGGTTACGGAGGACAAGGTTGGAGGTCTTAGGAGATTTGTAGTAAATAATGAGTTTGATTTTATTGTCAGGGTTGGTGGGGAGGACGTTATTGTTAATTATTTCTTTCATAATGGATTCGTCTGTTGTGTGGTCGGAAGACATGAATTGTAGTTTCTGTAGAAAAATGTAATGTAATTGGCCGGGTTGGTGCTAGGGGGGTCTTGTTTGTACCATTTTTCTAGGTGGTGGTTGATGGCATTGGTGATGTCAGTGTTGGAATACCCATTGTTGACTAGGACCTGGGTGAGCCTTTCCAGTTCATTGTGAGTGACATTCCAGGTGGTGCAATGGGTGAGGGCTCTCCTGACATAGGCGGCGATGGTGGACTGTAGGTATCGTTTAGGGCATTCACTTTCCCCATTAAGACATTGGCCATTGTTAGTAGGTTTGGTGTACATGGTAGTTTTGAAGCCGTGGTCGTGGAGGGAGACAAAGAGGTCGAGGAAGGGTAGATGTCCATCGGTGGTTTCTTCGTATGTGAAGTTGAGTCCGGAGGCGGCCATGAAGCGCTGCTGGAGGTCCCTGAGTTCGCCCAGGTCCTTCACCGCACGAAGATATCATCGATGTACCTGCAGTAGACAGTGGGCCGGTGGGCAGCCAGGAGTTCCTCTTCGATAGTTCCCATGAAGAAATTGGCGAACAGGACCCCCAGGGGGCTTCTCATCGCTACACCGTCGATTTGCTGGTACATATTCCCGCGGGGGCAGAGGAAAGGGGACTCCTTGGTACATAGTTCCAAGAGCGTCTTCAGGGCCTTCTCCGGGATGTCCAGGGGGTCGTATTAGGGCAGTGGTAAACTCGACGTAGGATAAAATCTATGGTCTTGTCAACGGGCACGTTGGTAAACAAACTCTCTACGTCAAGGGAGGCGATGATGTGGTCGTTAGCTGGGGGGGCATCTCGTAGAATTTCTAGGAAGTCATAAGCAGAGTTGAGGTTGTATTGCCGGGGAACAAAATGGGTGAGGTGTTTGTTCAGGGCCTTGGCGGTCTGGTAGGTAGCAGTAGGAATCTGTGATATGATGGGGCGGAGGGGGTTCCCGGGTTTGTGGGTTTTTATAGTACCGTAAGCATAACCTGGGGTGAATTCGCCGATGAGTTTCTTCATGTGTACGCCACCGGCTTTGGCGTTGGTAGCAGTGATGGTGGTGTTGGCTTTCCTTTTTATTTCGTCAGTAGGGTTGCGAGTGATCCTTTTGAATTTGTTCTTATCACTAAGAATGTCGTCCATTTTCCGTAGGTATTCTTCCTTTCTGTGTATCACCAGGCAGGAGGCCTTATCAGCTCGTCGGATGATGATGTTGGGGTTCTCTTTTCAACTTCTCTCAACTTCACATACGAAGAAACCGCCGATGGACATCTACCCTTCCTCGACCTCCTTGTCTCCCTCCACGACCATGGCTTCAAAACTACCGTGTACACCAAACCTACTAACAATGGCCAATGTCTTAATGGGGAAACTGAATGCCCTAAACGATACCTACAGTCCACCATCGCCGTCTATGTCAGGAGAGCCCTCACCCATTGCACCACCTGGAATGACACTCACAATGAACTGGAAAGGCTCACCCAGGTCCTAGTCAACAATGGGTATTCCAACACTAACGTAACCAATGCCATCAACCACCACCTAGACAAATGGTACAAACAAGACCCCCCTAGCACCAACCCGGCCAATTACATTACATTTTTCTACAGAAACTACATGTCTTCCGACCACACAACAGACGAATCCATTATGAAAGAAATAATTAACAAAAACGTCCTCCCCACCAACCCTAACAATAAAATCAAACTCATTATTTACTACAAATCTCCTAAGACCTCCAACCTGGTCCTCCGTAACCGCCCCATTTCCACCAACCAACCGAAAGACGACCATGTGATATACCAGCATATTTGCACCTCTGGGGACTGTGGACCCCTATCCTATGTTGGAATGACACAGACTCGCCTTTCCCGTCGACTAACCCTCCACCTTCAATCTGGCGCTATAAAAGATCACTATCAAGCCCCCCACCATCTTGCCCTAACTCGTGCCGACCTAGACAAACAAACCACCATACTCGACAAAGAATCAGACCCCAGAAGACTAGCTATTTTAGAAGCTCTATACATCCAAACACTCAACCCCAGCATCAACAACCAAACACAAGACCTTCAAATTCGTCCTTCAGGCAAGCGCTACAGGCATGCCGCCCCCCCCCCCCCTCCTCTCGCCCCGCGCCCCCCTCCCTTACGCTTCCAAGCTCAGCACACAACTGACAACACCAATCAATCACAGCCACCCACAGCCAACAACCAACCACCGATAAGATTTAGTGCCCGTCTCGCGAATAGACTGCCTTCCACCAATGAACAGCCACCACACACCCAGTAGCTCCGCCCAGCTCCGCGAATTTTGTATAAATATGATGCTTTGTCCCTATTCTAATAATTTCCTCTCCATTCCCTGAAGATGCAAGATGTTTACTTGTGAAACGTTGGATCCACCATGAATTTTGCTAACCTGTTGTACCTCATCTCTGAACCCCAGAGGAAAATTGTTAGAACTATTGAAAGCTGTAACAATAAAATCCTGAATGCTGAAACTGCTATTGCTTTTAACCTCGTCTGTTTAAAAGAGAATCTATTACCTGCCTATACTAACATATATATATATATATATTTATATATATATATATATATATATATATATATATATATATATATAATGGTCAAATAATGGTCTTCAGTTGTACTCGAGGTGGGATTGGGGTTGGATCTAGGTGGGTAGGGATTGGTCTTTATTATTTAGTCATATCGCATTAGTTTTCCTTTTATTCATGCGGTACTGGTGTTTTGTTAACGAATTAATTTCATTTAGGTATTTTATACCCTTATGCAATAAATATGAAGATGGGGATCTTCCTTGTTTTGGCTACCCTTTTCCTTTTGAAAATATATATATATATATATATATATATATATATATATATATATATATATATATATATATATATATATAGTTACAGTATATATATATTTATGAACTATGAACTGGACTTAGGCTGGAACATTTTTCAGACAAAAAATGTCCAAATTTATCTCGAAGAAAGGTCTAGGGGATAGTTTGTTGGGGGCTGAAAAGCTGAGGGAGAGTGGTGCTGATGGGGTTATCAACTCTAATTAACCTTCAAATTGTCCTGGGTCGCTTTGTGTGCCTCTTCAAAAGTCCCGGGCTGCTGGCTGACAGCTAGGTGTGGCTGATGTACAAAGCCTTCAATTTTCGAAGGAAACTCATTTACACCACCCGAGCATCATGTGTGCCTCCACAATGTGTAAAATAACAAGAACTGTCACTGAAAGTCATTGTGAGTGTAGGTAGAGTGTTATAAAGTGCGGAAAGTCCAGTGTTTACAGTACCGGTATATGTCAAGCCTCGCGCGCGTCCTGGTTGCCATGGTGACGGGCGGCCATCTTGCCCCTGTACCATAGCAAATCACACACACAAATGCACGCTCAGTTGACTGGATGCCACCCCAATCACCCACACCAGGAACTTTCACTTTCTGTGGCCACTCTCGCTTTCACTCATCCACTGTCACCGCATATTATTTTGGTAACTTATTATATTTTGTATAGTGTCACTATCAATTGCACATTGCGTTTGGCACTTTGGACTTAAAATATATTATATTTACACATTGTAGTTTTGTACATAATGTTCACTCACGTTAGCATCTTTTATCGCAGTCTTTACACACACTGTTTTAGAAGTCTAAGAATATATTTATAGGTACTGGTGTCCGTCACCGTTATGCATATTTTTTATAGTGTCACTATCACTTACACATTGTGTTTGGCACTTTGGACTTAGAATATATATTTACACATTGTAGTTTTATACAGAGTGTTCACTCATGTTAGTGTCTTTTATCGCAGTCTTTACACACACTGTGTTAGAAGTGTTCAAGGGTGTAGTAGTCCTTGAAACGCTTTGGCAAACACAGCGCCATATTACAGTCTGGGCAAAAGTACCTGATTTCTGCTCTACTAGTGGTCCTCAGTGTCGTGTTTTGGCACACATGACACCGCCTGTATGGTTTATCCTTGTTAGCGGTGGGAAGAACGACTACACAAAGTTACGTTCAGACAGTCTCGCAACCCCCTCTGCTGCTGGGCGACGATATGCGGGGCGTTGCTGGCGGCGTGGGCCAGTCATGTTTTTGCCCAATATCTCCCTCGACAGCTCAATGCAGATCTCCATCATTTCTTGTTGGCCTGTGATTGTTGCGTGGAGGATATGACAGTTGTAGAGTGTCATATCGAGAAGGTGGAAGAATAGCTTCTTGTACCACCTCATCATCTTCCTCGTACACTCCACTGACCAGATGACAGAGTCTGATTTGTCCACTAGACGCATGTTGATATTATAGTTGCAGATACCCACAGGCTTCTGGACTTGTTCACCTGTTCCACTATCACGACATCTAATGGCCTGGAAGGTGGCTGGGTGCGTGGTTGTCAGGACATTGACATCCCGGTTGTCCATCCAGGAAAGCATAAGGACATTGTTGACCTAGCAGTAGATGATGGAGCCTTTTTCCCGCTTGGTTGGTAGCTCGGGCATGAAGGCGCGACTCTCCTGACGGTGTCACACGTTCCTGTGTTGCGGCTATGCAGGTACTTGACAGGGGAGGGGCTGGTGTACCAGTTGTCTATGTACATTATATGTCTCTTGTCGATGTACCTCTCCATCATGGTGATGACAACTGCCCCAGAAATCCCGTAGGTCCTCGAATTTACCAGTTCCGTCTTCTTCCCCATGTAGATATTGATATCCTAGATATAGCCAGTACGACAGTCACACATCACAAACAATTTCAGTCCATAGCGATGATGTATGCGGGGGATGTACTGCCTGATGCTGATGTTTCCCCTCCACAGGAGCAAACTCTTGTCTATTGTTAGCTCTTATGGGGTCTGAAGGCGGCAGCAAACTTTGTTTGGAGGTACTCAAACACTGGTCTTATCCTCTCCTTGTAATGTAAATGTAGATCCGACCAGAACCAAAAATTTGATTAAAGAACGTTCTGTGAGTTATACAACCGCAACTTTAAAGGTTTTCTATGCAAACGCTCGTAGCATACGCAATAAATTTTCAGATTTAGAGGAACTAGTGTTTACAGAAAATTATGATGTGACTGACATAACAGAATCTTGGCTCAATACAGAAGATAGAGACTTTTTAGCAGAGTATTCACTTCCCGGTTATGTAATGTTTGAGAACAGCCGAATAAATAAAAATGGAGGTGGCGTTTTATTTTATATCAAACAAAGATAGTTGTGGGGGATAATATGGCCAAAGGTTATCTCTTACCACACCAATCGAAATATTAAATTAATCAACATAAATAAAAATAAAGTCTGAGATCGCCTACCTTATGGTATGAACTATGGTAGCCTATCTCTCAGGATGCCCTAACTAAACATTGTATAAATGGCCATATATATCAATGACTTAGCTATAACTAGGGTCCTGGTTTAGTTCAGAGGATTCCGGCTTCGGTAGATAAGGGTTATAGGTCAGGACTCCGGGCCGGGCGTGGGAATTGTGGTGGAAGAGATCACGGGACACGTCTCTACCGTTCAGATGTTTACTAGCGTCTGATCGGAACTTTAATTTCCGACTCTTAAATAAACTATATATTAATTCGTTACCAAGGGTTCATTCCCTCTTCACGAAATCATATAAATAATTATAAAGGTGAACATCGTTTCACAACGATTTAGTGAACATAATATCAAGATATTAATGACCCTAAAGCAAACGGTGGATCGCGTATGCGGTCGCAGGAATATTTAAACTGATCCTCTTTACAGTTCTTCTAAACTTATTTCTACAAGGTTTTATAACTAAATTAACTTGATCAAGGTAATCTTATACAGTACTAAATTACCCAACATTAATTAATCTCTACAATATATACAATCACCGGGTTCTGGTAGGAAATTGTTCACTCTAGTGAGGTTACCCTATCGGAAGGTTGTTGCCAACATTCCCCAGATACCGGTGTAGTCAATTTATTTCTCACAGATTGGGGCCCGGCGAAGTATGATGTGTCGCATCATGTTATATCACCTGCGGCTAACAAATCACGCCAATTTCTTCTAGACCCCGCAGCAGCTGCTTGTGGTGGTCTTGGGCTCCCTATTACTATGGGTTGCTGTTCTTCCGGTGGGATGGCGAGTTCCATAGGTATGAGACGATCTACAGTTCGGAGAGTGGTTTGTCCTCGAGATACAACCTTAACAGTTCTGATTACTCCTTCGGAATCAGGATAGACTTCTTGGATCCTTGCTAAGGGCCATTTAGAGTGAGGTTGGTCCATTTTCAACAAGACTATGTCTCCCACTATCGGTTTGTGATGGTTACTAGCAGAATTCGCACCATAATACCTCTCCCGTAAGCTCAAGATATACTCAGATGCCCAATGTTTGTTCCAGGCGTCCATTATTTTGCAGAGTTTATGGTAGCTTCGTCGCAAGTGTGCATCTGCTTCATTAACGGAGGGATCCACTAATTCCTCGGTCACGTCCAAACGGGGGACTGGGTCCAATCGTCTACCATATAATAAATGAGCCGGTGTTAAGGCCTCAATTTCCAGATTGGAGTCATCTTGATACGTTAGTGGTCGATTATTTACTCTGGTTTCTATTTCGGTGACAACAGTTCTTAATTCATCCAAGGTGACCTTGGACTTGTGAAGAACCCTTTTCAGGCACGATTTTACAATACCTATCATTCTCTCTGTAAATCCATTTTGCCAAGGGGCTCTGGGAGTTGTGAATGACCAATAACAATTTCTAGAATCTAGCATTTGCTGTACTGCGTTGCTCTTTAATAGTTCAGAAACCAACGGTGATGCGCCCACAAAATTTGTCCCATTGTCACTAATCAAACGTCTGGGACAACTTCGCCGAGCGGCAAATCTTCTAAATAAATTAATAAAGGTTTCCGAGCTAATGTCCTCCGCTATTTCCAAATGGATAGGCCGAGTGCTGGTACAGGTGAATAGACATATGTAAACCTTCCTGGGTGGACCATCATCTCCTGTGAGAGTGATGGCACCAGTATAATCTATACCTGTTACCTCAAACGGTGTCCTTTGGTGAATGCGGTCTGGCAGAAGAGCTGGTGGTCCAGGGTAAGGAATAGCGATAGCTGTATACCTCTTGCAAATCATGCAATTCTTGATACAGCGTTTAACAGCTTGTCGTCCCTGGGGTATCCAATATGTTTGTCGCATATAGGCTAGAGTGTCTGCTACCCCACCGTGTTTAGTGGTTTCATGCGCTTTTAAAACCATCAATTTGGTGAGGTCGCAATCCTTGGGCAATAGGATCGGATGCCGAGTTTTGAGGGGTAGATCAGCTTTACCAATACGACCTCGACAACATATTAATTCTTGATTGTCTAGATACAGCCCAAGGTCCTTCATTCTTTTGGTTGGCTTGGGATTGGATTTACGTAGCTGTGTTAATTCCTCATCATACTTTTCAGCTTGTATCCTTCTGATCCAGTAGGTAAGTGGGTCTAATTCATCCATCTTTACCTTCTTGCTCAGGAACTTAAACACAAATTTAGTTACAGTTAATAGTTTGTCCAAATTGGAGAACTTGGTGATGTCAATCACTGATGGCTCTGGGATAATTATTGGGTCCATATGAACTTTATCATCATTAACCTTCTAGTATGATTTTTGTTCTGGCCAATCATTCTGACGTAGCCAAACCGGACCCTGAAACCACAGAGTTTCGTTAATCAGTTTCTTGACACCAACACCTCGGCTCACCAAGTCAGCCGGATTATCCTTGGACTTAACATGCATGAATGTATAGTTCATTTGCAGTTCCTTTATTTTGTGTACTCTGTTACGCACATAAACTATGTGACTATCATCCTTAGCTATCCAGTGCACACATATCTCACTATCTGTCCATATATATGTCTCACCTAAAAAGGGAAACATACCATTCAAATAAGTAGCTAACCTAGTTCCCAATTCAACAGCGGTCAGCTCCAACTGTGGAAGGGTACGTTGTTTTAATGGCACTACTCGGGATTTGGACATAATCATAGTAGATCGGACTTCAGTGACAATAAGCTACTGCACCATACGCCTTAGATGAGGCATCACAAAATATGTGCAATTGAGCACACTCATTATCAGAGGTAGGATCACATCTTCTAGGAAACTTGACTGAGGATACCTTCTCATATTCCACCTGCAATTTGTTCCACTCTTCTGTATACTTTTCAGGTAATGGAGTATCCCAACTCAGTGCTTCTCTCCAGGCCTCCTGAACTAAAATCTTCCCTTTAATTGATATGGGACTAAATATGCCAAATGGGTCGAACATCATAGAGACCTGACTTAAGAGTGTACGTTTTGTGATTTTCCCAAATCATCGGGAAACTTGAGGGGCTTTAGAGACATCTCATCAGTAGTTGTTTTCCACAGCAATCCTAGTACTGGTTGATATTCTGGTATTTGATAGTCAGGATAGTCTCTTCTTATCTGGTCCAAAAGAATATGAGAGTTTGAATTCCAACTTTGTAGTGGCATATTGGCTTTATTACATTCTTGCCTTGCCAAATTGTAGATTTCAAACACCTCTTCTCCACTGTCGGCAACGCCCTGCAGATTATCCATGTAAAACAGTTGACCCATTTCCAGTTTCTCTGTCTACTGGAAATTATATCTCAAAGTGCTGCACAACAAGAAAGGACTAGAGCAGGAACCAAACAACACTGACCGAAAGCGGTATTCTTTTATCCGCCCACCAGGCTGAAAAGGATCTTCAGGCCAAAGGAATTTTGTGAATTTGCGGTCCTGCTCCTTTAACCCTATTCTCAAAAAGGCTTTGGAGATATCTGCCACAAACCCAAATCTCTTCGTCCTGAATTTTAATAGTACATCACCCAGTATTTCAGTCAGATTTGGTCCTACATAGAGACAGTCGTTTAGACTTGCTTCATTCTTCGCTGCTCGAGAACTGCAGTTAAATACCACTCTGATGTGGGTAGTACTGGAGTCCTTACTTACAGCATGATGAGGAAGGTAATGACCCTCTTTATGGTTTATTTCACCTGGGACCTCCTCAATAAAGTCATTTTTCAACTGTTCTTGAATTATTTTATGATAAATGTCCAGTCGTTCAGGATGTTGACGCAATCTCTCCACCATTTAATTTAATTGACATCTTGAACTCTTGTAGTTAGTTGGTAATTCAGGGGCATTTATCATCCATGGAAGTCCTTCCCAGTACTGGCCATCCTTATACTCAACTGTGTCTAGGTAGTGGTTATATGTTAAGATGTCTTCAGGGGTGGGAAGATCTGCTTCTATACCCACAGTGTCCAGTTCCCAAAGTTTGTGAACAGGTTCTTGTTGCTCTTCTAGAATGTCTCCTAGTTGTGATGGTATTAATTCTGCACCAATTCTAGCCACCACCAGAGATTGTGCCGGAGTCACAAATACTGGATCCATCCGGTCGTCTGATTCACTTGGGCCACATGTGGGTAGAGATCCCATGATTATATATCCACCTGATGAAGAAATTAACTAGATACCGTGTTTCCTAGTCATTTTTCGCAAGAAGCGACCACAATAGTCGGAGCCGATGATCAGTTGAATTGGACCTACTACGTCAGACTCTATAGTTCGGTCTGCTAGTTGAACACCCTTCTTTGTTAAGAGGTTAGATGCTTCCTTTAAACCCTTATTTACCACAGAAGTGTTCATGTCTTCCTTAACCACCGCAGTCACCTTACATTTATATTTGCCCAATTTAATCAGGGGTTAACCACGTCAAATGTTTGTGTTTCCTTATTTGACAAAAATCCAGTTATTGCCATGTTCACTCTTCCTACTGTTGGCAAATTCATGGCTCTGACAACATTTCCGGCAATGAAGGTCTTTTGCGCTCCAGTATCAAAGAGTGCTTTGGCCGGCATAACCTCTTTTCCTCTGATCAGTTGAATCTCGGCTGTAGGAGTAGCTGCCGGCGTATGCATTGGGTTCCCAGTGGTCAGGGTCATATTTACACTTGTCGGTTTGGGTTGTACTTCACTGATCTTGGGACACAACGCGGTATGATGTACACCAGTCTTGCACCGAAAACATAAATTTAATTTAGTGGCACATTCCTCAGTAGAATATCTGGTGCTAAGGCAAACAAGACACTTACCTAGTTCGATGAGTCGTGGAAGTCTAACCTTAAGATTGGGATAAGTCCTACAATACACTGTGGAATGTTGTTCTGAACATAACATACACACCTTCCGGTTTTCTTGGTTTATCCCTGGTGTGGGGTTAATATTTCTGGTTACTTCTTGGGTCACTGGAGAATTGGGACTGGAATTTGTTCTCTCCCAAACACCTTTTGTTTTAGATACTGTATTAGTTTGATTATTCTGCTGGACGGATGTCACATAGGTACCAACCTCTTCCTTCTTGAACGGTTTTGCTTTTTCCTTAGTCCCTGTTGTAGACACTTTTGTGTATTTAACCTTGTTGTCTCCTTCCTTGATACCGCTATCCTTCTTGGAAACCTGCATGTGTTTGCACAGCTCTCTTAAACCCTCGTCTATCTCTTGATACGTGAAGTAGTTCTTCTTATACCTCTGTGGTACAATTCATCACAGGTTTTCTGAGAGAGCTTTTGTTGTACAATATGGTTCAAGAGCCAAGAAGCTGAATCAAGATCTTTCTGGGTACTAAGTGATTTCAAAACACAATTCAAGCTGATCCGGAATGACTGAAGATCCTGGTACGTATGCGTTGGTCCTGATAACTCCAGCAATTTGTAAACTAGGCGCTGTAGAGTCAACTCCGTATCTTCAAAATTCTCCTTGAGTACGTCTAGAGCTGATGTATAATTGGCATCTGTTATGGGAAGTTCCTTGATAAAGTCAAATGCAAAACCCCTAAGTTGACCCAACAAGTATGAACATTTATTTGCTGCAGAAATATCTAACCTGTCATGAACTAAACCTTTAAATTTGTCCCAAAAGGTATTCCAATCAGATTGCCCATCAAATTCAGGTAAGGTTATAGGTGGCAACTTAAAGCTTTGTTGTCCCGGAGCCGCAGTACCATTACTGGTACCATTACTCCCTGTCCCGGTAACTGTCTCTGTCGCCAAGGATTCGAACCCAGCTAGTTGATCCAAATAATTTTCACGGGCATTTGCATAGGCTTGCTGTAAATCCTCAAACCTTTCAGATTGTTCTTGTTTGATGCAAAAGTCCTCCAATTTATTGCAAGACTCTTCATAATTAGCCCACCGGGTTTTAAGATCTTGGATTTGAGATTTTAACAGCTCCCTTGGACAGGGGTCGCATCTTTTTACCTCCTGGCAATCATTTAATGCTCTAGTTACCCAGCCTAATTTCCCCAACATAGATTTTCTCAAGAGTGTATCAGTAATTTTGGAAAATGGGTAATTATTTTCTGGACTATTATTAATGTTTATACTGAAGACTAATTTTCAACAATCAAAATTATATTTAGATATAGCCTAACACATACTCAATTTAGATGTTAATCTTTAGCATTATATGCGTACCATTATTTGCTACAAATTCAGATGAATAATTAGTTGAAAACATTAAGTCCACAATATTATTTACCTAATACGTGGGAACGCACGCTAGTAGGGGGAGGGAATATATTTATTATTGAATTAAATGTCATATATGCTCCGTCCCGAGCATTTAGCTGGTCTACTTGGTCTTTCAGACGTAGGTGACATTAAAGGACAGAAACATAAAAATGGCCTAAATTATCAAATAATAGGGAGAATTTAGGTACAAGAATGAAGCTAAAGCGGTAAATATTAAGTTAATCATAGTTTTCTTATCCCAGATGTTAGTGGGTACCTGTGGTAGTAGCATTTTTCTAAAAGGGGGGGGAAACACATTTATTATTTATTAAATTTGGTATATGCTCCGTCCCGAGCATTTAGCTGATCGACCTAGTCTGCCAGACGCGGGCGACATTAAAGACAGAGACATAAAATGGTCTAAATTTAGAAAAATATGGGGGAAATTTAGGGACTGCAACGAAGCTCAAGCTCCGAGTTTCACAAACGCCAGAGAACGCAACGTTGCAGACCCTCCTACCAGTCCTCTACCACAGGATTTAAACGCCATGCGATTTTATCTTATTATTAATTGAAATGCCACTCACCCAAGGCCATCGCCTCACAGTTAGGGACCTCATAACGGCGGGGGATCAATCTATGTCCCACAAAAACGACCATAAACATTAGCTTGCCGCTGCAGCTTAGCAGGGACCCTAACTGTTGAAAACTGGCCCTAACTCAACCCCTAGTCTACACACCGATCGGAATCCTCACTCGGTGCACCAAAATGTGGGGGATAATATGGCCAAAGGTTATCTCTTACCACACCAATCGAAATATTAAATTAATCAACATAAATACAAATAAAGTCTGAGATCGCCTACCTTATGGTATGAACTATGGTAGCCTATCTCTCAGGATGCCCTAACTAAACATTGTATAAATGGCCATATATATCAATGACTTAGCTATAACTAGGGTCCTGGTTTAGTTCAGAGGATTCCGGCTTCGGTAGATAAGGGTTATAGGTCAGGACTCCGGGCCGGGCGTGGGAATTGTGGTGGAAGAGATCACGGGACACGTCTCTACCGTTCAGATGTTTACTAGCGTCTGATCGGAACTTCAATTTCCGACTCTTAAATAAACTATATATTAATTCGTTACCAAGGGTTCATTCCCTCTTCACGAAATCATATAAATAATTATCAGCATTTAAATTATATAATTATAAAGGTGAACATCGTTTCACAACGATTTAGTGAACATAATATCAAGATATTAATGACCCTAAAGCAAACGGTGGATCGCGTATGCGGTCGCGGGAATATTTAAACTGATCCTCTTTACAGTTCTTCTAAACTTATTCCTACAAGGTTTTATAACTAAATTAACTTGATCAAGGTAATCTTATACAGTACTAAATTACCCAACATTAATTAATCTCTACAATATATACAATCACCGGGTTCTGGTAGGAAATTGTTCACTCTAGTGAGGTTACCCTATCGGAAGGTTGTTGCCAACATTCCCCAGATACCGGTGTAGTCAATTTATTTCTCACAATAGTCTTAACCCGACCCTCTTGTCAAAACCTCAAATTGTGAACGTCGACACATCTTTTGTGCTAATAAAGAATAATAAAGGTACAAAAATAATACTTGCATTAATATACAGACCTCCAGCTCAATCAGTGCAAACTGACCGAGAAATTTATGAACAAATTGCAGATGTAAGTAACTCACAAGATACCGTATTTTTGGGCGACTTTAATTTACCTGTGACCAAGTTGGGCGATACTCTTACTTCACACTCCGGACATGACTTGTATGCGAACTTGCAAGAGAGTTCACTCTATCAATTTGTTTGATCGCCGACCCGTGGAAATAATGTTCTTGACCTTGTACTTGCAACAAAAGAAGAATTAATAGAGAATTTGAATGTTGGTGATGAATTCAGTAACAGCGACCATCGTACAATAACTTTCACTTTAAAGTTTACTAGTAACGAACCAAATAGCAGCATCGAAAAAGTCCCTAATTTCAAGAAAGCAAACTTTCATAAACTTAGAGCTATGTTTAAAGAAACTGACTGGAACTTTTTAATTAACAATAACGACATAAATACATCTTGGGAATCATTCGAAACCACATACCTAAAAGCAGTACAGGACTGCATACCATCGAAAATTACGGCGTACAGGCCATAATAATAAGCCCAAAGGGTGGAATAAAGATATTTCAAACTGTCTGCTTGCTAAAAAGTTTGCTAATGATAGATTACAATCCTTACAAAATGACGAAGAACAGGTTAAATTTGTAGAGCTACGACGCAAAGCCAAAAAGTTAGTTAACCCTTCCTACCTGGGCTGTGTTACCCAATGATGGTCGCCCCTACCCGGGCGATATGGCCGAAAAACGTCTAGGCCTAGGCTACCGTATTTATGTTTATTTTCACTGCTAGAACTTTCCCACTCATCTATAATCGTAGTGCGGGTTTCAATCTGTATTTTGGCATTGAGTATAGCTCTGTAAGTCAACTGGTTCAGTTGTGATGACGATTTCAGTGGAGCCAATATTGCAGAGATGTTGCCAATATGGGGGCTTTTTAGACACTAATTTCGTCATGACGTCAGAACAATAACATTGAGGAGTCTTCTCCTTCTTGTTTTCGGAGGTGCGGTGACGAACGCTTGGGTTTGTTGACATACGTCGTACGCACGGCGTTCGGACCAAGCTTAATTAGGCTATTAAGCTCATGCCTTAGATAAGGCATACCGGGTATTTGCCCTTCTTTCGTGCTGTCCTTACCTAAGGCAGACCGGGTAGGAAGGGTTAAGCAAAGTAAAAAGACCCTGGAGTTACATGTTGCGAATCAAAGTAAAACAAACCCGAAAGAATTCTATAGATATATCAGAAAGAAAAAAGTAGTTACTTCAACAGTATGTTGGACCGTTAGTCGATGAAAATGGAGAATACACCAAAGACGAATTACAAATGAGTAATGCCCTCAATACCTTCTTTGCATAAGTTTTTACAATGGAAGACCTCAGTAATATCCCTACACCATTGCCGATTCAGATTGATAATTCAGATGTTCTAAGCAATATCACCGTTACAGAGAGAGAATTATTGAATTGTTTAGATAAACTCAAGGTAAATAAAACGCCTGGACCTGATACAATCTCACCTAGAGTCCTAAAGGAAGCTAAGGATGAGCTCTCTAAACCACTGACATTGCTATTCAATAAATCCTTGCAGTCTGGAACTATGCCTGATCAGTGGAAGCTAGCCAACGTAACACCGATATTAAAAAAAGGCAGCAAATCCCTACCCCGGAACTATCGTCCAATTAGCTTAACCTCAGTTGTATGTAAAATGCTAGAAACACTCATAAGAGACAGACTCGTAAATAACTTAGAGGATAATAACATACTTAAAGATACTCAACACGGCTTTCGTAAAAAAAAATCCTGTTTAACAAACCTCTTAGACTTCTGCCATGATATCCTCAACCTCTACGATGAGAGTAAAGCTGTAGATATTAGATACCTTGATTTTCAAAAGGCCTTTGACAAAGTTCCCCACAAACGTTTACTGCTAAAACTAAAAGCGCATGGAATACAAGACGGTGTGTTGAAATGGATAGAAAATTGGCTCAGCGACAGAAAGCAAAGAGTAGTCATAAACGGTAAGGTATCTAAATGGACCAATGTAAGTAGTGGGGTACCCCAGGGATCGGTACTGGGACCAATTCTCTTTCTAATTTACATCAACGACATTGATGAGGGTCTCACCCGTACAATCTCAAAATTTGCTGACGATACAAAAATTGCAAATAGCGTACTCTCAAAAGAACAAGTTGACGATATGCAACACAATCTAGATAAGTTGTCATGTTGGGCCCAAATTTGGCAAATGAGTTTCAATGCGGATAAATGTAAAGTACTACATATCGGATACCAAACTGAGAAAGCAAACTATTTGATGAATGACACTCAGCTTAAGAATGTAAACAGAGAAACCGATCTGGGAGTAACAATATCGAGTAACCTAAAACCGAGTCAACAATGATCAGAAGTTGTTAAGAAGTCAAACAAAATAATTGGCTTTATAGGCAGGTCATTTGAGCATAAATCCAAAGACGTTATCCTAACCCTTTACAATTCCTTAGTCAGCCCTCTTCTGGAATACTGCGTTCAATCCTGGTGCCCGTATTACCAAAAAGATATAGACAAGCTAGAACGAGTTCAACGTAGAGTTACCAAAATGATACCTAGCCTAAAGAACAAACCATACGAGGAGCGTCTTAGTGAATTAAATCTATTTCCTTTAACCCAGCGCAGATTAAGAGGCGACTTAATTCAAGTGTTCAAAATCATCAAAGGCATCGACAACATGAACTGTAGTAAGTACTTCACTATCGACCAATCTAATTACACGGGGGGAAACGGGTGCAAAATTATTGGTAAATCTTTTAACTCGCACGAAGCTAAAAATGTCTTCTTCAATCGAGTTGTCAACTTATGGAATGGGCTTCCCCGAGATGTTATAGACTGCAGCACCGTTGATTCATTTAAACTTCGCCTAGACAAATATCTCGCGTCAAACCCGCGACTGACTGCGTTTGTAAATGAATAACTTTATTTTATCCTCCCCTCAGTTACTAACCAATCTGTCCCCTACTAACTTCCTAATCCTGCCACGGACATTAGTTCCAGGGCAGTAGTTCCCTTTCCAATGTTCCCTTACCCACTCTAAACCACTGTTTGGACACTTGATCCTCAGTGTTCTGGAGGACAAGCAGCCTAGAAGGGTCACTAGACCTGTTGTTGCTTGATTTCCTTTGTACTCCTTTGTACTCCTTCAGGTCCTTCATGTTGCGAGGTTGATCCTGGTGGTGAGTGTGACTTGCATGGCTGTCAATGAAGTGTAGATTCCCCATGATGGCAGTGAACCTGTTGCGACTAATGATTATGCCAATTATGGGGGTGGCAATCAGAGGATCCCAGGACCAGTACTTCCTGAGCAATGACTACTTTGTGACCCCCACCAGGATGTCAATCGCCAGGAAGGTGTAAATTTCACTGACTGTGAGATCAGTCCACTTGAGGCGGGCAGAGTGCGGCATCTGTTCCATGCCAGCCATGAAATAATAGTTATACCAGTTTGTCTGGTCAACAATCAGTGCTATCAAATTCGCTGTGCAAAACTGCATGAAGATATCAAGTCTTTTCGTCCGGCATCCTATGTTAGGGATCGTGGGCCCACGCCAGCCTCCCTTGCGCCCACAAAGTTGTAAACATTGGGCTGATAATTTACACCATCAACCCAATTCCACTCATCAGGATCGGCAGCACCTTCGTCGTCGCTGCCATTACAAGGAGGATCACCACAGGGGCGGGAAGAGGTTGTCCTGCCTCTTGACTTTGAGCTTGATCTTGAACGGGATCTTGATCTCGAATGGCAGGTTGAGCCAGTGCTGGGGCGTCTTCTCAGGGTCACCTTTGATGCACGGCCACGGGTGACACGCCCACGGGAAAGCAAACGCCCACGTTGTTAGCTTGCAGGGCATTGTGGTCAGTTGGGGCGATTTGGCGTCGAAGGCGGTGATGGGGTGTCGGGGCGATGAGAGGGCCCAGCTTGTGGTGGTGATGATGGTCTGATAGCGTCGTGGCTCTGCGAGGTCCCAGGCTGTAGTGTCAAAGATAGCCTGATGAGGGATTAAGGCAGTGAGCCAGGAGGTGATGGTGGTGGAGAATGGTGAGGCAGTGAATGCGCTGAGGCATCGCGCAGTGATAAGGGTGGCGGGGAAGAGTACAGGTGGCGTGGGTGGACACATGGGGGAATATTTGCCTCTACAGACTCTTTGTCATCTATGTCAGATACTTCCTCCTCTTCCACTGGAGCTGCGCCCTTGCGTAACCCATAGAATGTCCTAGGAATTGCGGCTTCCAATGAAGAAGCAGTGGGTGGTGCTAGTGAAGGCAGATGTGGAGCATCGTCTCTCTCTTTATCCTCTGCTGGTCATTTCTACCCCTGCCGAGGCTGCCCCGGGTTGTTAATTAATCCCATAGTGTCTTGGTCATCAACAATTTTATCTTCTTTGCTAGATGAGGGGTAAATGGGGTCCCTAGGAGCTGTGGAGGTACGAGAGACCTTGCCTCCACGTGGATGTGACGCCACGACGCGACGAGCCACAGGTACAATGGGTATCTCCTTATCCATCTCCTCTATATCCTTCAGTGTTGGCTGATAATCATCCTCAGACACTTCGTCAGATGAATTTGTGTCACTATCCTTGTAATCTGCGTTAGCTAACATGGCTCGTGTTTCCTCAAAACTCACAGCATGGTGTTACGATCAAGGTTCTCAAAGACACAGGGCTCTTCAACATTGGACTAGATAATGGCAAAAAGCAACAACGGTAACACTAGATCCAACCCCTGCCTTAAACACTGGAAAACAAAACACCATTACCGCCCTGAGTCGTGCCTGGACAACGAGGTATCCTATGACTCGGTAACTGGTGCACACACACTAGGCTGACGCTCAATGAAACAGCCTATTCTCAAACAGTAAAAGATTACTCGATTATGTTACACAAAGAAAAGATAGTTAACGTGATTAATTAACGTTACGGTAGATACTCAAATAACTGGCACTCCTGTATTAAAGAAAGTGCAATGCTAGTCCTGCAATATCAACTGGAAACTTCTGAAATAAGTCTGATGCTGGGAAGATGTTCTTAAAGAATCTTGAACAATTATAATGCAGAATACGGGTCACAATAAATGCTAGGACATAGAGTAATAATAGGCAGGCGATTAATAAACACTGCGCAAAGGTAGTAATGCTCGACAACTAAAGAAATGCTTTGTGACACAACGCAACAGCCTACTCGGGTTGTGCAACTCAACAACAACCTTGGCTCAAAAGTGCAGTGAATAATAATGCTGCATACATATAATAATGGGGCTTATCTCTAACCAGTGTCTACTCAGTTAATAAAGTCTAGCTGGGGTATCAAGGCAGGGCAACAATGGGCGAACATGCGGCTTGTAGCCTAACGTTGTCCAAGGGTGGTATAATGAAGATTACGTTATATGACGGGGATGCTCTCTTGATAAATCTAGGTCTCTAGTACCTAGCTCTATCCTGGCGATCCCTCAGAAGTCAACACAAAGAGGCAGCACTATGTTGTGAGGGATAGGCTATGGCCCTCTCACACCACAGCACTGTGCTCGCAAAGTAAACCAACCCGAAGACAACTTAGGCTCCCACAGTACCTGTCGATGTCGTGCAGAGCTTAGCTAACACTGCACACATCGGAAACAACGACACAGTAACCTTACCCCTAGTCTAGCTTTAAATAACCAAGCAGAATCACTCAACACCTTGCAAGGGAGACATATACCGGTCTACAACCTTCCCGAGAGAGGACACATACGGAAAAAGTCCGTCTCTCTAAACCTCAATAAAGCATAATACCTCCTTAACCTAATACATGGAAATATCTGAGAGCTTCGCGTACAATACGACTGGTCGACGGTGAATGTCTATGCTGAAACCAGAAGGGATGTTGAGTTTAATAAAGATTAGAGAATCAGAAAGGAGAAGTCGAGAGAGAGAAATAGTATGCAAAGTAGCGAGTATGGGGGACAGAATTGCAAAGGATGTAGGCGATACGCGTGTAGGCAAGCTCTGAGCTGGTAAAAACACGAGGCAGCGACGGGAAGGGACTAGTTGACCACCCGGCCGCCAACGCCGTCAGCGCCCAAGCGAGCCGTGTCATAGCTCACCACGCTGCTGGGTGTACTCCTTCACACTCTCTCGCTCGCCTCCCACACAAGCAACATTTATATTATAGCGAATATAAAATATAAGGCGCGGCCACAGACCAATACAAAGACCACTTCTAGACTGTCTGTGGCAACACGACACTAATGAAATAAAGCAGATCATTCTAGGACAACTGTAGCCTATCCCCCCATCCTCGCAAGCGCTAGCGAGCTGCAATGCCCCACGCAACCATTCTGCTAACGCCAGGAGGCGTCACACCCCCCCCCAAGATATGGGACACTCAACCATGAGCCCATATCTGAACAGGCAGAATGTCTCTAAAATCTGCCACTCCTAACCACTCTGCCACTCATGGAATGCAAGCTCAGTCTCCTCAACAAAAAAATACAACAACATTTTTATATAAAACAAATCTTATCACCTTTCCCAAATATAATACATTAATTCATAACATTGTGCTCCCAGAGCGAGCTTTAAGAAGCACAGCCTACTGAGGGAAAATCATCTGCACTCAGTACTCAGCTACAATATTATCTTTAAATTAATTATTAAAAAGAAAGAGTTTTTATTTAATTTTTCATATTTTATTTTAATGTTGTTTTTTGGCGGCTACTATAGATGTAGCCTAATTTTCTTCTAATCAAATCCAACAACTCCTGCCCTGCGACCCTACGCTGATGCTACACACGCGAGCCAACAAGCACCAGCGCAAAAATACACCGCGAGCCAAGACAGGAGGCTATATCAACATACTGTGGTAGCCTACCCCGGATCCTCCACCCGCGACAGACAGTCCGCAATCACATTCTCACAACCGGCAATATGGCGAATGTCTAAGTTGTACTCTTGCAACATGAGCGACCATCTGGTCAGCCTCATATTCCGGTTGTGGAATTGATTGAGGAATTTAAGCGGGTGGTGGTCGGAATACACTACCACGACTGGCCCATATGCAGGAACATAGACCTCAAAGTGTCTGAGCGCTAACACGATTGCCAGCAGTTCCTTTTCAACAACCGAATAGTTTTTCTGTGCTGAATTAAATTTCTTTGAAAAGAAACTGACTGGATGCTCAAGACCTTCCTCGTCTGTCTGCAAAAGTACGGCACCAGCCCCTACTCCGCTGGCATCAGTCGCCAACTGAAATTGTCGTTCAAAGTCCGGGGCCCCGAGGATAGGGTGAGTGCATAAAAGGTGTTTAACTATTCGAAACGCCTGCTCACACTCAGGTGCCCAGCGGAACTTTTTATCTTTAGCTTGTAGATCTGTCAAAGGAGCTAACACAGTAGAATAGCCTCTTATAAAGCGGCGGTAATACCCAATCATGCCCAAAAAATCTCATGATCTGCCGCTTGGTGGTCGGCCTGGGGAACAAGACGATAGCCTGTATCTTCTGTTGGGGCGGGCTCACCTGCCCTAACCCAACCACAAACCCCAGATACTGCACCGTGGCTTGCACAAAGTCACACTTGCCCAGATTAACCACCAAGCCTGCTTTACTAAGTTGACTAAATAAGGCTTCTATGTGCTCACAGTGACTTTGGAAATCGTTGTCATAAATGATCACGTCATCAAGGTAGACAGTACAGTTTGGGATGTCTGCTACGATGTCGTTCATTAAGCTCTGGAAAGTGGCCGGTGCATTTTTCAGACCATATGGCATCACGTTGCAACGGTAAGTACTGCCATCCACCACAAAGCCGCACACCTCTTTAGCACGCTCAGACAGTGGTACTTGCCAGTAGCCTTTGACAAGGTCTACCTTTGGTCAAGTACCTTGCTTTCCCGATCTTATCCACACTGTCATCCACCCGGGGAAGAGGATATGCATTGGTGGGGGTCAACCCGTTCAACCGCCTAAAGTCAATTCAGAACCGAACTTTTCCATCAGGTTTGGGCTGCAGAGTGACAGGAGAAGTCCACCGTACTGCCCCCTTCTCGATCAAGCCTCTCGCCAGCATATACTCCAGCTCGTCCCTGAGCGCTGGGAGTTAAATGGGTGGCACCCGATAAGGTATCGACTTGAAGGGGGGGTGCTCTCCTACGTCGACATCATGCACCGCTTGAGTAGTGAGGCCTGGGTGCTCGGCAAATACAGTGGGGTATGATTCGAACAGGCGCTGCACTGCCACCTGCTGTTCCTCCGGCAGGTGTGCCAGAGCATCGTGCGCACATTGGCTCGAATTCCCCGCCCACTGATCAGCCGAGACATGACAATCCCAGTTATCATCCACCTGATCATTGCTGCCCCCCTCTCCTTCTCCACCATGACCGCGGCAGGTTAACACAGGGACAGCTAGTGACTCAGGTGGGCACCTCACATACTCCTTCAACAAATTAATGTGGCATAGTTGGTTACGCTTCTTCCGGTCTGGAGTGGCACCTAGGTAATCTAGATCGGAGATCTTTGACACCACCCGATAAGGCCCAGCGTACTTGGCAGCCAGAGGATGACCTGACAAAGGCAACAGGACCAACACCTCTTGACCTACCTGAAACTCCCGGAGTTTCGCCTTAGTATCGTACCTGTCCTTCATACGGGCCTGCGAACTCACCAAATTACGCCCTGCCAGCTCCAGACTTCTAAGCATTCTCTCCCTGCTCTCGAGGACGTATCTCAACATAGAACATGGCTTAGCGGTACCCTCCCACATCTCCTTCACCATGTGGAGAGGGCCCCTTACCTGATGCCCGAAAACAAGCTCATTCGGACTGAAACCGAGACTCTCTCCAGGTACTTCTCTTGCCGCGAACAAAACATACGGCAGACGAAGGTCCCAATCCTTTCCGTTCTCTGCGCAGTAACATCGAAGCATGCTTTTCAGCGTGACGTGCCACCTCTCCAACACCACATGACTCTCCGGCTGATACGCAGAAGAGACGACAGTGCTGATGCCATGCTGAATCATAGTTTGTTTGAACAGATTAGAGGTAAAATTAGAACCTTGGTCCGATTGCACCTCTTGCGGGTAACCATACCACGAGCAATACAAGATCAGGTTCCGGACAACAGTTTTCGCCGTGCCATTTCTCATTGGATATGCATCAGGATAACAAGTGGCCACATCCATGGTAGTTAATAGAAATTTATTACCGGCACTAGTAGGGGGTAGGGGTCCGACCATATCAATGATGACCTTAGTGAAGGGCGGTCCACTGACAGGAATGGGGTGCAACGGGGCTCTCGGAATTGTTTGGTTAGGTTTTCCAACCCTCTGGCATGTATAACACATTGCTATCCAGGTTACTACCTGCCCCTTCAACCCCGGCCACCAACATTTTTTTTCTAAAGCCGCCACCGTTTTTCTCACCCCTAGATGTCCTGCCAGTGGTACGTCATGCGCCAACCTCAGTAGGCTATCCCTGCACTCCCGTGGCACCACCAACTGGTCCACTACTCCGGAGCTCTCTTGCACACTACATTTAGGGTCTTGAAAACGCCTATAGAGGATGCCTTCTAAATAAAAAAAATCTCCTGGCTGTGCATCGCCGTCCTCGTCGAGCTCTACAGCTCCATTAGCACACGTTTGGAGCTCAGGGTCCTCCAGCTGCAACCGACGTATATCTGAGGGTGCCAAGCGATCTAACTGCTCCCGGAGCAATGCATGACCTTCCCCGATACTGGGCTGCTCCCTCTGTCTCTCTCGATGTACATAACGTTGCTGTCGTGGAGTCTCGTCATGCCCAGCCTCGTCACTCTCGATGACAGGCCCAGGGGCTACTCCAGAATTACGTAATGGTGCTAATACTGAATCACCCAGGAGAGCCGCCGAGTCAAAACTCTTAAAACCAACTCCAGCTGTAGCCTCCTCCTGTTGATCGTTCCTCCGCTGGTCTGAAGATGGAGGACTAGGCTGTGACACTTTAGCTGCCCGAGCTCGGGTGACAACACACGCCATGGGTTGTGTCTGGCACCGCTCGACCCACTCTTGCTCTTCCCTACTCGCGTCGGCCGGCCTCTCGGCAACGACTAAGGGTAGAACCTCAGAAGCGGGCATTGCAAAGTCGTTGCCGAGAAGAAGGTCGACGCCCTCCACTGGCAGTTTCTCCACAATCCCGACATCCAATTCACGTGCCACACCATCCACCTCCAACTCCAACCGCACCAGCGGGTATGACCGAGTTGCATTAATACCCTGCACCATTACCACCCGAGCCGCGTTTATAGGGTAGCCAGTCAAGTTTTTCATCAGAGTCTGGGAAGCACCTGTATCACGCAAGACCTCAACTCCATGCTTGCGCCCCGCCCACATCACACAACCCCGCCCTCTATGGTCGCAAAAAACATCCCGAGCAGGGTTCGAGGCTCCCAGGTGCTTCTGCATTGGCTGTACCTCAGCCTCTGACGAACTGCCCCGGGCAAACTCAGACGACTTCGGAGACACACCAATGTTGCAGGCCAAAGACACAGCTGCTGTAGGTGGTTTGCTAGGACAGACTCTTGCAAAGTGCCCCTTTTTATGACAATGATAACACTCCAACTCCCCTTTGGGCTTCCCTTGGTACTGGGAAGGGCCCGGCCCCTTCTTAAACGGGACGGTGCTAGTCTTGTGGTCATTCTTGGTATCATAGCTCTTGTACTTGTTTGCATAAGGTATACCACTAACTCGGGGGGGTGGGGCATCACGCCCCTTGTTACCTGCCTCACTATGCTGGGCAGACCCGCACCCACGAATTAGTGATAGCCGGAGGTCAGCCATCTCAGCTGCCTCCTGTAGAGTTTTTGGTTGCTTTTCTTTCAGGTTTAACGTCAGGTCGCCGCCCGTGCATTTAAAAAACTGCTCTAAAAGCACCAACTGTTTAATGTCGTCAAAAGTAGTAGCTTTCTCCGACCTCAGCCAATTCCCAAAAGCATCGGACAGCTCCCGGGCATGTTCCAAAAAGGTGCTCTCCCGACCCTTGGTAACACCCCGGAACTTCAACCTGTACGTCTCTGGTTGTAGTTCGTATGCTCTCAGGACAGCCTCCTTGAGTTCCTCATAGATAATACACGACTCTATAGGCAATGCATCATAAGCCTTGAGTCCCTTGCCCACAAGTCTAGAGGAAACAAGGGCTGCCCACTTCTCCCCAGGCCACTGGTGTTCCTGGCACTTCTTCTCGAATCTCATGAAAAATTCGGTGACACCCGACTCATCAAATACAGGGACTAGTTTCAACAGGTGCGACAAAGACTGATCATGCCCACGATTCCCACCACCGAGACGTTGCCCTGTCGTTTCCACCCGAGTCTTCTCAAGATCGATATCTGCACGGTACCTGGTAGACTCAGCCTCCGACTGGGCTTTCATTCTCGCGAGTTCGAGATCAGTCTGTTGTTTAGCCTTAGCGAGTTCGAGATCAGCCTGTCGCTTAGCCTCTATCTTAGCGAGTTCGAGACGTTCTTCACGCTCAGCCTGCATCTTAGCCATCTCAAGCTGGAAGAGCATTTCTGTAGTGAAACTTTGAGGAGGAGGTGCAACTATTGGAGGCCCGCCCAGCGATCCTAAACCATGCTGCCGCGGCTATCGGCCTGCGGGAACGTACTAAACTCCGGCATCCTAGAGGTCTCGCTGGGAGTAGAGTGGAGGGGGGGCTCGAGCAGAAGTCCCCGAGCACCCTCTCCACCCTGGACCTCACTAGCCGCCCCCAGTACGCAAGCCCTCAAATCGTTCTTCTTGATGCCATGAGCCACCTTAAGCCCCATGAGGGGAGCCAAACACTGTAGACCATACTTGCTAATTCCCTCTAGTCGATCAGCTGTTATAGGCACCTCCAAAAACTTCTTTGCGGCCTCCTCACTAGTTACTAACCCCCCTGGCATCTTCCCATCAGAGCCTGCATCATTCCCTGAACCCTCAGTATGATCTGATTCGTCTCCCATGGTGTCCACCAAAAATTCTCACGTTTATAAAAAAAAAGAAGAAGTACCCAAGCTCCTATGTAGCACTATTCACTTGCCAAAAATGTTTGAAGACTCTCAAGTGCTATACTACTTTGCCAAAAAAAATTGAACGTGCCCACTATATTCCTCAATAAAACAAATGACCACAACAATCCTGCAATTATCTCTTAGTTCACAAGATCCTGAGCTAGGTCGCCATTTGTTACGATCCAGGTTCTCAAAGACACAGGGCTCTTCAACATTGGACTAGATAATGGCAAAAAGCAACAACGGTAACACTAGATCCAACCCCTGCCTTAAACACTGGAAAACAAAACACCATTACCGGCCTGAGTCGTGCCTGGACAACGAGGTATCCTATGACTCGGTAACTGGTGCACACACACTAGGCTAACGCTCAATGAAACAGCCTATTCTCAAACAGTAAAAGATTACTCGATTATGTTACACAAAGAAAAGATAGTTAACGTGATTAATTAACGTTACGGTAGATACTCAAATAACTGGCACTCCTGTATTAAAGAAAGTGCAATGCTAGTCCTGCAACATCAACTGGAAACTTCTGAAATAAGTCTGATGCTGGGAAGATGTTCGTAAAGAATCTTGAACAATTATAATGCAGAATACGGGTCACAATAAATGCTAGGACATATAGTAATAATAGGCAGGCGAATAATAAAGACTGCGCAAAGGTAGTAATGCTCGACAACTAAAGAAATGCTTTGTGACACAACGCAACAGCCTACTCGAGTTGTGCAACTCAACAACAACCTCGGCTCAAAAGTGCAGTGAATAATAATGCTGCATACATATAATAATGGGGCTTATCTCTAACCAGTGTCTGCTCAGTTAATAAAGTCTAGCTGGGGTATCAAGGCAGGGCAACAATGGGCGAGCATGCGGCTCGTAGCCTAACGCTGTCCAAGGGTGGTATAATGAAGATTACGTTATATGACGGGGATGCTCTCTTGATAAATCTAGGTCTCTAGTACCTAGCTCTATCCTGGCGATCCCTCAGAAGTCAACACAAAGAGGCAGCACTATGTTGTGAGGGATAGGCTATGGCCCTCTCACACCACAGCGCTGTGCTCGCAAAGTAAACCAACCCGAAGACTTAGGCTCCCACAGTACCTGTGGATGTCGTGCAGAGCTTAGCTAACACTGCACACATCGGAGACAACGACACAGTAACCTTACCCCCAGTCTAGCTTTAGATAACCAAGGAGAATCACTCAACACCTTGCAAGGGAGACATATACCGGTCTACAACCTTCCCGAGAGAGGACACATACGGAAAAGTCCGTCTCTCTAAACCTCAATAAAGCATAATACCTCCTTAACCTAATACATGGAAATATCTGAGAGCTTCGCGTACAATACGACTGGTCGACGGTGAACGTCTATGCTGAAACCAGAAGGGATGTTGAGTTTAATAAAGATTAGAGAATGAGAAAGGAGAAGTCGAGAGAGAGAAATAGTATGCAAAGTAACGAGTATGGGGGACAGAATTGCAATGGATGTAGGCGATACGCGTGTCAGGCAAGCTCTGAGCTGGTAAAAAACACGAGGCCACGACGGGAAGGGACTAGTTGACCACCCGGCCGCCAACGCCGTCAGCGCCTAAGCGAGCCGCGTCATAGCTCACTTCGCTGTCAGGTGTACTCCCTCACACTCTCTCGCTCGCCTCCCACACAAGCAACATTTATATTATAGCGAATATAAAATATAAGGCGCCGTCACAGACCAAAACAAAGACCATTTCTAGACTGTCTGTGGCAACACGACACTAATGAAATAAAGCAGATCATTCTAGGACAACTGTAGCCTATCCCCCCATCCTGGCGAGCGCTAGCGAGCTGCAATGCCCCACGCAGCCATTCTGCTAACGCCGGGAGGCGTCACAAAAGGATGTAGGCGATGCGCGTGTCAGGCAAGCTCTGAGCTGGTAAAAAACACGAGGCAGCGACGGGAAGGGACTAGTTGACCACCCGGCCGCCAACGCCGTCAGCGCCCAAGCGAGCCGTGTCATAGCTCACCACGCTGCTGGGTGTACTCCTTCACACTCTCTCGCTCGCCTCCTACACAAGCAACATTTATATTATAGCGAATATAAAATATAAGGCGCGGCCACAGACCAAAACAAAGACCACTTCTAGACTGTCTGTGGCAACACGACACTAATGAAATAAAGCAGATCATTCTAGGACAACTGTAGCCTATCCCCCCATCCTGGCGAGCGCTAGCGAGCTGCAATGCCCCACGCAACCATTCTGCTAACGCCGGGAGGCGTCACAATGGTGTGAGGGGCGGCGGCGAGAGCTTTGGCGGTCGGACATGGTGTTTCACTCGTGAGGGAAATCGTGTACTGACATGCTACGCGTCACATATCCTCATGCTCACACGGTTGTACTTGGGGAGTTGTAAAATAAAGATTTTGTTGCGCAGTACCCTAAAGTAGTTCCCATACAAATATCAACCCTCTCTCTACAAGCCCTATGACAGGGGTAAATAAGGGCCAGAAAAGCCGTCGATACGGTATCAATGCTGGGGCTGCGTGTTACATACATAGACGTCGAGACAGTATCGACGCTGGGGCTGGAGGGGTTAATGGTTAGAAGTCCTTCCTAAACTTAATAAAATCATCTAATTGTTGCCAGAATATAATGTTAAGCAAGCTATTTTCACGAAGCCCAGAATAGAGTGCCATTCCGCCCACCAAATAGCTCGTTGGACCAAATGTTATCACCTTTGTTTACAGCCTGTGTATAATGACAGAGCTTTTATGGTACACCTCTTCAACATATTGAGGACATGAAGCATAATAGCTCTGTCCTTGTACGGTTTATTTGGAATTCAGTCACCAAAAATAATTCAAATTGGGCAACAAATCTCGACAACTAATCTCTATAACTGAAAAACTACTTGGGTCAGGTCAGGTCAGATGAAGGTATTGACGTATTGGAGGATAAGTCTGTATAACGGCACCTCATATCTACTTTCCCAAAAGTGTTGAGAAGGTAGAAAAAGTGTTGGAGAGAGATGAAGCTGTTAGAGTGGCTTTGCTGTGTGTGTTATTGGTCTGTATATGTCGTCGAGATGTCCCCCCGACTGGGTGCGAGCATGTGAAATATGCTTGAACGTACCAAATATTTCTGCCTAGGCTGGGATTGAACCCAAGTCAAGCAGATTTACACGTGAACATACTATCCACTCGTCCGCCGCGAACTAATATTTCTACCATTTGGGAAGAATCAGCCAGTGAATATTTGTAGACATTTACAGCCCATTTGCTCTAGCCCTATTATTTTGAGTTACAGAGGTTATGGGTTATGATTGCTGGGCTACCTATAGTGAATGGACTATAGTTACCGATACCAATAACAAATATTTTTTGTTTTCTATGTGAGTGAGGGAGACAAAAGGCAGAACTGCCTGTAGCCAGTGACTCCCCCAGAGTTAAAAGAGTGACAGGGACAAAATAAAGGGACGTTCGAGCCAAAATGCCTGTACACAAGGAGATAAAAGCAATTTAAGCCATAGGAAGAGGGAAAGCTCAGCTGTTGAATAAAAGAAAAACTAAGAATAACGTTTCACTCTGGGGTTGGAGAGTTGCAGAGAGTAGGGGCGGGATTGTGTTGCAAGGCTGGTGCTACGTGCTCTACGAGGAGGGGGTGGTATACACTGAGAGAGCTCTGAGGAACACTGATTATTGTAATAGCGGTAGAATAGTGAGAGACATCCAACATTGCAGCGAAGAGAGAGAGACTGCAGAGAATTGGTGAGTGGAAGGGAGGCTTTCTTTTCTACTTTGTGTAGAAGTGCTGTGTGTGAGGATCATCACCATACATGTCAACAATACTCAGTACATGGACGCATTGTGCCCCTGTACAAAGCAAAAAGCTGCGCAGAGGTTGTGAACCCCTGGAGGCGGTTGAGCACACCCAGCTTCTGGGAAGCTGTTTTAGCTAGAGTCGTAATATGATCTTTCCAAGAGAGATATGAAGAAAAAGAGACACCAAGAATATTAAGAGAAGATGTAGGGTTAATTTGTATGTTGTTTAAGAGTAGGTCATAGTTTTCTGGAAGGGGGCGACGAGTAGACAGATGGAGAAATTGAATTTTGCAAGCATTGCAAGTAATGTTTCTCTTCCCCAATTACAGATAGTAGAGAGATCAGAAGATAGATGTTTTATGGCCTCCTTACATGAGTTTTCGAATTCCTGCTGTGAATAATTTTGTGGAAGGCTAGTTGAATAGTGCAATGTAGAGTCGTCAGCATATGAGTGAATGGTGCTGTCTGTGCAGTTGAGTAGGTCGTTAATGAATAATAGGAATAGATTTGTAGATAGGACAGAACCCTGAGGAACACCGGAATTGATAGTTTGAGGAAGTGAATGGTGGCCGTCCACAACCGCAGCTATTGAACGGCCGGAAAGGAAATTAGAGACAAGGGCACAGATGGAGGGATATATACCGTAGGAAGGTAGTTAAGAAATTAAAGATTTGTGCCAGACTATATCGAAGGCCTTCGATATGTCTAGCGCAACAGAAAAAGTCTCACCAAAGTCCGAAATGGAGGATGACCAAGAGTTAGTAAGATAAGAAAGAAGATCACCAGTAGGGTGGCCCTTAAGGAAGCCATACTGGCAGTCTGAGAGTAGATTTTGGGAAGTTAAATGCTTAAGAAATGTTGAGCCAAGCATAGTTTCAAAAACTTTATTAGAGATGCAAGAAATGAGAGCAATTGGAGGATAGTCGGAAGGTGTCAGTAGTCACTGGGACAGGTTGAATGAGAGCAAACTTCCAGCAAGAAGGAAAGACTTTAGAGGAGAGACAGAGAAGGAAGAGTTTGCCTAGGCAGGGAATCAGCACGGAAGCACAGTGTTTTAGTACAATAGGAGGAACACCATCAGGTCCGTACGCCTTCTAAGTTTTAAGCCCAGAGAGGGTGAAAAGTATATCCTTGGAAGAGATTCTGATGTTATTCATGAGTACGAGAGACTGGGGTGGAGAGGGAGGAATAGCACCGGAATCATCCAAAGTGGAGTGTTTAGCGAAAGTGTTAGCGAAGAGTTCAGCTTTGTTAGAGGAAGAAGTAAAGGTGATGCCGTGAGAGTGGAAAAGAGAAGGGAAAGACGAAGAACAAAAATTGTTGGAGAGGTTTTTCTCTAGATGCCAGAATGCTTGGGAAGAGGTAGAGTTGCATAGTTCAGTGCATTTGTTATTGATGAAAGAATGTTTGGCGAGGCGAAGAACAGATTTGGCTTGATTCCAGGCAGAAATATAGGAAGTATGAGATTCATGAGTTTGAAGGCAACGGTACCGGTACCGTTTAAATGCTTCTTCCTTATTGCGGACAGCAGTACAGCAAACGTGAGAAAATCAAGACTTGTTTGCATTAAACTGAGAGAAAGAAAATGGGATGGATGCTTCCATGCCCAAGAGGATTACCTCGGTAATGCGTTCAGCACTCTCCGAGGGTCCCTGGCCACAGAAGCAATAGTCATTCCATGGGAAATAATAGAAGCACTGCCAAAGAGCTTCCCAGTCGGCATCGCCAAAGTGCCACAAGCACCGCCGGCTGGGAGGATCGGGTAGCCGTACCGATGTGATAGGACAGGTGACACAGATAAGTTTATGGTCAGTGGAGCCCAAAGGAGAGAAAAGATTTACAGTATAAGCAGAAGGGTTAGAGGTTGGAAATAAGTAAAAATGTTGGGCCAATCTCTGAAGCAATTCGGGATACGGGTGGGTTGCTGGACTAACTGCTCTAGGTAATTTAAAATAGAAAAGATGTAGGCTTGTTAACCAGGATGGTCAGTGGATAAAGAGCAGAGCCATTGGCGATGGTGAACGTTGAAATCTCCTAAGATGGAGATTTCTGCGAAAGGAGAGATGGATAGAATGTGTTCCACTTTTTAAGTTAGATAGTCAAAGAATTTTGGATAGTCGGTAGAATTAGGGGCGTGATAAACAGCGCAGACATATTTAGTTTGTGAGTGACAAGAAAGCTTTATCCAGAGGGCTGAGAATTCAGAAGAGTCAAAGTTGGGAACACGAGAGCAAGCAAGATTGTTGCATACATAGACGCAACATCCATCTTTGGCTTGAAACTGAGGATAGAGATAATAGGAGGATACAGAAAAGGGTTTGCTGTCAGTAGTCCCAGACAACTGGGATTCGGTGAGACAGAGAAGATCAGGGTTGGCAGAGGAGAGGTGGTGTTCCACTGAATGGAAGTTAGAGGAAAGGCCACGAATGTTGCCGAAATTTATAGTGAGAGTAGAAGGAAGTGGCCCAGAGCACTTTGCCGAGTCACTGCCAGGGGTCAGACAAATGGGAGCATTTCTGTCCCCCCCCCCCCCACCCCCCTCCCTCCTACTCCCTGGGGACTCCCAGGAGGGTCATGGTTTTGTTATCTTTGTATTTAAAAAAAAAAATATATAGTCTACAATTCCTATGTTCTTTACACTAACCAACTTTACTTCTAAACTCAATTAATGAAATCAACAAATCCATGTGGCAGTCTGGGGATTCGAACCCAGGACGCTGCACTTATGCACTACGCCACGAAGACAGTTGTAAGTTGTAAGACAATGTAAGGTGTTTGTAGTATAATGTATTGATAGGAGAAGGTGTTTTTGAGGGCAGGCTGGGGTTGCCCTCAATATTGATGAGGCACAGAAAGGATCAGCTAAGGAAGCCAGATGGTGAAACAGGAGTTCCAGCTGTCCTTATCAACCACCTAGCACTTCCCATGTGTACCGCCCTGTTTGGCTGGAGCCTACAACATCCTCCTAGAAATTCTGGAGGTGGGATTCCCAGTCCCAGTCTCCAGGGACTATCTGCGCCACAAAGTGATGGGCGGTGGGATCGCCACATCCCTACGCCAATTAGGTAAATTAGATATAACATGATGCCCGAAAACGTTGGTGATCACAAGTAACCGGAAGACGAACTTGTGTGACTTGAGTAATTAATATAATCAATCAGTTTCACTCCCAATACCAAATACCTCCCATTGAAATAAATACAAGCATATGAACCTCCTGGGATTCGAACCTTGGATGCCACATACAGATTTTTAAGCACTCTAATTGAGAATACTCGGTATTCACACTGAGTCAAGGGTTCTCTGGTCGTGTAATCTTTGACTTCCGGGAATAATTTTTCAGTTGGTTTGTGTACGATTTCTTTCGCTGATGAGGCTTTGAATAGATGTTCATAAGCACTACAAAGTGAAGGACCCTTTAGAGATGTTAACAGTAAGATCTCATTCATGTATCCTGATGACAAGAAGAGGTGATTCATTTGCAGGTTATATTTATCCTGTTCCTTGCTGGTATACTCAGAACCCATAATATCTAACCTAGCTGGATCGGGGCCAGATATTTAAAACGGATCCTTCCATAACGGCAGCTCACTTTAACTATCACTGAGGACGTCTAGGGATTCACACACACACACACACACACACACACACACACACACACACACACACACATAGGGGAGGTGTGGCGGAGTGGTCTTGCCACTGGACTGGTAATCCAATGGATTCGGGTTCGAATCCCAATATGTCAATGGGAAGATATTATTGGGATGGAATTTGTGCTGTACCTAGTATCAGTGCATTACCACAGCACACCGAAATGCCAAAAAAAATACCCTCATTCTTCCCTGACTAAATTAGCATTGTATGAATATTCCCAAATTCAAAAATATTTGGAGTAAGGGGTCGGGCGCAAGTTGGACTAGATAATAGTCCATCAGGCGCCTGGCCCGGGGAGACGATTAATATGAAGGGTGCGCCTGGAAGTGTGGTGGGAGGGCTTGTGGCTTTGGCTCCGCTGCATGTCTGCCTGCCGAGATCGGAACATCTCCGAGTGGTCGGGGGCCAGGGGAAGGGTTGGAGCGACCTTGGTGACCCTGGTCTCTGGGTCTTCTCCTGGGTGACCTGGATGTGTGTGAGTTTGTGCTTTTTATCTGTGTTTATTTGTTGTTTTATGTTGTTTTTGTGTTTTCCCTGTTCTTGCTCTGTCTTGAGTCGGCTACCCCCAAAATGGGGATTGGGCCTGAGCATATAGAATAGATAGAATAGACAAATATGCTACAGGGGGGCAATGCATAGTGAGTTAATTGCTCAATAGGTGGCATTCTGAGAGTGAGGGTCCGAGTGTAGGAGATGAGACTGTGGAGCGCAGAGGCGAGGCGGCTTCAGAGATTGAATTGCATCGAGCTGGGGTGCTTCGCACGTCTCAGGGCCTCACCGAGTTCAGCGGTAGAGTGTAAAGGCTATTAGTCTATGCCCGAGAGGGAGTAGTTGGAATATAGAAAAAGAAAACAAAATGTATATATATATACTGTATATATATATTCATTGTCTAGCGGGCAGGGAACCCTGGGGGGCATCCAACATGTGGTAGGCACTCCACAACATGAAATATTATCATCTACAATTTTCCACAAAACTGTAGGATTGGCTTTTATAACTTTTCAACCACACTATTTTCTGTCCTCATGGGCGTGTGTTTGTGTGTTTACCCCTCATGTACCGGCGACGTATTTGTAATTACATTACAACTACATTTACACGATATTTTGACATTTAGGAATAATATATGGTATTAAAAGGATTAATTTAGATAATATATAGCCTTGTTATGGGTAGACGTCCTTCCTCAGCAGAAAAAAATCGTCTAATAATTGTAAGAATATAATGTAAATGACGTCACCGGTACAGAATTGGTTAAACAAATATCTCAATAACTTGTGAATGCACTATTACAAATGTATAATAAACATGTTCACATTGTAAAATATTGAAAAATATTATATTATGGTTAATATTGGATATGTCCCGCGACCCACACCTATAACCATGGCGAAATTATTATAATATTGTGTAAACATTAAACGACTTTACTAAGTTATTTGTCCTATGTATATAAAGGAGACAACAGATAAAGCTGCCTGTAACAAGTGTACCCCACAACAATGACAGAGTGATAGAGAGCTAAAGTACAGGTACTTTAGAGTATAAATGTCTGGATACACGGAGCTTGAAGCAGCTCAAGTAATATTATGAGGGAGAAATAGATTGAGGGAGAGAGTACCAGAGTTTAATAACTTGATTATTGGAGGAAAAATTGGGGAAATCGAGCGCTAGAATACAAAGGAAGATAAGTAACAGTAGACCAAATGGTCCTTACTAGGCTGCTTAAAAAAATACATTGACAGAGCCTTCAACAGTAGAGTTGGGTGGGAATGTGTTCAAAGGCGGGTGCTACCTACTGTATTCTCCGTAAGGGAAGAGGTATACACCGAGAAAGCTCTGCAGCACGCTGATTATCATAACCGCAACAGAAGAGTGAGCGAGATGCAACATTGCAGTTTGTAGTGAGAGATTGTAGGGAATTAGTAAGAGGCAAGTTGATGCGACGAAATGCTTTTCATTCTACACTTTCCTAAAGTGAGGAATGGGTTAAAACCTCCCCACACATGTGAACAGTACTTGATACATGGGCACTTTCACACGCCATATGTAAGTATTGTCACTAATTCCTATTAATTTCTGTTGAGAAAAAATAATTGATTGAAGTAGATGTGCAGTTTACGCAATTAAAAACAAAAACAAATCTCAAATATGTGTTTATTTTGTTTTGGTAATAACGGTTTATATATATATATATATATATATATATATATATATATATATATATATATATATATATATATATATATATATATATATATATATTTTTCTTTAATACATACGAGGTTGAAAGAAATGGCGATTTCTGCGTTGGAAATTTTATTATTCAAAGTTTCCAGGTCTCTGATGAGTTTTCGCTGGGGGGCAGGAAGTAGATGAAGGAGATGAGCAAAATTCATGGTGGTACAGGGTTACATAAATGTACATGATGATACAGGATATACGACGCGTTTCACTGGACAACCAGCATTATCAAGTAAGGAAGGAATGAAATAAAAAGGTAAACAGGAAGGGTATATAGAGGGTGGAGGATCAGAGGAGGAGGAAAACAGGGGGCAAAAGTCTGCTATTGGTGGAAGCGTAAACTAGGAGAGAGAAGGGGTTAACCCCTCCACGCATGCGCAATGGATGCGGAATGGTGGTCAGTAGGTGGGGTCGAAGCTGATTGGCTGCGTGTCGAGGGGCGTGGCCTAAGTTGTGTGGGCGCCTGCAGAAGACGAAAGCTGAAGGAGGTAGCGCGGGGGGCTGCGTCAGGGCACGGGGGGCGAGGAGGGGTGTTAGGTCCTGTAGGGTAGTGCCTTTTGGCAGAAGGAAGGGATCTGAAGGTCCAGAGTTTGGTTGTTGATGTTGGGATGTAAGGCTTGGATATATAAAGCTTCGAGTATAGGTAATCTCCTTGGGTCACTTTCTTTATCGAGTATGGTGGTGTGTTTCTCTAACTCGTTGCGTGTGAGGTGAGGGTGGTTAGGGGTGAGATAGTGGTCTTTGATGGCTCCAGCCTGAAGGTGAAGAGTTAACCGACGTGAAAGACGAGTCTGCATTCATACCAATATAGGAATGAGGTCCACAGTCCTCATAATTACAGGTATGTGGTAAATGACGTGATCGTCGGTTCATCGGGCTCTTTATCTTGGTGGAGGCTGGTTTGTTGCGGAGAACGAGGTTGGAGGTCTTGGGGGATTTGTAATAAATATTAAATTTGATTTTGTTTTCCGGTTTGGTTGGGTGGACATGCTTGGAGATTATTTCTTTTAAGACGGCCTCGTCATTTTTGGTGTCAGAGGACATGTAATTGCGGTAGTTAGAAGATTTTAATTTCATGGGGGGGGTCAATGTGGGGGGGCTTTGAGTGTACCATTTTTCAAGATGGTGGTTGATGGTGCTGGAGATGTCGGAGTTGGAGTATCCGTTATTTACTAAAACTTGGGATAGTCTTTCTAGTTCCTGGTGGGTGTCGGCCCAGGTAGAGCAGTGCGTGAGGGCTCTCCTAACATAGGCGGAGATGGAGGATAGAAGATAACGGCGGGGGCATTCACTATCGCCGTTGAGGCATTGTCCTGTGTTAGTAGGTTTAATGTAGACGGTGGTTTTGAACCCACAAAATCAAATTAATAATTTATTACAAATCCCCCAAGACCTCCAACCTCGTTCTCCGCAACAAAACAGCCTCCACCAAGATAAAGAGCCCGATGACCGACGATCACGTCATTTACCAACATACCTGTAATTATGAGGACTGTGGACCTCATTCCTATATTGGTATGACGCAGACTCGTCTTTCACGTCGGTTAACTCTTCACATTCAGGCTGGAGCCATCAAAGACCACTATCTCACCCCTAACCACCCTCACCTCACACGCAACGAGTTAGAGAAACACACCACCATACTCGATAAAGAAAGTGACCCAAGGAGATTACTACAATACTCGAAGCTTTATATATCCAAGCCTTACATCCCAACATCAACAACCAAACTCTGGACCTTCAGATCCTTCCTTCTGCCAAAAGGCACTACCCTACAGGACCTAACACCCCTCCTCGCCCCCCGGTGCCCTTGACGCAGCCCCCCGCGCTACCTCCTTCAGCTTCGTCTTCTGCAGGCCGGCCCACAACTTAGGCCACGCCCCTCGACACGCAGCCAATCAGCTTCGACCCCACCTACTGACCACCATCCCGCATCCAGTGCGCATGCGTGGAGCGTTAACCCCTTCTCTCTCCTAGTTTACGCTTCCACCAATAGCAGACTTTTGCCCCCTGTTTTCCTCCTCCTCTGATCCTCCACCCTCTATATATACCCCCCTTCCTGTTTACCTTTTATTTCATTCCTTCCTTACTTGATAATGCTGGTTGTCCAGTGAAACGCGTCGTATATCCTGTATCATCATGTACATTTATGTAACCCTGTACCACCATGAATTTTGCTCATCTCCTTCATCTACTTCCTGCCACCCAGCGAAAACTCATCAGAGACCTGGAAACTTTGAATAATAAAATTTCCAACGCAGAAATTGCCATTTCTTTCAACCTCGTATGTATTAAAGAAAATTTATTACCTGGCTTTACTAACATATATATATATATATATATATATATATGTATACCGTATATATATACAGTATATATATATAAAAGGACGTTTGTAGAATATTATGTTATTCAAATAATATCGTGTTCATTGGCATTTCTTTCATAATACTATGTATACGTGACTCAGTACTTCCATTTGACTTTCATAGTGAGGTTCGGTTTAGTGTAACACTCAGTGCATGTTTTATACTGTACATCGACAAGGGACATGCACGAAGGGTGTGTGCTAAACCTTTATCCTTCTTGGTAGTACAGTGCTAGAGCACTGTCGTCCTGTTTGTGGGTCACGAGTGCGATTATCGGCAGTTGCAGTTATTCATAATTTATTAAACCTACACTGTACTTTCTGTACCTAGTTAGATGCTAATGACGTTTGTAGAATATAATGATGTGAAAAAATGTGTTCATTAGCATTTCTTTCATAATATATATATATATATATATATATATATATATATATATATATATATATATATATACAGTATATATATATATATAATATATATATATATATATATATATATATATATATATCTATATATAATACTATATCTATATATATATATACAGTATATATATATATATATATATATATACCATTAAGTTGTGTTGGCATATTCGGTAAATATGCCTCCAGCGTAATGAAAGCTATGCCCTGGTTTACTGAAGAAGGAAGTGTGGAGGAAAACACTATAATAATAATAATAATCTTCTGGTTACTTATATAGCGCCCGTATCTCCTCCTTCGAGGATTCACAAGCGCTTGGCTTTCTTTAGTCTACCAGAGACCATTACCCATCCCCCTTGCTCATGGGGAGATGGTAACCGCCGGCTGTATCCCAGAAAAACTTTTCAATCTGAGCGGGGATTGAACATGAGACCTTCAAAATGGGAATCAGGCACGCTATCAACTGAGCCAGCCGGACGGCTGGAGGCACAAACCTGTTTATCCGAAAATCCAATTTGAGCAGTACGTCCAAAATGAAAGAAACCATAATAGGAAGAAGCCATCACGCACATTAAGGGGAGATCTCTACTTGAGGGATTTTTTTCTTGACCCCTTTCTCCCTCATGTTTAGCCCCATTGCTTTTGATATTATAAAACGTTTGCCCCATTAGTTTAGCGATTTTAAGAACTTTCACCCCATATTAACCCTCTCCAACATATGACACAATTTTGAGCCTATTAGGGATACTTTAAAGCCTTCATTACCATCAGGGGTATTTACAAACCTTTAGTTTAGTTACTTCAATCTCTGCAGTTGTCTTTGAGTTAGCTGTGGGCAGAAAACTAATTTTGGAGAGGTAATTATAAGAGTGAGAGAACTCTATTTCTAATTGCTAATCTGGCAACCTCTGCATCATATGAGCCTGAAGGGGTTAAGACCTTTCGTGCAATTCAGGTGTCGATTTTATCCTGGCGAGCCTGTAATTTAAGAGGAACCGGCCTTCGGCCGGGAAATTTTTCTACCGAAAAATGTACAAATTTATCTTGAAAGGGACTCGAGGGCGTGTCATTTTAAGCTTGATGGAGGTCTAGGGAACAAACTAAATACCTCGCCTTAAAGAAGAGATGCGTAGATCCAACCCCGACCGATTCGGCCTTTTGAGGAGAAACACTGTGAGGCTAGTAGCCTCACATATTCATTGTTATATAATTTGGTAACTCTAATACAACTTCAATTTATAACGAAAGTTATACCAGAAATGCCAAAGAACATTTCAGGAAGAAGGTTAATGTGACTAAAGCTATGGAAGAAGCAACTGACGTAATTTTGTGAGCAAGAACTTGCAACTATTTCACGCGGTAAATTGAGTTTTGCGGCTTTAAGAAAAGTGCCGAGGGGAATAATCCTATTACTGGCATATCCGCTGCACAACCAGCTGCAGGCATCATGAGGCCTTTCCTCCCGGCAGTGTGCAAACGTGGAAACAATGGATGAACAGCAAAATTGTTAAGGGGGCCCACCTCGCTTTTTTTTCTCTTTCTCTCCCTCTCTCTTTGGCTTGTATCCATTCGGCCCCTTTCAGCCTACTGTTTTAAGACTTATACCCCCATCCAGGTGTCAATATTTTCCTGGCGAGCGGTAGCGAGCCTGCATATATGTATTTTTGTTTGGACAGCAAGCTAAATTTGTAAATTTTTCGATAGAAAAATGTCTCCGGCGAAGCTGGATTTCTCCATACATGGCTGGCTCGCTATCGCTCGCCAGAAATAAATTGACACCTGGATGGGGATAAACGTCTTAAAACAGTTGGCTGAAGGGGGCCGAATGGATACAAGCCAGACAAAGAGAGAAAAGGAGAGAACAATAAAAGCAGGTGACCCCCTTAAACTGATTACGAGCATTTTGACAGTTTGTTCTGGCTATTAATAAACGTGTTATTATTGTTTTCATATTAGGAAGGGTATATGAAAGTCAGAGGGTTAATTGATATAGTCTTTACCATATTAATTCCTCCAGACCCTTCTTTAAATATACCATTGAATAATGATAGCCAAAATATAATGTTGAGGGAGTTACGAGTAATATATAAATGCTTAATTTGTATATGTTTCTGGACCGCCTTCGCCCTCATATTTAACCCCATTAATTTTGACATTTTAAAATGTTCGCGCTATTACTTTTGTTTAGACCTTTCGCCCCACTTCCTTGTCAATTTTAAGACTTTTCATGCTAGTTAGCTGTCGTTTGTTTCCGGCGAGCGAAAGCCAACCTACAATTTAGGAGTCATTTTTCTACCGATTAATACACAAATATATCTCGAAGAAACGTCCTGTGGGTAGTTTTTAAAGTTTAAAGCAGGTCTAGGGAGAAAAATAAATAAATATAGGAATAAAACAATATAATAAAACATTATAAATAATATCTTACATATTTTATACTGAATTAATGGTTTATTAAATGGTGAAATACGAGATTTTCACGTCATAACAAGATAACAGGTATATATATTTTTGTTTCTATGTGGATGAGGGAGACAAAAAGCAAAACTGCCTGTGACGAATGCCTCCCCCAGAGTTGAGAGAGTGACAGGCCCAAAATCAAAGAATTTACAATGAGACAATTATAAGGACAAATAAAATGGAGGTTAGAGGAGGGAGTGATCGAGGTGAAAATAATTGTATATGTGTGTACAGTTGCTTAATTAATATGTTTTTAAGTTTGCGAGTATTCCCATAGTTCCCCTTAGAAACTAGTGGAAATGTCAGTATAGGAGAACAAATCAAAGTTGAATCATTAGCTATGGTTATTGAAGGTATGTTAAGGTGGTTGATTTGCACAGCTTTATTCTAGTCTAGTGTATTTCATTAACAACAATTGTGAATGCATACTTTGCAAATATGACCCTTATTTCAACGATTAAGGGGGCCTGCCTCGCTTTTTTTCTCCTGCTCTCCCGCTCTCTTTGGTTTGTATCCATTCGGCTCCATTCAGCCTACTGTTTTAAGACGTTTACCCCCATCCAGGTGTCAATATTTTCTTGGCGAGCGGTAGCGAGCCAGCATATATATATATATATATATATATATATATATATATATATATATATATATATATATATATATATATATATATATATATATATATATACAGCAAGCTAAATTTGTACATTTGTCGATAGAAAAATGTCTCCGGCGAAGCCAGATTTCTCCATACAATGCTTTTTTGTATTTGTTTTATTTAAGAGACAATGAACGGAGGAAGGAAAAACACAGATAAAACAAAAAAGATCCATGTGCATAAAGGCATCCTCCATTCATAAAATGTTTGTAACAACTGGATTTAAACTGTTGTAGATTGTAAGTTTGTGGAAAGCAACTCGAGGGAAGTGAATTCCAAAGAGTAGTAGTTCTGGGGATAAATGAATTTTGATAACCAGAAGTTCTGCATTGTGGAGGAGAAAGTGTAAATTCATGGGCGCTCTCAGCTGCCCTAGTTCTACGGGGAAAGATGTGGAGAGGCGGCACAATTGAAGCAAGTTCCTCGGAACTTGCTTGGGATGCAACGTTTCTTCGTATGGATAATGTAGGAAGGTCCTGTGTGATTGCAGGGTTATTGATTAATCTAATAGCTTTATTTTGAATTTTGTCCAACTGCCTCAATGCAACCACTCCACTTCCACTCCACAGAGGTGAACAGTAATCCATCTGAGAACGCACATGACTTTTATATATTACGGCCAACTGCTCGCCAGTGAAGAATTCTCGAACTCTGTACAGGAGTCCCAGTTTTTTAGAGGCATTCTTAGCAATGCTTCTAACATAATGTGTCCAGCTCAGGTTAGTAGTTAATGTTACACCGAGAATGTCAATACTAGGAGAAGTGGGAATATTTACATCATTAAATAATATATGGGAGTCAGTGAGATTCTGTCGGTTAGAAAATTGAATGTACTTGGTTTTCTGTGCATTAAAGGAAACTGGATTTGTTTGTCCCCATTCATTAATTCTAGAAAGGTCCTGGTTCAGAGAAATTGCAGTGTTTATTTTTGAATTTGTAAGATCAGGTTGGGTGAAAGAATTGGTAAATGTGAAGGAACTGTGGAGTGTTGAGTCATCTGCGTAGGAATGTATTGGATTATGAGTGGTAGATATAAGATCATTGATATGAATGAGGAACAGAGTTGGGGCCAAAACTGATCCCTGGGGAACACCAGCATTTATGGAGTGAAATTGAGAATAAAGGCCATCTACCATTACACATATTTTTCTGTTATGAAGATAAGAAGAATTTAGTGGAACTAATGATGCTAGGCCGTAGTGTGATATCTTCGACAATAAGGATTGATGCCAGACTATCAAATGCCTTTGATATATCCAGTGCTATTGTATGTGTTTCACCATGTTGGTCTGTAGCTTGGTTGATTTGATGCGTAAGAAGGCAAAGAATGTCTGCAGTTGATTAACATCGTCTAAAACCATATTGCCTATCACTGATTAATTTATTATGCTCAAGATGCTTAACACCTTAAGAGCGGCCTAGGCGGTATATAATATGTAGCCACCAGCGGGGTGTTTTTACCCAAAATAGGGCTGTTTACGTGATAATTGTCATGCCTAAATAAGACCCAGAGCGTAAAACAAGTATCTATCCCTGAAAGGGCATAAACAGAGCTTTCCAATGACATCACAACTATCCTTGTATGACGGCTAGTTTTCTTGCAACAACCGCGCAACACGACTGCAAAAACCATGTAATTCGGTACTTTCCCCATACATTTCACTATGTAGTGAGTGTGAGAGGGTGGAGGAGGGTGGGATTCATGTCAGTTGGTCCGTCAGTTGGTCATACGCTCGCTACTCTCCTGCCACCACTTGTCTCTCTCTCTCAGCAACATTACGTGCTGAAATTGCCACACGACCTATGTCGCGCGCCGCCACATAGTCCAAATTTATTTCACTCGACTTATGTTGCGCGCCGCCAATAAGGGGTTAATTATGTGATTATTTAATATAATTTCAAAGACTTTACCAAGAGTGAAAGTTATAGCTATTGGTCTGTAGTTTGATGGATCTGAAGAAGCACCTTTTTTAGGAACTGGATGGATGTTTACTTCTTTCCAGGATACTGGGAAGCATGAGGTATGAGTACACAGACGGACATTTTTTGCCAATGCAGGAGCGAGCACCAAGGAGCAATTCTTAAGTACTATTGGAGGAATTTCATCTGGACCAGGAGCCTTATCTACTGAGACATTCTGCAAAATAGTTTTGACATGTCTGGTGTGGATCTTAAGTGAGGGAATTTCAGGCGAATTAAAATTAAGTACAGGGACATCTTGATTTATTTCATCTAAGGTTGGGTTGGTGGAGAAAATATCCGCAAGAAGGTTAGGTTTACCTCGTGGGTCACTTACAAGATTGCCAGTCGGAGATTTTAATGGTGGAATGGATGAAACAGTAGTGAAGTTGGATTTGAATGAGTTAAGAGTAGACCAAAATATTTTGTTATCATTTGGATTATTTAGAAGTTTATTTGCCTGCTTGTGGAGAAAGTTTGATTTAGTTAGATTTAATACAATTTTGGCATGATTTCTGATGTTTCTAAAGTAATTAAAGGCTTCATGTGTTTTTGATCTTGTGTATGCATTGTAGGCTATTGCTTTTTGTTCAGTTACTCTAGCCCAATTATGGTCAAACCATTTAGGTGAATTAGATCTTTTACTGTACTTTTGATGAGGAATAAAAGTTTCCATTCCAATTTTTATAAAATCTTATATGTGGCTCAAGGTGCATCATTAGAAGAAAAAAAAAAGAGGTCCAGGGAATATCAATACAGAAATCTCACCCTCGCAGTCTACCCTATCGTAATGCCATTTAGTCACCAAAACAGGTTCAGAGTGGGAAGGTGTGGTAGGTGATAGACAGATGGCCTGTATCAGACAGTGATCAGAAGATCCAAGCGGGGACCTCACTGTAACATCATAATTTTCTGAATTGGTTGTTAAAAATAAGTCCATTAGGTGGGAATTTTGATCAGGATTATCTGGTACACGGGTGGGTTGGTTGACTAGTTGAGTGAGATTAAATGAGTCTGCAAATAGCTCACATTCAAGACCAGCATCATCAGTCCTGGCTGAATGAGTGAGCCATTCAACATTATGGACATTAAAATCACCCAACACAGTGATTTCAGAAGAAGCATTTAAGTTGAGGACACCGAGTTGTGAGGACAGAGAATCAAAAAGACTTTGCTCTGGAGGAGTATTTGGGGAACGGTAGATGCAACATATGTATTTAAATTTACCAGCAGAAATTAATTTGTATATAGAATAATCAAAATAGGGACAACTGAAACCAGTAACCTCCTCCAGGGCAATTTCAGATTTTGCGAAGCAACATACACCTCCTTTAGGTCTGAAATTTTGGAGCAGTTGATAACCTGGAAAATTAAATCTAGATGTGTCAGATGTGGATGTTACTTGAGTCTCTGTCAAAGAAAGGAGAGTAGGGGATTCTGCTTGAAGAAATTGGTGTAGAATTGATGTTAGAGTGAAGTCCCCTTATATTGCTAATGAAAAAGCTGCACCGAAGAGCAGCTTTGGGATGTTGCAATGCTGTTGACACAGTCGCATGATGACGACCGGGAGGGCCCTGTGTCGATGACCCAACCCTGCCGGGGGTGGATATCCGAGGGACCACCAGGTTTGCTCTTAACAATTGTACTGCCATGATTTATAAGGTAAAGATATGTATAGTGTTGCATGTATGATATGTAGTGGGAAGAGTAGTGTTTTATGTTTTATGGCTCGCTTTCGCTCGTCAGGAAGAAATCGACACCTGGATGGGGATAAGTGTCTTAAAACAGTTTGGCTGAATGGGTCCGCATGGATACAAGCCAAAGAGAGAGGGAGAGAATGAGAACAAAAATCGAGGTGGGCTCCCTTAACTCCTACTGTACCGGAGGATACAGTAATAAAAGTCCCCCCCCCCAAGTCCCAAGCAATGTGGCCAAAATGGCACGATAGAACAACCTTCCACCTCAAGAGATGAAGGAAGACTGGCTCTCCCAGCCTTCAGTGGGTTTTATATAAGCTGAGAAGCGTTGCCATATCGAGAGCAGTGCTCAAACGTTCGTGGTACCAGGTACAGCCTGATACAGGCAGTTACAAGGAGAGCACATTACTGACAGCTCCCAGCCGTCGCTGGGACTGGGGAGTGACTTATCTACTGACGGCTGGTAGCCGTCCCTGGGATTGGATGGGTTAAGCGCCATGGATAGTGGTGGTTAGTGTTGCCAATTTAGCTACTTCCCAGGTGGAGGCAATAATTCTAACAATACTCTGGAGATACGAGCCATTTTAGAGCGATATTGGAGAGATTGTGGTATTATTTTAGTGATTGTCGGCATTTATAAACTATCTAGCGGACTTGATTTGATAACCCTGAAGGTGGTGATAATGATAGTGTAAGGGTTGGTGGTTGAGAGTGCTGTAACAAAGCCACTCCAACAGCTTCCTCTCTCTCCAACACCCCTTCTCCCCTCTCAACAGTCTTCGGAAAGTTGATACGAGGTGCCGTTGTAAAGGCTTATCCCACAATAGCTTAACCTGACCTGATTAATGTTAGAGAGAATACCAGCAGTAATTAATCCGGTAGCATGTGAAGCAGATACCCAGCACCAGGAGTCTAAAAATTACTTAAATCCACACCAGTAAAACTTGTCTGGTGATGGAACAACGATATTAACACTCCACGAGCGGCTAGGTCGGTAACTTCTACTACCTGCCAAGCGGGTAGTTTTACCCTAAACGAGCTTATTTCCGTGCTCTTTTTCATGCATAAACAAGAGCCAGAGCGTAATACACTTATGTATCCGTGAAAGGGCGATAATTGAGCTTTCCAATGACACCAGAACCATCCTTCTACGACCACGGGTTCTCTAGCAACGATCGTGCAACACGAAGGAAAAATCCCTAAAATATGGTAATTTCCTGACATAATTCCCTGTCTAGCGAGGGAACGGGTGTGGATGTGTCTGGAGGGGGAGGGCAGTCGCGGCCCGGGAGCCGTGCCGAACAGTCAGAGTCAACCTACGCTCCTCCCACCGCTTGTCTCTCTCTCAGAGCCAATTATGTGCTCAAATTGCAGACCGCCTGAAGTTGGGCCCCGCCACATAGTCCTTGGTTCTCTAGACCGCCTTAAGTCGGGCCCCGCCAAAGAAGGGTTAAGTGCGCTGTACGTTACTTCAAAGTAAAATTAAAATTCTTTTTTTTGCCTATAACAAAATTACAGAATATAATATAAATATATGTCCATATAATTTAAAGGCTGAACTCATGAAATAAAATATTTGTCATGAGCTCAATAAATAGTTATACATTATAAATTATACTACGAGGAAACATCACAATACATACATAATAGCACACTGTCTGATATCCAGTGATTAAAACAATATCTGTTTAGTTCACTGGATATGTTTATGTTAAGAGTTATTATTTTAAAATTGAATCAACATAACAGTACTGATAAATATTGCATCAGTATCTATTTACAATAAAACAAAAATCGTTTTGATCTTAAAGGTTATATGGTTGGTGATAGTTTATATATATATATATATATATATATATATATAAAACATAATTAGGTGTCATCCATTTGCCTTAGTAAGTATGGAAAACACCAAGCTCAGATTATGTCATTATGGCCGTGTCTTGTCAAAATTTGAAAACCGATACTAAACTTTAGCTCGTGAATCTGACTTATGAGAAGTTTTGCTAATTTTTCATGACTTTTCAGGCATATTTCGGCGAGAAACTCTCCATAATTTTTACAGAAGGTTTAGCCGGGTGATGATGAGGGTTAGGGGCCAGTTTGGATTATGGGGCTATTTTGCCTAGACCTCCATCATGTTTAAAATTACCCTCAAGACCTCCGTTAGAGATAAATGTGTACATTATTCGGTAGACAAAATGTTCCGGGCGGCCGCAGGCTGATTCCTCTTAAGTTACAGGCTTGCTATTGCTTGCCAAGTAATAATCGACACCTAAATGGCACGAAAGGTCTTAATATTGTAAACAACATGGGTTGAAGCGTCTTAAAATTTACAAATTTATGATTTGAACATTTCAAAATCTCAACACTAAAATGGTTAAGCATGAGAGCGAAGGGAGTCCAGATATACAAAAACCTCCCCTTAACCTGCAGCAATAAATGAGAGAGAGAGAGAGAGAGAGAGAGAGAGAGAGAGAGAGAGAGAGAGAGAGAGAGAGAGCTACCACAACACGCACCACCACAGCTCACTCATACTCTACCTGTCAATCAATCATCACTCTATGTATTCTCTACCTGCTCGTCAATGGCCAACTTGGATTATTTATCACGATACCACGTTACTTTTCACACACCTTCTCACGCAACTTAAGGGAAGGTATTTGTATTTTCTGGACCCCTTTTTCCCTCATGCTTAGTCTCATTAATTATGATATATTAATACGTTCACCCAATTAGTTTGGCGATTTTAAGAACTTTCGCCCCACTTATTCGTCAATATTCAGATCTTCCGTGCCATTTAGGTGTCGATTTTTCCAGGCGAGCGATAGCGAAACTGTAATTTAGTAGGAACTGGCCTTCGGCTGGGATATTTTTCTACCGCAAACTGTACACATTTATCTTGCAGGGGGGTCTTGGGGGTATTTTTTAAGCTTGATTGATGTCTAGGGAGCAAACTAGTAGAAAATAAATCATAATAAGAAAATAAACATAGATAATAGAATAACCTCTTAAGTTATCAGTTTTTCTCAATTATTTTCTCTGAACCAAACTGAGCGTGTTTACACCAACAATATGATAAGGAATCCACAGAAGAGTGTAGCCAGACGTGAGGATGTTTGTATTATACTAACTAGCAGTATTATGAACACCATTCCGGTGACTCGCTATTGACATGTGACATCTTTAACCCAAGGGCTGAGACAGTCCTAACGAAAGGTTTTACCAGGTGAATGTGACGCTCCTTCCGGTAGATAGCACGTAACAAAGAAAAAAGAAAAGAAAAGAAAGTAAAATGCCTCAGAGCTTGGGAAATGGAAACAACATGTGAATAGGTGGTATGATTCCTTACCACCACCTTCTCTCCTCCCCTTCTATGTGGCTCCCCCCCCCCCTTCTTCTCCTCCCCCCTCCCCTTTCTCCCCCCACTTCCCCCCTCCTCATTTATCCAATATTTTCCCTCCTCCACTACTTATAAATTGTCTTGCCAGACTCAAATATGTTTAGTCACCCTCCTGTGCACTACCCTACCCCGATCCTCCCTCATAAAGGCCTGGGAGACAGCCAGAATGTCAGCACAGTAAACCCCCGATATTTCAGACTCTTTTTACTCGGAAACCCGTACTTCTCGGAATGGCATCGGCCTCTCGCAGATGTCCCTGTAAATCTCGGCAATTTCCGAGTTGGACGGGATTTGTGTCCGGTTTACAATGTTCTCTCACTCGGTTTTAAGTGGTTTTAGGATGAATTGAAGCCTGTACCTTTTAATGATTGTGTTAATATTAATTAGTATGTACTGCACTGTCTCTGAAAACGTAATAATGTTCGTATTTGCCATTAAAATGATGAATTTCACATGTAATGATGAAATATAAAGTGTAGCAGTGGTAGGGTGATCTCAGTTTGCTATGGTGGCGCGGACTCCCCCTTCCTATTCGGACATTTTCCCTCTTTGTATTCGGACATAAGCCGGAATTCGGACATCTCGGAAAATCGGACATTTCGGAAGTGAGCATCCCCCAATTAGTTCGAGATAACGAGGGTTTACTGTATGCCTCAACTAGGCCGAGGAAGCATATCTATGTCATGCTCGCTCCCGCCTCCCTCACCCACCCCTCCCATTGCAAATATACAGTTTCACACTGGATATTTTCTCTTTATACCTATTTTCTGGTTCTTCAATGTTCACATGCTCAACATGCAAGTATAATGTATGCATCTATCTATCTATCTATTGCCTGACACTGTGATCCCCGAAGATGTGGCCACGAACGAACCGCCCCATGCACCTCTGTCCCCAGTCAGTCGACGCCCCTCCTCCCAACCAGCACCGCCTTCATTCATATACTTCCTCACTCCATCCTTCCCCCTCTCCTTCGGTGCACCTCTCCCTCTCTGTCCTTCCACCTCGCTCTCGTACACCCTCTTAGTCAATCACTCGCTTTCCATACGTTCCATATGGCCGAACCATCTCAAGTTGTTCCTTTTCACACTTTCCAGTACATCTACCTCCACACCACACCTCCTTCTTACTTCCTCATTCGTCAGTCTATCCCTCCATGTAACTCCGCACGCACTTCTCAAGTAACTCATTTCCACCGCTCTCACTCTTGGTCTGAGTCTCCTCCCGAACGTCAATGCTTCGCTTCCGTAAGTTAGTGTCGGGATTACCACACTGTCATGCAAGGACTTCTTCACTTCAATAGTGACCACCATATTTCTTGTTACTGCTTTCAACAATCCTACAACCCTCTTCCCCTGTTGCACCCTCTCCCGCACCTCCTCATCCACAGTCCCATCTTTACTCAACGCACTGCCCAGATACTTAAAAGAGCTGATGATCTCCATAGCCTGACCGTTTAACTTCACCTCACACTCTGTGACTTCACCCCTTTCGAAGACCATAACCTTGCTCTTCCCCGCATTTACCTTCAAATTCCGTTTCTCGCACACTGTTCCAAACTCATTTACCAAACCCTGCAGCTCCCATTCATTATCGCTCATCGGAACTGTATCATCCGCAAACAGCAGTATAGGCAGCTTCCACTCATTTCCCTTCCTTTTCAGCGATACACCAACATCCACTGCTCTTCCAAGTATTTCTTTCATGACTCCATCCATATATAAAGTAAACAACGACGGGGACATCACGCACCCCTGTTTCAACCCAACACTCAGGTCAAAGAACTCGCTCTGCTCGTTCTTCACACGTACTGCCGCCTTTGCACCCTCATACATGCTCTTCACTGCTTTCAGCAACTTGCCATCTACTCCGTATATTCTAAGTACTTTCCACATGCCTTCTCTATCCACTCTGTCATAGGCCTTCTCCAAGTCCATAAAGGCAACATACACCTTTTGTTGCTTCTCCAGATATTTCTCCACAACACAATTCAGGGTAAAAATCTGATCTACACATCCTCTTCCGTTCCTAATAGTGCTTTATGGGAAATATAGCAAATTTTGTCCGATTTGTCCAAAATGTCTGTTGCAGCTGCCGAGTTAATACGATTGCAATTGTTTTGTTTTTAATGTTGGTAAAAATGTATGAAATTATTAAGATCCCAAGGAAGCATAAGCATAAGCTTGGTGGGAGGAGGAGAAAATTATGTCCTCTCCCCTCTTCAGATTCAACCTGACATTCAGGCTGAAAAGGTCTGTTCGCGAGTGTCTCTTGGTATTTTAATCTTTTTGCGCCCTTCCCAGTCGTTTGGGCGCCACTAACAATTCAAGATTCTTTTATTATTTCATATCCATTACAGTGAGTGATTATTGTAATTATGTGTTATTTGTAATTGTGCTAGTCAATATGTATTTGAAACAAAAATGTTGGCAGTTTGTACAAAATGTGAAGGCTAGCATGGATTCAGTGAGTACACCTCTAGCTCTTCCCAAGCCTTCTGGCATCTAGCCAAAAACCTTTCCAACAATATTTCTTCTTCGTCTTTCGCTTCTCTTTTCCACTCTGACGGCACTACCGTCACTTCTTCCTTTGAAAAAGCTGAAATCTTCGCTAACACTTTCGCTAAAAACTCCACTTTGGATGATTCCGGTGCTATTCCTCCCTCTCCACTCCCCTCTCTCCTACTGATGACTAACATCATAATCTCTTCTAGGATGTACTTTCCACCCTCTCTGGGCTTAATACTAAGAAGGTGTATAGACCTTACCTCAAAATTTATCAAGCATTTATCTTCCCGTAACCTACTTCCAGACCGCCAGTATGGCTTCCTTAACCCCTTATTGGCGGCGCGTGACATATGTCGAGTGAAATCAATTTGGACTATGTGGCGGTGCACGACATCTGTCGAGCACCATTTTCAGCACGTAATGTTGCTGAGAGAGAGAGCTGAGCGGTGGGACGAGCGTAGTAACCATATGACCGGTCCCCACCACCGCGGTGGACCTACTGAACTGTATCCCACCCTTCTTCCCCCTTTCTCACTCGCTACACAGGGAATTATGTAAGGAAATTACCTTATTTTAGGTTTTTTGCACTCGTGTTGCATGATCGTTGCAAGAGAACCAGTGGTCGTACAAGGATGGTTCTGGTGTCATTGGAAAGCTCTGTTTACGCCCTTTCAGGGATAGATACTTGTTTTACGCTCTGGGTCTTATTTAGGCATGAAAATGAGCACGGAAACAACCCTATTTAGGGTTAAAAAAAAAAACGCTGGGCGCTACGGTCAAATAGACCACCTATCCCGCTAAATAAGGGTTAAGGGCCGCTCTACTGGTGATCTTCTTTCTTATCTTACTAACTCTGGGTCATCCTCCATTCGGGACTTCGGTGAGAGCTTTTCTATTGCGTTAGACATATTGAAGGCCTTCAATAGAGTCTGCCACAAATTTCTTATTTCCAAACTACCCTCCCAAGGTTTCAATCCCTCCATCTTTGCCTTTGCCTCTAATTTCCTATCCGGCCGTTCTATAGCTTCGGTTGTGGATGGCCACAGTTCACTTCCTCAATTTATCAACTACAGTGTTCTTCAGAGTTCTTTCGTATCTCCAATTCTCTTACTATTATACATTAACAACCTTCTCAACTGCACCTCCAGCCCCATTCACTCATATGCTGACGAATATACATTACACTATTCAACTAGCCTTCCACAACACCATTCAAAGCAGGAACTCCAAAACTCACGTAAGGAGGCCATAAAACACCTATCTTCTGATCTAGCTACTATGTCTAATTGGGGCATAGAAAACCTTGTTATTTTCAATGCTTCCAAAACTCAATTTCTCCATCAGTGTACTTGTAAAGCCCTTCCAGAAAACTATGACCTACTTTTCAACAACATACTAATTAACCCTTCATCTTCTCTTAATATACTGGTGTCTCTTTTTCTTCTAATCTCCCTTGGAAAGATCCTATTACCACTCTTGCTAAAATAGTTTCCCTTAAGCTGGGTGTGCTCAACCGCCTCGGTTTTTTTTCCCCTTGCGTTGCTTCCTGCTCTGTACAGGTGCACAGTGCGTCCATGTATTGAGTTTTCTTCACATGATTGGGGAGGATCCTGTAACACAGCACTTCTAGACAAAGTAGAAAAGAAAGCCGTCCATCTCATTAACTTACGTCCTCTTACCAATTCTCTGCAGTCTCTCTCTTCGCCGCAATGTTGCATCTCTCTCACTATTCTACCGCTATTACAATAATCACTGTTTCTCAGTGTATAAAACCCCCTCTTTGTAGAGCATGTAGCACCCGTCTTGCAACACAATCCCACCCCTACTCTCTGCACCTCTCCAACCCAAGAGAGAAACGTTATTCTCAATCTTTCTTCTATTCAACAGCTGAGCTCTGGAACTTTTCCTATTACTAAAATTGCTTCAAACTCTGTGTGTCCAGGCATTTTGGCTCTAACGTCCCTTAATTTTGGCCCTGTCACTCTTTCAACTCTGGGGGAGGCATTCGGCACATGTAGTTCTGCCTTTTGTTTCCCTCACTCACATAGACAAAAAAAAAAATCCTTTATTCAATTTTGCCCTCCACATTCTCATTTCGTTTCTCCCTTTCATATATTTCTAATTCACTGATGTATTTGCTTCCCTCCTCATCATAATAGTTCCTTTATTTCCTACTTGTCTTCTCACCCTTTCTGCTTCATTCTCTATTTTCATTTAATAAGAACATAAGAACATAAGAAAATGGGAGTCTGCAGAAAGCCGATTGGCCTAAGCAAGGCAGATCCCTGTCCCACACAACCCCAAATCAATTACAAAGCCCAATTATAGGCTCAACACTCTAATACCCTGAGGATCATCTTACCAAAACGGTTAGAGATTAACGCAGGATTATGGGGGTCTGCAGAGCGCTGATTGGCCCAACCCGGCTGATCCCCCTTCACACCCAACCCTTCTCGTCCATATGCTTATCCAATTTTATCTTAAAGCTCCCTACAGTTTTAGATCCCACTATAGCACTTGGTAGTCCATTCCACCCATCTACAACTCTGTTACCAAACCAATATTTTCCTATATCTTTTCTGAAACGAAATTTATCTAATTTGAAACCATTGGTACGAGTTCTTTCGCTATCACTGAGCTTTAGTACATTTGTCATGTCCCCTTTGTTAATCCCACTAACCCACTTGAACACCTCTATCATATCCCCTCTAACTCTGCGTCTCTCTAACGAATGTAAACCTAATTTCTTCAACCTTTCTTCATACGGAAGATTTCTAATATTATGGATCATTTTTGTCATTCTACGCTGTACTCTCTCCAATGAATCTATGTCCATTCTGTAATAAGGACACCAAAATTGGACAGCATAATACATATGGGGTCTCACTAATGACAAGTAAAGTTTTAAGATAACATCAGCAGTTCTGTTACTCACACTCCTAGAGATGAACCCGAGAATCCTGTTTGCCTTATTACGAACGCCTATACACTGTTTTCTAGGCTTCAAATCATTGCTAACAAACACACCTAGATCTTTCTCGCAGTCTGAATTTTCTAATTCTAAATTAGCTAGTTTATATTTATTTATTTCGTTTATTCAATTTCTCTACATGTCTCTTTTCATTTCTCCCTGCAAGCAATATTTTTGTCAAGGCCACTTGGGCTATTAAAGAATTACTTATATAGAGAGATTTTCACCTGAGTTTGTCCAATGGTCAGAGTCCAGTTTCGCTCGCTCTCATAATTTACAAGCTAGGGCAAGTTATAGTGAGCGAAAAGTAGTGAAATAACCCGGCAGGGTTTGAGATAATACTTCACTTGCTTCCCCCTTCTCTCTCTCTACCTCCTCTTTCACTACCTCTGTTTTTTTGTTTTTTTTTTCATATTCCCTCCATCTCTATTTAATGTTTTCCTTTATGTTCTTTGTTTATATCTTTCTTTGTATAATATTACCTATATGATATTATTTTCAATATATATTTCATAAGGTAATACTTTCATTTGATTTGAGGTGGGGAAGTTGGCTGTGGAAGTAAATTATTCCGGGCGGAAAAACTATGCAAACAAAATAAAACTGGGAGATTGGCAAAGTAAATCTTAATACATAAAGGTCAATGTTAGTCTGTCTGTTTGTCAGATACCCGACTTTTGTTACTAAACTCCTCCCACAGTGTTGGTGCCAGGTGGGAGTGTGGGGTACCGTTGTAAAGCCCAGGCTTTGGAGATGGTTTTAGGCGAGTTTAGTTGAAATCAGAGAATCTTTTGTTTAATAACATTTTCGGCAGAACCTATGTAGTGTACGGGAGCGAAAAAAATGCGAAAAAATTGCCGTTTGGGGCAGAAGGAGGCCTCCGATCGAAAAGGTGTATGGAACGAAAGTTGTTCGCAGTTCCCCAAAATGGGGGTACGGATGAGGTCAGATCCAAAATCGGAGGTCATTTAGCGGCCGAAATCGAGGTCGCCGTTTAATGAGGCACAGGGAGGTCGAGGCCGGTGATTATGGTAGTAGTAGTATTGTGATGATTGTGGTAGTAGTGATTGATGATGGTGATTATGGTAGTAGAATTTAAACCCGGACAACGCCGGGTACCCCTCCTAGTATTCAATATAAATAACACTAGAAGACCAACAAAGATGTTTACATAATATATAATGTTCTTAGAGGATGAGGGTACACAATACAATAATATATAATGTAATACCATTTACAAAAAAATTACGTAATGATTATATGCAGTAAAATTATTATAAATGCACAATATTCGGTTTTCCGATCGTATTTGTAAATCTCTATGGTGTATTGATTTCTAGTTTGTTCCTTGGTACGTGGATAATGGTTACCTATTATTTATACATGACCACCCATATCATGTAAGGCTAACCCTTTCCGAGAGGGTTATACTACTGTATGTATGCTCTATTTATATATATATATATATATATATATATATATATATATATATATATATATATATATATATATATACCGGTATATATATTTATCATTTTATTTCCAATATTTATTTCATATGAAGTAATTGGTTTCATGTTTTGCGATTCTAATGGTCTAAGTGTATGCTAATTAAATAAATTGGGCGAGGACATTGACTAACCGCCCGAAATTATGGGAGTGAGCATCTGCACAGAGTTACTTATGGGAAACTTTTGGATCTTCTAAGGGTAAAATTGGTTTGCACAAACTCCCTCAAAATTTGGCTCCGAGATCATGGGCAAGCTAGGAGATAGGTTTTTTGAGTATCGTAATAAGCCATACTTTTTTGTTTCCAGATGAAGGTAAATTGCTATGTCGCCTACCTGATTACTTAGCTATTACCAAGAGTTTATACGCAATGTTAACCTTAAGTTATTTTGTCTCTATTTACAGACCTAATGAGGTATATATATATATATATATATATATATATATATATATATATATATATATATATATAATGCGCCACCAAGCTACGCTTGTGTAAATAACGTCACACTATCTATATTATTCATGCTAGTCTAACTTAATTAACTCTATTCTTATCTAACCTAGTAAATATTACATCAGCTTTGTTCTAGATCAGTAATACGTCATTACATGTTCGCAGTTAATCAAGCAGGTGAGACGCGAGGTTGCAATATGTACGGTCGCGCTAATCAATCATGTTCCAGCTGCCATTACGTTTGGCTCGCTCTGTGCTATATCAATGTCTGTCAGATGTTGAATAGGGTGGGAAAGAATAGGAACAGATTTGTATAGTTCACTCGATATGAAGAAATTAAGCTTAGATATTGCTGATACCAATTATTGATCAAAACATACTTGGTGCCGAGACATCACTTATTAGCGCGATTGTACATATACCTCCAACATGTGTCTCCCAAGAGCATCTGCGAGTAAGAGTTCAAGACTAACCTTTATTGGACGACTGTCTGGAATATTGACGACCCTGCATCTTTTATACTGGCTACCTCTGGCTTTGGAGAACGTGTACAGTCATTGTTAGACTAGTTGTATTACTCTTATGTTAAAAATAATGTTCCTCTTATTATAAGTCTTACTTTTAACACCAAACCTGACCAAAAGAATACCGAGTCAAAATGGGTGATTTGTTTCTAGTTCGACTCTCCACTACTAATTGTATACATTTCTGAAATAACAAAACCCGTAAAATTCAAAGGTAAGCACAAGTCAATGGAGTTCCAAACTAGATTAGTCTTCCATTTCAAAACACTGAAGGTAACACCTTTCTGTATGTATCGTCAAAACTGAGTCCAAATCCACCATTTACTTCACCTTGATAGTTCACAGCGAGAGATCATGCATATATTACCAATATTTAAAGTGATGAGGCGATTCTCCGTTTCCCTGCAACACAGTATCCGGGACACACACACACAATCCTAGACCATCCACAGATCCTTAGTGTCTATTCTATTAGTCTTGACCAAGGTACATCGATCCATATCCATCTGGGGCAGCTCCACAGACAACACACACCATCCCTCACTGTCTCAACCATAACTTGTTGTCTTGTTTATTGACCAAACTCAATTGATATTTCTTGGTGTTCTGCCATGATTTGAGATAGAATGTTCTCTCACTCTCTCATCACCAACAGTAATTCCTGTTGTCACTGAATCCATATTAGGTTAATATATACTCAAGTACATATTAACCTTAGACCCCAACACAGATTTCTTATTAAAAGTAAATTGATGATGCACGTTTCTTGTGATGACCCTTTCTGATAACTGTTAGTTGTCAAGGCAACAGTGTAGGAGAGTTAAGGTGACCCCATTCTTTAGTTTTTAAATTTTAGGTCCTTCACCACATTTGGGATTTTAAAACATTCATTGTTTGGCATCTTTCGTACCATTTCAGTTTACATTTTTCCTGGCGACCGATAGCAAGCCTCTAATTAATTAGAAATCAGACTTTGTCAAGGACATTTTTCTACCAAAAAATATACAAATTTGTTTCAAAGAGGGATCTTGAGGATGTTGTTAGCACTTGAAGGTTCTCAAGTACTCATGACAACAAACGTACCATTTCGATTCTTCTTGGTCTTTGGTTCTTTGGTGATGTTCCGCAGAATATTCCGAAGAATACTTCGGAAACTCACTAAATAACTACAGTGTAAGTTAATGTAATATGAAATCACAAGTATGTCTTCCGCTCTTTTCGTTGTTTCATTCAGATATATTCTGTCATCAATGTTGGATTGTTTATAAATATTCTAATATTATAGTTTTTCGCTTATAAAATACCGCCGTAGGTCCGAAAATATTCACTCTCGGTCGGGTTTGGACCATACAAATTACTCTGTAAATACTATTTTACACATACAGTACATAAAAAGAGGAAGGGGTATTTTATAATATTCAGGTAGAAAATACAAATATCAAAACCTAATATGTTCATTGTGACAATGTATGCCGGTAACAAAAATCCGTCCGTGTGTAATTGAAGATATTTTTCAAAGAAATGTTCAGTGAAACCTTGTTTTTTATTTTTTATTTTTTTTTGTAATGCAATGAATAGTATTTATTATGCTTTTTCCATTGGTATCATCAACATTCATGTCACTTAAATGTTTAATTTAATATGAATATTTTCAGATCCGTCATGCGAAGGGTAATCACGAAAATGTTGCTTCACTCTATACGTGCATTTAACCTATCTGGTATGCGGCTATATAATATAGTTCCAGACTTAAAGCAATGGTTATGGAAGCTTTGAAAACAAGAACCAAGTCTCTACCCCTAAAACCTGATTGCATATGAATATTTTGGTATCTTTATATACCAGTGACAATTGTTTTGTTTTTTGTCTATGTGAGTGAGAGAGACAAAAGGCAGAACTGCCTGTGGCAAGTGCCTCCCCCAGAGTTAAAAAGAGTGACGTGGCCAAAATCAAGGAACGTTCGAGCCAAAATGCCTGGAGTTTAAAGCAGTTTAAGTCATAGGAAGAGGGAAAGATTGATTATGGGAGAGAGTTCCAGAGTTCAGTTGTTGAACAGAAGAAAGATTGATAATAACGGTTCACTCTTGGGGTGGAGAGCTGCACAGAGTAGGGGTGGGATTGTGTTGCGAGACGGGTGCTACGTGCTCTACGAAGAAGCGTGGTATACACTGAGAGAGATTTGAAGAACACTGATTATTGTAATAGCGGTAGAATAGTGAGAGAGATGCAACATTGCAGCAAAGAGAGACAGAGACTGCAGAGAATTGGTGAGTGGATGGGAGTTAATGAGACGGAAGGCTTTCTTTTCTACTTTGTCTTGAAGTGCTGTGTGAGAGGATCTTCCCGACACGTGTGAACAATACTCAATACATGGATGCGCTGTGCCCCTGTACAGAGCAAGAAGCTGCACAGGGGTAAAGAACCCCCGGAGGAGGATGAGCACACCCAGCTTCTGGGAAGCTGTGTTAGCAATAAAGGTAATATGATCTTCCCAAGAGAGATCAGAAGAAAAAGAAACACAAAGAATATTAATTTGTATGTTGTTGAAGAGTAGGTCATAGTTTTCTGGTAGGCGGCGACGGGCAGACAGAAAGAGAAATTGACTTTTGGAAGCATTGAAAGTAACAAGGTTTTCTCTGCCCCAATTAGAAATAATAGATATATCAGAAGATAGGTGCTTTATGGCCTCGTGAGTTTTGGAGTTCCTGCTGTTAGTGTTGTTGTGGAAGGTTAGTTGAATAGTGTAATGTAGAGTCGTCAGCATATGAGTGGGTGGGGCTGGAGGTACAGTTGAGAAGGTCGTTAATGAATAATAGGAAAACAATTGGAGAAAGGGAAGACCCCTGAACAACACCGGAGTTGATAGGTTGAGGAAGTGAATGGTGGCCGTCCACAACCGCAGCTATGGAACGGCCAGAAAGGAATTTAGAGACAAAGGCACAGATAGAGGGATAGAAACTGAAGTACAAGAATACAAATATGATTGCTTACCGTAGAGAGTATCATGGACAATAATTTGTTATCACATATATGGTGACGGTATCCAAGCTCTTGTATGTGATTTCCAATACTATATGAATTCATTTCAATCACATGACACAAATAATATGCAGCAGAAGCTGTTTCTAAACTTTAAACGTCCCAGTGTAGAGACGTTCCCGGTCTGAGGCAAAAATTATACCGAGGACAATTTTAGTTTGAAACCTTTGCTATCACACTGTTTTTGGCTTGTAGTGTTGCAAGTTATATTTCGTACTTTCTTGTTTTTTCAGCTTCTCACAGACGAAATTGAAGCTCGTCCTTGAGTGATTTATGCCAACAATTTTAGTTTCGGAAGGCACAAATCGCGCCTCGGTGCATTTAGAGCGTAGTATGGGAAGACGCTCATGCGACATTTGGTGAGCGAAATAGTTAATATTAACGTAAACACAAGACTAAAGACTTCCTACCATTTCCGCGGCAGATGTGTCAGTCTTCATAATATTTTTAGGAATTTGTGTTTTTCATTTTGTTTTTGTATGAGTTATCAAGATTATAACTTATCTGAATCAGAATACAGTCACAATAGTAATGACAATCGTTGAACAGCTTTCTTTCTTCAGTACATTGTTTAGTTCATTGTAGGGACTCTATTACACTCAGCAAGAAAATTACTCATGTGGCACCAACCATACCAATATATTATACACTTATTATATACTAAACAGAGAATAGCCCTCTATAAAAAGTGGCTTAACACCTTATTGGCGGGCTAGGCGGTCTATTTATATGTACCGCCCAGCGGGGTGTTTTTAGCCAAAATAGGGCTGTTGACGTGATCATTTTCATGCCTAAATAAGACCCAGAGCGTAAAACAAGCATCTATCCCTGAAAGGGCATAAACAGAGCTTTCCAATGACACCACAACGATCCTTGTATGACCGCTAGTTTTCGTGCAACAACCGCGCAACACGAGTGCAAAAACCATGTAATTCGGTACTTTCCCCATACATTTCAGTATGTAGTGAGTGTGAGAGGGTGGAGGAGGGTGGGATTCGTGTCAGTAGGCCCGCTGCGGTGGTCTGGAGCAGTCATACGCTCGCTACTCTCCTGCCACCACTTGTCTCTCTCTCTCAGCAACATTACGTGCTGAAATTGCCACACGACCTATGTCGCGCGCCGCCACATAGTCCAAATTTATTTAACTCGACTTATGTTGCGCGCCGCCAATAGAGGGTTAATGCTCAAAGACAATCATTAGCTTAGCTTTGTATAACCCAACTTAAGCCTTAGAGATGCACTTCATTAAACCTGTCTGATTCTTGGTTGGTTCTGATTTTGCTGATCCTGTTAGTCACGGAGCAGAGTCATCATTGTCTTATTGGATTATTCAATTTACTTGTTGAGAATTTCGCCTGATATATACATTAACCCCCTGAAGCACATAGATGCCATTATTATTCCTTTTTTGTTTGTATGTGCACTTTAGACATTTTAATTAAGTTAGTCTTCTAAAAAATAGTTTTTTTTTAAACATAATTGAAAGAAGACTGAAGAGGTTAGGGGTAACTAAATTAAAACTCTCAAGGTGCATCTGGCTCTCTGCGCCTGAAGGGGTTAATATTAGGTATTCAAGCATTGTTTTACTCCATACTAGTTTACTTATTGTATACACTTTATTAAAAGACTGTCAATATTTGATTCACACTAGCATTTAGCTATTGTATTCATCTAAAAATAGCTATACAAATCTAAAGGGAAATAGTTATCTCAATTAAGATATCTAAGACCCAGAACTTCTTCCTAACCAGAACAAATCTGTCAAACAAACCTAGCCAAAGTATATGAAAGTACAAACAGCTTAACATCAACTTAAGCCTGATTTTGTAACAAGTATGTTCAGCCATCTAGCTAACTTAGTTTATAGCATCCCTGCTTATCATCCAACAGGCTAGCGTTAAGTTCCTGCTCAGGTAGAACAAATGTTTGTAATATAGCCGGAGGTTACTGTCTCCCCTTGAGCAATGGAGATGGGTAATGGTCTCTGGTTGATAATAGTGGTTAAGCGCATGTGAATCCTTGGAGGAGGAGATACGGGTGCTATGTAAGTAACCAGACGATAATTATTATTAAATTTACACTACATTTTGTCTAACGCATGATAGTCTTTATTGTCGATGTCACAATACATAGGACATAATATACTCTTCTTCAAGATTTTGCTTAATTGCATGACTTTAACAATGTATGATATTAATTTGTCATATATAATACATATACCAATTAAGTATTCCATTACCTACTTTGACTTAAAATTACGTTCAATAAATTGTATTTGGATAATATGAATAACAAGAGGGCGGCACATCCCTTATAATTATCCGCTCATGGTCAAGTGGATACGGCGCCCAACTCTCGTAAACATACCTGAGTGAGTGGGTTCGAATCCTGGTCAATATACATCTCGCCTATTCTTTCCGACATTATCAGTAAATAATAAACATAAACATTTGTTTAAACTCATATTCGAAAGGTATATTTAGGAGATAAGACTTTATATACGTAGAGTTTGCATCTGATTGGTGATATAAGTGGAAGGTGGGTGATAGGGAAGTAGATAGGGTGGTTGTTGTTGTTGTTGTTGTTCCCCAAGCTGCCTGGCCGAACAGCCCCAAGGCCCCGAGTAAGGCCAAGGCCATAAACGAGCGCCCCCACAGAACCCTCCCTGCCGACCACAATAAATCCTGGGTGACCGAAGCCACTCCATGGCGGGGAGCTGAGAGGGTGCGTAAACGCCCGGGAAACCAAAGCCCCACCCAGGGCCCTGTGCCCCTCAGCAATTATGAAGAGAAAGTTGAGGGGCAAAGGAATAATGTGACGCTTTAGCTTCCAATCTTGGTAGATTGGGAGGTCAATCCACGGAAGAGACACCGTCACTTGAGATTTAGAAAATATATAAGTAAAAGGAACAGTCAGAGTAAGCTATGGGTATGGCAGAGATCGCTCAGGTCTCACTCTGATAGACCAGCCCATCGCCAGAGATAGGGTGGTAGAAGGGTGGGGTGTGTATAATATGTGTACAATATTTGTTGAATTACTAGTATAATTGAGGTCTCGAATCATTATAGTGAATCATTCATGATTGAGTAGTGCTGCCATCTAGGTGTGTGAGATATAATCAATACAGCTTTGTGTATAATTATGTGAATGAGAGGAGTCGTGAAGCAGTTGAATTATAAGTGGCTTGCGTGAGAGTTATGTTTATTTTATTTATGTTTGCCCTTGGGTTGAAGGGACGAGGGAACACATTGCACCCCATTTACCCTGGCGCGGACTAAGTTTAAGGTGTGTCCACACTGGCAACAAAACATGTTGGCAACACACAATACAACATAGTAGTGAATAACATATTAAGTTATTAATGATACAGTGTTGCAGACATGTTGGTAATAATATGTAGTACCAACATGTCTGCAACACTGTATCATTAACAACTTAATAGGTTGTTGCCTTCTATGTTGTATTTTGTGTTGCCAACATGTTTTGTGGCCATTGTGGACGCACCTTTACTGTTAGGCTTAACATAGGCAAAGGGTGTGATGAGAATGCTCAATCATTTCCAAACTGCCGGGTTTCTAACCTGGACCTCTCGGTTAGGAAGCGAGCGTGCTAGCGACTACACCACGGGCCACCCCTATGTGAGAGCTTCCTTTCTTTCCATTTGCTACAGACTTAAGTGACTAAGTCTTGTTATGATATATTTCTTGAGAGTTCAATCTATTAGGAACTTTTGTACCACACGCACCTCTGTTAATATACAAGGAACGTTTGCTGCCTTTCTATTGCCTTACTCTGAAGACATCACAAATTGTTTGATTTGGCATTTGCTTGTCTGTTGTGCATCACTTTCCACTTCTCAAAACATAGAACATAAATTGTCTCACACTATCACTCAGTCTATTAGTTTCAAGCCCTTCAGGAGTCTTCATTCTCACTTCAGGTTTCATGTCATCTGCAAACCTGGAGAGAGAGAGAGAGAGCGAGAGCGAGAGAGAGAGAATGAACCTGGTGTAAGTGGGCATCAAAAGTAATAGTTCGCTCGGGGAAAAGTATGTTAATGGTGATGAAAATCTCTGTACCGATCCACGTGTAAGCGGTAACAAAGTTTTGTTATCATATATATAATTAGAATGAACATTTTTGTTTTCTTTTTGTTAATCTGCTCCCTAGGCCTCTATCAAACCTAAAACAAACTCAAACCCGCCTTGACATACTCTATATTTGTACATTTTCCTCCCAAATTACAGGCTTGCTATCGCTTCGCAGGATAGATCTAATTTTTGTTGTAATTATTATGATATACATGACTTATGTGCATGTGCTGCGTGTATATGATTGTGTATGTGCATGTATGTGTATTTGTTTGTGTGTGCGCATATACTTGCTTTATTTTTTTTTTAAATGCTATTTGAACATTTAACCCACAGAACCCCAGCAATGCGCGTGATGCGTCGCCTTTGTATGTAACGCACAGTCCCAGGGACGCAGCACCTGCATCCGCACTTTCGCCCTTGTTTACTCCTTTCCTATGGCACCTAGAGGGTTCAGATTTCTATGGGAACTACTTTAGGATACCGCGGAACAATAGGGGTAGTTTGAAACCCCCAAGTCCACCTACACGGGTATGGAGACGTGCGGGATGGACGCCAGTTTACCCTCCGACCTCGCAAGTGTTACACCATGTCGAACCACACCCGTCGCCACCCACGCAGGGGTGTTAGTGTTGAGGAATCCCTTGCAATACTGGATGAGAATGATGTGAAAAATAGTGACACTGAATCATCTGATGAAGATTAAGGGGAGGAGTATTGCCCATCACTGAGGGAGATAGAGGAGATGGGAGAAGAGCTCATTGTTCCCATAGCTTGTTGCCGGGTCACATCTGCGGCTCCACAACAACGTGGGGCGAGAGTGTATCGCCCCCCCCCCCCCCCACTGCTCCCCAGGACATCATTGACTCCCTAACAAGTGAAGAAGAGGACGAGGATTACCCAGACCCCATTGCATTCGTCAAAATTCCAGCATGTCATCGTAGGGTTGAGAAGAGACCAGCTGAGGCTGAGGTGGAGAGTAATGAAGCTGCTCCTTCCCCACACCACATGCATTGTTCCCCTTGGCCTGCCTTCACCGCCACCTCCCATTGTTTCCCCTCTAAAAGCTGCAACCCCTAACACATTCTATGGGTTGGGCTTGGGTGCAGCTATATTTTTCTATCAACAAATGTACAAATGTATCTCGAGGGGTGATGGTGATCTTGGGGAGTTTTTAAAAGTTTGATGCAGGTCAACATCCCACCGATAACACAGAACATTTAATAAACCACTCCCCAATACTTGCCCCACACAGACAGAATTTCAACAGAAACTCATTCAAAGATCTCTGGACCCAACCGAGAGAGTGGCGGACTATCTGGATGCTGCAGGATTCCCATAAATAGCATGTTGGAGTTACTTCTAAAACAACAACACAACTAATATGTAGCGACCCATATCCATGTTAGCATGTGTAGTCTTGTACCTGACTGCAGCTCTCTTTGGGTTACGATCCTGGGCCATCTCCGTGTTCAGTCAACATACTAACTAATTTACTCTAGGTGTGCTACTCTGAACATAAATATTATGTCATTGTCATAATTAATTTAAACAACATATCCATTGCTATCTGACTCTACAAGTTCACATTACCTCACTATTGGTACTAAAACGTGTCTCTCTCATTGTTTAATTATCAGCTTTCCTCATCCATGTTATAATGATTATACTCTAGCCCACGCACGTCCTCCCTTACAGGCTTCACTGTCATACAAAAATACGTTCGTTATATATGTTATACACCACAAAAAGAGAGTCAATTTATAGTATATAAAAAACATCAATTTCCGAGGATAAAACAAATGGAAAACATGGAAATTATTATATAACAATTAAAAGGACAAATATAATAGGCTCAATGTCTGCAGTTGTTCAAGTCTCATTGATTAATGAGCTTCTATCGTTGAGCTTCAGACAATTTCACTCTTGCTTGCCACCTTTTTTGACGGGAACTGGTAACAGGAATTGTATTTGATGACTAATTTTTCAAATAGTAAATAAAATATTCCCCACTAGCCCCCCAACATTTATATACTGTATATATATATATATATATATATATATATATATATATATATATATACCCAATATATGAATAAACTAAATCAATTAGACGTGAAAATTGTCTGACAAAATGTACAGTTCATAATTCTGCACATTTGATGTTATTAAAATATCCACCTTTTCCCCTTGTGAATATAATGCACTACTTATAACGTCAAAAGCTCCGCTAGTATACGAGCCATTGCTTTTATCCAGTTAAATTTTGCATTGCGATTATAAAAACCAGGAAGAATTATATATATATATATATATATATATATATATATATATATATATATATATATATATATATATATATATATATATATATATATATATATATATATACAGTATATATATATATATATATATATATATATATATATATATATATATATACAGTATATATGTATATATATATATATATATATATATATATACAGTATATATAATTTATGTGTATATATTCTTCAACAATACAAAAATCAACCCTTCATCTTTTCTCAGTATTCTTGGTGTCTCTTTTTCTTCTGCTCTCTCTTGGAAGGACCATATTACCAGTCTTGCTAAGGCGGCCTCCCGGAAGGTGGGTGTGCTTAATAATCTAATAAGGTTGATAGCCTCTGAAGTCCTATATTTTAACTATTTTAACTAACAATTTTCATTCACTTCCCTGCTACTGAAGAAGTACCAAGAGGTACGAAAACACGTTATAAGTACTATGGACATACAATCCTGTAGTACCACCCACAATGACTTATGGGGAGATCATCAAACAACTTCCTATGGAAGGCAAGAATACCCTCAGAAAAAGAGAAAATATAGAAAAGAAGCTCTACAACAATCAACTTGCCATTACCTTCAATGAAATATGCTTGAGAAATAAATTCCTAACTATATATACAAAGAATATATATATATATATATATATTCTGACATACGGAGCCCTGTATGTGTTATTTAAGAGTTAGAATTAAGAGTTGAAGGAGTGACGATTACCCAGGCGGCGAAGCAGACCAGCGAGTGGGAAACCAGCTCATCCGCATACCAACAAACAAGCCTTCACACCTGCGTGCATCATATGGGACCCTGCAAACTACTTCGATGACCCGACGCTATGACGATAATCAACGCCATTGGACCACGCACCTGCTACGCAACTAGAGGAGCTGTGATTGGGGCGCGCACCATCCCCCGCCTCCTGATTCGTTCCTACACCATCATTGCATAGTATATAAGACCCGAGTAGTGGGCATTCAAATCAGTCTCATTTGGAGTTGGGAAGGTGAACTTGCAGCTGGAGGAAGACGGGGTGAAGTATTATAATGGGATTGTGACTGTCAGTCAGATTATATAAGTGTGTGTTAAGTGTATTCGGTGTGAACACTTACAGTATGTTGGTTAGTGAGATATGTGATTGGGAATTAACGTTAATGCTAGTATTATGTACTTAACTATTTTAGTTGACTGACTGGTGGACTAAAGCAACTCTTTAAGTAATTGGGTTATGATAAAAGTAATACTATTGTTTTATATTAATACTTGCGAGTTCTTTAATTTGTTTTTAATTAGCTTACATTGCTGGTAAGAACAAGAACGGTGATACTATTGTTTCATATTAGTAATATCGCCTTAAAACTAACATGGCTGTTTTAATGTTACTTCTAGTGATTTCCTAAGCTGAAGAAAATTCTTTTGGCTTCAAAATATTATTTTTGCTTTTCATATTATTTGAGTGAGACCTGAATCGAATCTATGAAGCGATCCTGTAACTTAATTTACTCATAATCAAACCTCAATGTTACGTGGTTAAGAAATACATTTATCTAATTATTAAATATATATATCTAACTTTTTATATGACTTTGATATTAATCCTGATAATAATAATATAAAACTATTAACGTAAGACAAGAACCAAGAATAATAACTACATTAAATATATATAAAAGGACATATAAGAAAACTAGCTATTCATTTCAAAAAGGGTAAGAGACAGAAATATTCTTACCTTAATATTTATCTTTCAAGACTTGATATATAATTAATAGTCCTTCTTTAGATATAACTTATTCGGTTCATAACCATAGCCTACTAAGCTTCGGTTAAATAATAATTCTTTATAAATACTAAATGACTTTAATTAGTTTCAGTATTTTTTCGTAATTAAAGAGTATCAGTCAATAAAGGATACCAAATCCTAAGATCCAAAGGAAAGAAAGCAACAACAGGAAATAATTTTATTAGATTTTACTTTCGTTTTGCCTTCAGCTGACTGATACCTATATATATATCTCTGTGCTATCTAGATTCATCAAGTTAACCACTTGAGTATCAAGATACGTAACAGAAGAGTGGCGACCTTGCCAGGATTAATTTCATACAGTTTCACTCAGTTTCATTACCGTTTCACTACTTAAAAATAAAATATTAATCATGCCTGATCTAATTAATGACGAAGATGCTCGAGTTTTCATAGAATCAGAACCCACAGCCCCTGATATTGACTGTCTGTCAAAATCCGAACTGAAAGTGCTTGCCTCACATCTCCAGTTAACTGTCTCAAACATGTCCAGAGTAGAGGTGGCTCAGACCATAAAAACCCACCTGTTCCCTGTAGAAGGCGGGGAGGGAGACGGAGCAGTTGGTGGGATCCCGAGTAAACCTAGCCAACTTGATGAACAATTGCCACCTGGTTTTACCATTGATCAAGTACTAGAACTAGCCAGAATAAAAGCCGAACAAGCCAGAGCAACGACCGAACAATATCAATATCAATATCGTATAGCTCAACTAAATGTCGATACAAATGCTCCCTTTATTGCTCCCCCTCTGGGATTGACTATGACCAATGTCATTCCACCTTTCACTGAGGATAATGTGCAGGATTTCTTTGTTTTGTTTGAGGAAGTTGCTGGAGGTATGAGGTGGACAAGAGATCAATGGCCTTTTATGTTACAAACCGTATTGACAGGGCAGGCTCGAGCCACGTATTTGTCAGAAGTAGCAGAGGTTAGGCAGGATTATGACAATCTCAAAGAAGCTATCCTAAAAACCTATCTATTACAGCCTGAGGCTTACAGGCAATCTTTCCGTAAAATCCAGAAGAAAGTAGAAGAAACCCATAAGGTATTTGTCAGGACAATGACTAAAACTTTCAATCATTGGGTCAAGAGTAAGAAAGTCACAAGCTACAACGATCTGAAGGAGTTGGTCCTGTTAGAAAATTTCCTATGGAAAATTGATTCTTCTGTAGCCTATCATTTGAGGGGGAAAAAGGTAGATTGTCTTGCCGACGCCGCTGGCATGGCTGACACATACGTGCTCAACAACAAATTTCGTGGAAAGAAGCCCTACGATAATTCTAGTTCTAATTCTAGGTATCCCAATCACAAATCTGACAGACCCAGTCACAAGCTTGTAACGTCTTCCCCAGCTAGCCAAAATAGAATTGTTCCCCCAACTAAAAATGCGACTCAGGGCAATGGTAACAGAGGTGGGGCCCAAAGTAATAGTAATGCTCAAAGAGGGAACGTTCCCGTATCCCCTAAAGGATGTACTTTTTGTGGCAAGAGAGGCCACCTAGCTTATCAGTGCTGGGCCAAGGAGAGAACCGAGAGATCGGGGCAGACAGTTGCCGCTGTATCTCAAACTCCATATGTGCCTTTAATGCAGGACTCCCGACAGAAGGAGTACCTAGCACCAAAAGTTCCTTTAATACAAGACTCCCGACAGAAGGAGTACCTAGCAGCTAACGTAAACCATCTAGACAGGGGTGTAGTAGCATGCGTGGTGCATCCCACTAGGGTTAAGCCAATAATAATTTCACCATCAGTGCAGGACAGTTACTGTCCCTTTATTTCATCTGGCAACGTGAGATTAAATGGTTGCATGCATGAGGTAAAAATTCTGAGAGACACAGGTTCTACTAGCACCCTCATGGTGAATCATTACACTGAGTGCCCACCTGGCGAACCAGTTATAATGAGAGGTGCTGGAGGCCAATTTTATGCATACTTGGTAAAAGGCGAAATTGAATGGAAGTTACTACAGGGTGAGGCCACCATAGCTTTGTGTAGGTCCCAAGATATCCCTGTGCCCGGGGTAACACTCCATTTGGGGAATGATGTAGCAGGTACATGGGGAGGTGTGGGGGAGTGGTCTTGCCACTGGCCTGGTAATCCAAAGGTCCCGGGTTCAAATCCCGATGTATCAATGGGAAGATATTATTGGGATGGAATTTGTGCTGTATCAGTGCATTACCACAAGCCCACCGAAACGTCAAATAAAATACCCTCATTGTTCCCTGATTAAATAACACTGTATGAATATTCCCATATTCAAAATATGCTATAGGGGTGCAATGCCTGGTGAGTTATCTGCTCAACAGGTGGCGTTGTGTGTGTGTAAGTGTGAGAGTCCGAGTGTAGGGGGTGAGACAGTGAAGCACGGGAATGAGGTGGCTTCAGAGATAGGGTCGTTTCGGGCCATGAGTGAGCACCGTGCCTCATGTGAAGGCAAGATGGCAGGTGCTCGTTGTACTCTACGTGCTTCAATTGTCTCACTCCCTAGACTGGAACAAGACCTCACAGGCTTCACTGTTCATTGTAAAGCGGTGAATGTTAAGGCTCTCAGCCTATGCCCGAGAGGAAGTAAGTTGGAATATAGAAAAAAAAAAAAAAAAAAAAAAAAAAGTGAGAAGGTCCGACCAGACCCCATTTTGTCACTTTCCCCTGTTAACGAGCCACTAACCGGTGAGCTCGAAAAGGAGATGCCAACAGTTTTCCCTGTGTGTGCTGTCACACGTTCAATGTCTCAAGTAGCAGTTCCCTCAGACAGAAATATACAGAATGTAAGAGTTGATGAAAGGGATGATAAGAGTGTGAATGATGCTCCAACTGTGCCTGATGATGTGACTGAGGTGGATTTATCTGACACCTTTATGGCTCATCTTGACCGTAATGATGACCATGAAACCCCTCCAAATTGTCCTAGTGGCCTGATAGAGCTACAGGGAGATGATAGAGAATGCAAGGAGTTAGCTGCCAGGGCCGTGAGTGAAGAGGAATGTGAGAAGGAGGGTGGTGAATCTTTCTACCTCAAAGGAGGAGTATTGTGGCGTAGATGGAGACAGCCACACAGACCAATCGATGACGGGGCCTGGGACGTCCATCAAGTAGTAGTCCCCAAACCTTGTCATAGAGATATCTTGGAAATGGCACATTGTATACCATTGGCAGGACACCTAGGTGTGAGAAAAACTCTAGACAGAATCAGAGCCCACTTTTACTGGCCAGGAATGCGTGCAGAAGTAGTGGAGTTTTGTAGAGTGTGTCACACCTGCCAGATGACAGGAAAACCCAATCAGAAGGTGCCTGTACATCCTCTGGTGCCCTTGCCCGTCTTCGAGAATCCTTTTACTCGGGTGGTAGTGGACATTGTAGGTCCATTGCCTAAGACCTCCCAAGGTAACAATTATTTATTAACGATTATGGACATGGCAACTCGCTACCCAGAGGCTATACCCTTAAGGACTACCTCTGCTCCAACTGTCATCAAGGAACTGCTCAAATTCTTCACCAGAATGGGTTTCCCCCATGAGGTGCAAAGTGATCAAGGAACTAATTTTACCTCTAACATTTTTCAACAGTCCCTGAAGGAGTTGGGTATCGAGCATGTTAAGTCGAGCACCTACCACCCAGAGAGTCGAGGGGTTCTCGAACGGTTTTATCAAACTTTGAAAGCCATGTTGCGTAAATATTGTACAGAGACCGGAGTTGAGTGGGATAAGGGGGTACCTTTTCTTCTATTTGCTACTCGTGAGGTTCCAACTGAATCCCTGGGTTTTTCCCCTAATGAGCTAGTTTTCGGTCACCAGGTAAGAGGTCCTTTGCAACTATTGCAGGATAGCCTAGTTGGCCAGGAGGGGAACCAAAACCTCCTCAAGTATGTTTCAGATTTCAAAACCTGGCTGAGATCCTCATGTGAGTTTGCAGCTCAAAACTTGACAGTGGCTAAAAGCTCTATGAAGAACTGGTATGACAGAAAAGCCTGTGAGAGGGAGTTTCAGCCCGGTGATGAGGTTTTGGTCCTGCTCCCCCTTTTTGGCCAACCTTTATCTGCCAAGTTCAGGGGCCCATATAAGATCATTCAGAGGGTGAGCATTACCGATTATCTAGTAACTACCCCAGACAGGAGAAAGCTCACGCAAGTATTCCATATAAATATGTTGAAACCCTACCATAGGTCCCCTGATTCTCTCCTCCAGATTCTCCCACTGTGGCAGTGAATGTCAGGACCTGTGGACAGCCTGGTGCGGACGAAGTCTTCAGTTCTCTTACTGACCCGCAACAGACTGTTCCAGAGCCTGAAAGTATCCATGCAGACTTTGACTTGTCATGTAGCCTATCCAACTTTAAGTATAACTCAGTAGCTTGGGGGGAATTACCATCTAAACTATGTCATCTTCCCTCTGATCAAGCGAACCAACTAATCTCTGTTTTATCTCATTCTCCCAGTGTGTTCCGTGATACTCCAGGGCTCACTTCTTTGGCCGTGCATGACATAGACGTAGGGGATGCAACACCCATTAAACTATCCCCCTACCGTGTCTCACCACAACGCAGGAGTATACTGCAGGTCGAGCTTGACTTCATGTTGTCAAACGAGCTGATCACTAGGGCCTTAAGCCAGTGGAGTAGTCCGGTCATACTTGTGCCAAAGCCAGACGGGAGCCATAGGTTATGTATGGACTATAGGCAAGTTAATGCTGTCACAAAGAACGATACCTACCCACTGCCACGGATCGACGACTGCATTGACCAGATTGGTACAGCCACCTATATCAGCAAGATTGACTTAATGAAGGGATATTGGCAAGTAGCTCTCACCCCTAGAGCGAGGGAAATATCATGCTTTGTAGTCAATAATCAAGCCTTCTGCTGTAACGTAATGCCCTACGGCTTGAAAAACGCTCCAGCTACATTCCAGCGCCTCATGAATTTGGTGACTGAAGGGGTACCTGGATGCGTTGTCTACATCGATGATATTCTTTTCTTTTCACAGTCATGGGAGGAGCATCTTTACCAACTTAGATTGCTGTTCTTAAAGCTTGCTGATGCCAATCTGGTGGTTAATCTTAAGAAATGCACCTTTGTAAAGAGTACGGTCCAGTATCTAGGAAATACGGTAGGTCAGGGGCAGGTTGCACCTCCTCAAGCAAAGAGAGAGTCTATTCTAGACTTCCCAACTCCTAGCACTAAGAAACATATCCAAAGGTACCTAGGAATGATTGGTTATTATAGGCGTTTCATCTTAAACTTTTCTAGGTTAACAGCTCCCCTGACAGATCTTCTCCGTAAGGATGTGAAGTTTGAGTGGTCCTCCGAATGTGAGGAGGCCTTTAATGCTACCAAATATATTTTATCAAATTATCCTGTACTCCGAGCTCCTGCTTTTAACAGATCTTTTTCCCTAACAGTGGATGCGAGCAATACCGGGGTTGGTGCAGTATTGCTGCAGGAAGACGACTGTGAAGTATTGCATCCTGTGTGCTATTTTAGTAAAAAATTAAATTCTGCTCAACGTAACTATTCAGTCATTGAGAAGGAGCTGTTAGCATTAATTTTATCCCTTCAATACTTTGCTGTCTATGTGCAATCTGCCTCTGGTGCCATCACTGTGTATACTGACCATGACCCCTTAAAATTTTTGCATAAGTTACAAAATAAAAACCAACGACTGACCAGGTGGAGTTTGTTGCTGCAGGAATACTCCCTGGATGTTAAACATATTAAGAGGGTCCAGAATGTGCTAGCCGATTGCCTATCACGTATCTATTAAAGATTGCATTTACCAGGATGGCCTCATACAGCAGTAAGATTAACTTAATGAGAGGATTTTGGCAATTAGCTCTCCCTTGTAGCGAGGTAAATATCATGCTTTAGTAGTGCGCTTTCAAGCCTTCAGCTGTGAGATAATGCCTTGCAGTTCGAATAACGCTCTAGCTACGTTCCGGCTATGTTCTGATGTAGTACCTGGAGACGTTGCCTACTTTGGGTGATATCCTTATTATATCCTCATTATAATCTTGCTGTTGCCAATCTGGTGGTGAATCTGATTATGTATTATGTATATTATGTACTATACTCCTTAAACTCTTTTCTAGGGGGGAGGTCTGACATACGGAGCCCTGTATGTGTTATTTAAGAGTTAGAATTAAGAGTTGAAGGAGTGCCGAATTACCCAGGCGTCGAAGCAGACCAGCGAGCGAACCAGCGAGTGGGAAACCAGCTCGTCCACATACCAGCAAACAAGCCTTCACACCTGCGTGCATCATATGGGACCCTGCAAACTACTTCGTTGACCCAATGCTATGACGATAATAAACGCCATTGGACCACGCACCTGCTACGCAACTAGAGGAGCTGTGATTGGGACGCGAACCATCCCCCGCCTCCTGATTCGTTCCTACACCATCATTGCATAGTATAAAAGACCCGAGTAGTGGGCATTCAAATCAGTCTCATTTGGAGTTGGGAAGGTGAACTGGCAGCTGGAGGAAGACGGGGTGAACTATTATAATGGGATTGTGACTGTCAGTCAGATTATATAAGCGTGTGTTAAGTATGTTCGGTGTAAACACTTACAGTATGTTGGTTAGTGAGATATGTGATTGGGAATTAACGTTAACGCTACTATTATGTACTTAACTATTTTAGTTGACTGACTTGTGGACTAAAGCAACTCTTCAAGTAATTGGGTTATGATAAAAGTAATACTATTGTTTTATATTTTGTGACGTTAACCACTCCGTTAGAACCGCATGGCTTGTCCTACAGTGACTCGCTAGGATCGCCAGGGCAGTGGATGGGGCTACAGTTTATGTATTAGAGTGTGCTTTATTTCATATGAAAGCTCGTGTCATGGGCAGTCCAGAAAGGCTCTTTGTTTTCACCCATGTCAAGGCTTTATGTATTTAATTGTAAAGTATATGTTTTATCATTAACTAGTAATGATGGGATCTGGGAGAGAGAGAGAGAGAGTAGAACAGAGTGAGAGGGAGCGCGCAGTGTTTTTGTCCCGCTCGATGATGTCACGGCTGGCTGCCTTGTGGGGGTTGGTGGAGAGAGGTCCTTACCATGCTGCTAGCTCCCTTGCTAGTGGCTAGAGGACTTGTAACCGCTTTTTTCCCACGCGGCTCGAGCTAGTGCGAGTATATATACAGTTCCTCGCCACTCTCTCCCTCAGATCTGGTTTCTAGAACGCATCCATCTTCTTCCCTTGGATATCTGTCTCCCTCTCCGCACCTGAGAACCTTTTCCTCTGCCTATCTCTCTCATTTTCCATATCTTTCACCACCTTTTATTAACATTATATCCCCTCTGGTTAACTCTGCAAAATCAGCTTCATGCTGGCCAGTTGTATTGTGCGTTAAGGTCTGATATAACCGATGTATGTTAGTTGTTAAGATAAGTGGATCACGAAGCATTGGTTGACATTCATATTGTTTAGTACTGCTTCCTTTAATTATTAGTGTTCTGCTGGATTAGATAATGCTAGACTAGGAGTCTGATATTATAAGGTATTGTTTCCTATGAGTGCTGGCTTTAGTTAAAAGCTGCACGACATACCTGAGAACTGGAGTTGATTGAGTAAATTCTAGTCTGTGTGCCATTGAGAGTAGAGCATGCACGAATGAGGGCTTTTTGCCTATACCATTCTGCACTGTTCTAGTCTCGATTGTTTGTCTTTGAGGTATGCCAGGAGAACGCTTAATACTTCGGTATTAAGGTTTCTCAAGAGAGCTACCCTTCCCTATAACGTAATATTTGACGCACAGACTTGAGATTTGCACTAGGCTATGCGGCATGCCATACACACCAGTATCTCGTATCATTGACTCTAGCTAGACTTTATCAGTCACAGTAGACATTAAGTATATTAACCTAATTACTCTTTTTATGCATACCCATTTGTGATTACACAATCATTTCGCAGCCTAGTTTGATGTATGGAGACACAAACGACTTAGGCTCTTTTTGTTGATAGGAATACTGCATTGTCGTGGCGATTATTATTGTTGTAGTGTTTAGGATATTCTTGGCTCCGACGGCATTATATATATTCTGCCTGTTTGGGTGCATAGCCTGCATGAGCATTGTTCCGCTGCCTGCCTTTTTGGGTTCCATTTCCGATACGAGCATCTTTATAGCATCTAACATTTAAAGAAGATTCCTTGTTAGTGTTGAAGGACTTTAGTGCACTTTCTTTCATGCAGGAGTGCCTGACATTTATTGATTAAAGTAACGTAAGCTGCAACTTCTCTTACCACCTTACTTTGCATACCATAACCAAGCACCTTCGGTTATAGGTAGTAATAGGCTGTTTTCACATAACATTAAGCCTAGAGTAGACGCACATTTATTGAGAGTTTGATAGCCTATTATTGCATATAGAACTCTGTAGAGTATTTGTGTTCTTTGTTCACTGGGAATATACATCAGAGGTTGGATCTAGCGCTTTCCGTTGTAACATTTATGCCATTACTAGTCCAATGAATAAGAGCCCTGATATATTTAAACCTCAGTCGTAACAATTTATACTTGCGAGTTCTTTATTTTTCTTTTAACCTGACAAGCGCGATATAGATGTAGGTGCTAGGGTAGTTATTTGTGCATTTCTAGCCCTGGATTCTGACAGAATTCGTTATATTTACAATATAAACCATTATTTGTTTTCGGTATGCTTTTATTTTACATATATGATGTATATATGAACCTTCAAGAGTGCTAAAATAAGTGGGAAAAGCATTTGGGTGGTGAAAAACGAAGATATTGGCCACCCGGTCATAATCTCAGGCGAGAGAGAGAGACAGGCAGCCTTCCCCTCTCGCTGTCTGGGAGTCAACTGAGGAGAGCGGGGCGGTGTGTGCCGGTGTCTGGGTGTTGCATAACGATCTTTATGCAACCCACTTGTGCTACATTATCGCGGGAGAGAAAAATAACCGATAAATGATGATAATAAGAGGAAAAATAGGTGATAATTGAGGAGGGGAGGGAGGGGGGAATAAGGTGGGGAAGGAGGGGAGAGGGGTGGGTGAGATTTACATGGATGAGTACTGGAGGGGAATTATCTCACCTAGAGACAAATTCCTTTGTTTTGATAGGCCCTTTTTTTTTATGGAAGGCTTTTTTTATGGTCCTGCTTCCGTGAGGCCTATCGCGTTCCCTATAGGAAGCCTTCCGTGAGGCCTATCGCGCTTGCCGGGTTAATTAAGCTTACATTGCTGGTAAGAACAAGAACGGTGATACTATTGTCTCATATTAGTAATATCGCCTTTGACTAACATGGCTGTTTTAATGTTACTTCTAGTGATTTCCTAAGCTGAAGAAAATTCTTTTGGCTTCAAAATATTATTTTTGCTTTTCATATTATTTGAGTGAGACCTGAATCGAATCTATGAAGCGATCCTGTAACTTAATTTACTCATAATCAAACCTCTATGTTACGTGGTTAAGAAATACATTTATCTAATTATTAAATATTTATCTAACTTTTTATGTGACTTTGATATTAATCCTGATAATAATAATATAAAACTATTAACGTAAGACAAGAACCAAGAATAATAACTACATTAAATATAAATAAAAGGACATATAAGAAAACTAGCTATTCATTTCAAAAAGGGTAAGAAACAGAAATATTCTTACCTTAATATTTATCTTTCAAGACTTGATATATAATTAATAGTCCTTCTTTAGATATAACTTATTTGGTTCATAACCATAGCCTACTAAGCTTCGGTTAAATAATAATTCTTTATAAATACTAAATGACTTTAATTAGTTTCAGTATTTTTTCATAATTAAAGAGTATCAGTCAATAAAGGATACCATGTCCTGAGATCCAAAAGGAAAGAAAGCAACAACAGGAAATAATTTTATTAGATTTTACTTTCGTTTTGCCTTCAGCTGACTGATACCTTAATATATATCTGTGCTATCTAGTTTCATCAAGTTAACCACTTGAGGATCAAGATACGTAACAATATATATATATATATATATATATATATATATATATATATATATATATATCACAATGAAAAACCAAGAATGTAAAATGAAGTACACCCCTAAACACGATCAGTACCGGTGACGTATCCTTTCCATCATATTCTGACAACAAATAGACACTTTTATTCAGCTTAGGAAGGATATTTGGTAGCTGAAAGGATTAAATAAGGTAGTCTGTAGTCTGAATATATATGTCTAATAGTTGCCAGAATATAATACAAAAAGACGTGACCGGTACTGAATGTGTTAACTCACAGACACCAAGTGGTAGGTCATCCCTCTCCCAGTCCTTGCTTCCATATTCCCTGGATGCATACTATATTTTAGAAGTATAAACTATAGTCTATTCACTGTAAGTAGGCGATAAATCATGACCTCTATCCTCTGTGAGTCAAAAAGGGCTACAGCGAATTGGCTGTACATTTCCACATCTATTCCTGGACTGACTCTTCCCAAATGGTAGACATATTAGCTCGAGTACTCGTCTTTTTTGAGTTACAGAGGTTAGAGGTAATTATTCTCGCCTACTTAAAGCGAATAGACTATAGTATAATTATATCATAGGCTAAATTAGGACCAATTCCAGCTCGATTTTACCCTAAGATGACTATTACCAAGTCACAAGACTAACTTCAACCATGTATATAACCCTGGACAGACAACATTATAGCACTAGGTCATAAAAATATAACTACAGAGAGATAGGAAATTGTTATAATAATGCCCTCGGTACTTTAACTTATGCAAATAAATGTATTCCATTATTTGTTGCGATAGTGAGAGTTAAAGCGTATCTGGCAACAGTGTTTAGTCCCAGTATGGTGATCATTCGGCATTCAGTGTATTCGCCTTAATTCTATATATCTTATTAAAATAAACACCTATTACTCTTTCAATATAATACAACCATAGACAATGCCATTACATATTATTTGAATATGAAATAAAGTTCTCCACTAAATGTTTAGCATTTACAGTCATGACAGAACCGAAATCTTCTCTATGGACTGTAATGCACGGAGAAGGTTTTGGTTCTACTGTTATGACTCATGACTTGTCGATGAGTATATTTGGCTTAAATAATAAATATAATTTATTCCAGAGATAAGAATATAATAGGAATACACTTCAATAAGTCAATTCTACATATCATTTAGTCCATAATACTATTTACGATAAATATAGGCTAGGTTAAGTATGGATTATTGTTACAGTTCTGTGGTTGATTGACTATATTTAGTAAGAGTTACATACACCCTGATGGGGACAGAAAGCCGGCGTATTTGTTAAAGTCCCCAATACAGCATGATCACTCCCACAGGGATAACCTAAACAATTTTAGCAAACTTATTTCCAGCAGGGGGTCCTATTGTCAGCGTGAAGAGGAAGGATTAGCAATAATATATATATATATATATATATACAGGGTGTCCCAGGAGGAAAGGGCATAACTTTGGAAAAGATAGAACAAGGTACTCTAAGCCTAAAATATTATATAACAAAACGTCCAAATTTCGACCCTTAAAAAGATATTGAAAGTTTTATGTACTGTCCTCTTCCGCATAACTGTAATGGACTCTTCCATGTCAAATAGTTTCCAACTACTCCAAAGTGAGCTAATATGTCTATAATCATTTTGCAACTTACAGATTTATAGTATCTTTAACCCTTAACTGGCGGCGCACAACATAAGTCGAGTGAAATAAATTTGGACTATGTGGCGGCGCGCGACATAGGCCGTGTGGCAATTTCAGCACGTAATGTTGCTGAGAGAGAGAGACAAGTGGTGGCAGGAGAGTAGCGAGCGTATGACTGCTCCAGACCACCGCGGCGGACCAACTGACATGAATCCCACCCTCCTCCACCCTCTCACACTCGCTACATAGTGAAATGTATGGGGAAAGTACCGAATTACATGGTTTTTGCACTCGTGTTGCGCGGTTGTTGCAAGAAAACTAGCGGTCATACAAGGATCGTTGTGGTGTCATTGGTAAGCTCTGTTTATGCCCTTTCATGGATAGATACTTGTTTTATGCTCTGGGTCTTATTTAGGCATGAAAATGATCACGTAAACAGCCCTATTTTGGGTAAAAACACCCCGCTGGTGGCTCCATATTATTTACCGCCTAGGCCGCTCTTTAGGTGTTAAAATAACATGGTAAAATAATTGCAGAAAGATGGAGGTGTAGTAGGCCCTAGGACAGCTAGGCCAGCTTTATGGGGAAATACTGAAGAAAATACCATTTTCAAAATGCAATATCTCTATACCGGTCGAGATTTGGACTTTTTGTTATAGAACATTTTAGGCTTAGAATATTTTGTTCCATCATTTCCCAAAGTTATGCCCTTTCCTCCTGGGACACCCTGTATATATATATATATATATATATATATATATATATATATACTGTATACTGTATATATATATATATATATATATATATATATATATATAATTATATATATCATAATGGTAACTCTATTATATTAAGAGTAGCACAGAGCATATTTACGCCTTTTGAGATGAAATAGGCCAAGGAGTGAAAGACAATGAGTGTAGCTCGCGCAGGGGCAGGTTCATTCACGCATTGCGTCCAACGCGAGAGCGATAAACCTTTATGGTGGGTTCACACATTCACGTATATTGCTCCCGTCCGGCGTATCGCCAATTTATGTAAAGACACGAGTAGTTTCTGCCGTTGAACGCCCGTTCTTCCACGTCTATTGCACTTACCGACAGACGTAGCGTAACGGGGCCAGTGTTACGTCAGACGTAATGGAGTCGTATTGAACTACGTACGTGTTTGCGACGTGCGTAAGCATAGCCCCGTTCGACCTCATGGGCTGCACGATTTGCGGGAATACAGGCCACGCCCATGCCACGCCCCCTCAAGACCGGCGTAGATGAGGCCGCATGTCTTGGGATTTGTTAGGTCGTACCTGGACCGGTTCTGCCCAATCGTAGGCACACCCCGTCTGACCAAACACAGACAAAGACAGTCTTTGTCAACCACGTAGGTCTGGGTTGGAATCTGGGAACTACAAAAGGGCAGGAATGGCCACACCATTCCCATTCCCAGTCCTTCATCGGCACCATGAACAACATCGAGGAATTCATCCTGGAGGAGTAACATCGAGGAATTCATCCTGGAGGAGGAACCCGCTGAGTGCCAGCCAATTTTGACGGTGTGCTTCTGCCAGTGCCATATTTTTTTTTTTTTTTGGCTAAATCTATTAAGTTGGGAGAGAAATGGTAAAAAAAAACACTCCCCTCGCCAGAAATCAGGTCCCCGATGGTCCCGAAAGTAGCTGAAAAGACACTATAGACTACAGAGACTTTTATGGTATCGGAATGTATGGGTGGGAGGGTGGTTTTGGGGTTGGTTGGGGGAAGGTAGAAGGGTAATTGACTTGTGTTACACATATGAAGCCGATTGGTGAGGTAGTTTCGCCACCACGGATTTTCCTTTTTTTCCTTTCCTTCGTACGGATACGCTGGAAGTGGGTGGTGGGAGGAGGTTGGGGGTGTGGTGGGGGGAAGGCAGAAAGGGTAAGAGACTTGTCACACAAATATGGAACCGATTGGTGCAGTCGTTTCGCCGCCACAGATTTTCCTTTTTTTTCCTTTTCTTCGTACGGATACGCTAGAAGTGGGTGGTGGGAGGAGGTTGGGGGTGTGGTGGGGGGAAGGCAGAAGGGTAAGAGACTTGTCACACAAATATGGAACCGATTGGTGCAGTCGTTTCGCCGCCACAGATTTTCCTTTTTTTTCCTTCTGACGGGACCGACAGTCAGCGAGTGGGTGGGAGGAGGGATTTGGGATTTTTGTGGTGGGTAGCCTAAAGGGTAAGGTACATGTGGTAAAAATATGAAAGCCATAGGTGCAGTCGTTTCGCTGCTACGATTTGTTTTCGGCAGGGTGCAGAGGGTGGCAGGGTTGGCTTGTTGGTTGCTGCTCCGGTGTGGTGAGAGGTGTGACTGGAGGGTCCCTCGCTGGTCCCGTTGTCCCCTCGTACAACGATGCCGCGTCTTCCCGCCAACCCGCAGTGCGGCGGTTCTGCCAGATGCAGCCTAACTAACGTATACTTCCACGTTCGACTGGAACTTTCTACGATTTGACGAGAGCAGCTCTCGTCTCACGTGGTCGCTGCTACGTCCGACGAGGATGCTCTGGTCAGACGACCGTGGTGGCCTGGTCGGTCGTAAGTTTCCCCGTCTTTTGACATACGTGAGGGCGAGCCACGTTCCTGATTCGACTCGAATCAGCAACCGCGCGGCCTTGGCCGCACCCACAACATTCCCGACCCACGTGGGCTACTCGTTTCTACTCGCGCCATGCGAGAGTACCCCCCCGACTGGCCGTAATTTCATTAAAGTTTTGCGTATTATGCCATTACGTTTTACGTAATCGGTTGCCAACTACCAATATACCTTCGTTTACAACTGACGGGAGCAATATACGTGAATGTGTGAACCCACCATTAATCTTGAGATAGCTTGATTAACTTGAAATATTTAATAGGAGCTACAAAGACAGAACATAACAAATATTCCCAAAACATTTCCATTATGTTTACCTAAATTATATGCCATGCTAAGTATATGACCATAGAATAGGTAACGTAATCTGTTATATTACCATCTGCATTGCCTAATAATATCAACACAAAACCGTTGTTTAATAATGAAACAAAGTACTGTGGAGGCTTGGTACTCTCTTCTGCCTGATACAAACAGTCACTTATATGATTGTGAGGACTTTATACGACTTTCATTATGCAATCAATAGACGTACAAATTCGTGAATGTCATATTTGTTACAACAACTAGTAAGCACGTGTATCCATTAATGTATTAAAACAATTAACATATTCCAATTACAATAGTTATTCTTATTTAATGATCAGAAGATTAAAATCCCATGAAAAATGAAAACAAACAAAAACAAATATGGATGATCTAACTTCACCATACTCTGAGTAAACAAATGCCCCATCATATGACAGTAGTGACCCTCATTACCCAAGAAAGAGGTGATGGAAGTGTGAGGTGTGAGAGTGTAAGCTATAACAGTGGTGCTCTGGTGCCCTCATAATGTACACACTTGTATATCCCAGGTTAAAGGTGATAGTGAGGTAGGTCGGTGGGGGAGGTGTGAGGTGTGAGAGTGTAAGGTATAACAGTGGTGCTATGGTGCCCTCATAATGTGCACACTTGTATATCCCAGGTTAAAGGTGATAGTGAGGTAGGTCGGTGGGGGAGGTGTGAGAGTGTAAGGTATAACAGTGGTGCTATGGTGCCCTCATAATGTACACACTTGTATATCCCAGGTTAAAGGTGATAGTGAGGTAGGTCGGTGGGGGAGGTGTGAGGTGTGAGAGTGTAAGGTATAACAGTGGTGCTATGGTGCCCTCATAATGTGCACACTTGTATATCCCAGGTTAAAGGTGATAGTGAGGTAGGTCGGTGGGGGAGGTGTGAGAGTGTAAGGTATAACAGTGGTGCTATGGTGCCCTCATAATGTACACACTTGTATATCCCAGGTTAAAGGTGATAGTGAGGTAGGTCGGTGGGGGAGGTGTGAGGTGTGAGAGTGTAAGGTATAACAGTGGTGCTATGGTGCCCTCATAATGTGCACACTTGTATATCCCAGGTTAAAGGTGATAGTGAGGTAGGTCGGTGGGGGAGGTGTGAGGTGTGAGAGTGTAAGGTATAACAGTGGTGCTATGGTGCCCTCATAATGTACACACTTGTATATCCCAGGTTAAAGGTGATAGTGAGGTAGGTCGGTGGGGGAGGTGTGAGGTGTGAGAGTGTAAGGTATAACAGTGGTGCTATGGTGCCCTCATAATGTACACACTTGTATATCCCAGGTTAAAGGTGATAGTGAGGTAGGTCGGTGGGGGAGGTGTGAGGTGTGAGAGTGTAAGGTATAACAGTGGTGCTATGGTGCCCTCATAATGTACACACTTGTATATCCCAGGTTAAAGGTGATAGTGAGGTAGGTCGGTGGGGGAGGTGTGAGGTGTGAGAGTGTAAGGTATAACAGTGGTGCTATGGTGCCCTCATAATGTACACAATAAGACAGTACTTGTATATCCCCGGTTAAAGGTGATAGTCAGGTAGGTCGGTGGGGGAGAGTTAGAGGTTTGAAACTTTGGAGCAAGGACTATGGAACAGAATCAATGGAGGTATTTTTAACCCACAGGACCCCAGCGACGCACGTTCTGCATCGGCAATGTATGTAACGGTAAACCCCAGCGCCGCATAGGGTGCGTCGCGGTTAATTACTCCGGTCCTATGGCAATTAGAGGGCTCCGATTTGTATGGAAATTGCGTAAGTATCCCACGCAACAATGCCAATGGTTGAAAACCCTCAAAGTCCAGCCACGTGCGTGTGAGCGTGCAAAAACCTGTTTTTACATGTTTTTGCCTACCCATCTTCCCTCTTTTAATTCCGACTTTCGGGCGCCCGGTAGGACCCCTTACTGACCTAGGGGATAAATTTTTTTGTGGTTTTTCCTTCATTTCTAACCTATTCCAGGTGTTTTCTGGAGAAAACAAATTTGTTGACAACCTGCTGGTCCTGGGGTGTATACATTTATATTATATTGCCTGGGGCTCAGTGGGTTAATAAAGATGAGTTAGTATACATTTATGTAATGTACCAGTCTAGTTGACTACCTTTTTAATCAAAAAGAGTCACACTCACATTTTCATAGAACAATTAAGATTGGATAAACACACGCACACACACACACACACACACTCACACCCACAAACTACATGGGATCAAAGACTCAGCATATAAGAAACAGAGAAAGAGACCATAGGATAGTGAATGGCAAAACCATGATTAGAAAGATCAATATTACCACTCTGCTAAAACAGCTTTCCAAAAGTTAGATGTGCTCAACCGTCTTTGTGGGTTCTTCACCTCTGCACAGCTTCTTGCTCTGTATCGAGGCACAGTGCACCCTTGTATTGAGTATTGTTCACATGTGTGGGAAGGCTCGACCCATACCGCACTTCTCGAACGAGTGGAATCAAAAGCATTTCGCCTCATCAACTGGCTTCCTCTTACTAGTTCCCTACAATCTCTTTCTACACGCCGCAATTTTGCATCTCTTTCACTCTTCTATCGTTATTACAGCAATCAGTGTTCTTCAGAGCTCTCTCAGTGTATACCCCCTCCCTTACGGCGAGTGCGAGCCTTCAATACAGTCCTATTCCTCTTCTGTCCAACTCTGCAACCCAAGAATTAGCACTTTTCTCAGTCTTTCTTCTACTCAACAAGTGAACTCTGGAACTTTCTCCCACAATCAATCTTTCCTTCATCCTTTGACTTAGACTGCTTTAAACTTTGTGTGTCCAGGCATTTTGACTCCAACGTCCCTTTAATTTGGTTTTGTCACTCTTTTTAATTTTGGGAGAGACACTCATTACAGGCAACCTGCCTTGTGTCTCCTCCATACACATAGGCAAACAAAAAATACGGCTAACCTTATAAATGAGATAATGAAGGGAGCTTACACGTGGTGGGCCAACATCCGGGTGGCCTTCAATTATATTCACCTAAAACTGCTAAGACTTTTGATAACTCAGTTCCTGAGACCAAAGTTGGAATAGGCAGCAGTGATATAAAGCCCTTTCGTGATCAAAGGCAGCAACAAACTGAACACAGTAAAAAGAGCAGTAACAAGAAGGCCAGCGAAGTTGTAAGGGTTAACCTTACGAGGAACTACTTGATAAGATGAGTACCCCTTCGTTGCAGGAGAGGAGGAAGAGAGGCGATATGATTATACTGGTCAAATTAGTGAAAGGAGTGGGATATGTGGACTGCCAAGTATACATGCCAGGATTACTGGGGAGGAACGAGAGGACATCCGTACAGAATCCATTACAAAAAAATAAAAATACAAAAATAAATTAATAAAAAGTGTGGAAGTTCGCATTTCCACATAGAAGTGTAACTAGATAGAACAGTTTACCTAAATAAATAGTGTTTGCTAAAACAATATAAAAGTAAGAACGATGCTCGTCGTGTATTGATGTGAAAACTTCGTGCTTATGGCTTTTGTGTCTATTGATTTTCAGGGGTGACTGTCCCTCACTTAGCTGTAATGTTTCCTTCATGTCGCATATCAAATGATTCGTCAGATAAATTCCTGTGTCCATGATATATTTTTTGTCCGATAAATCTTGTGTGAAGACTGGTTATTATGACATACGTAATGTGGCGGGAGAAAATTAGTTTGATGTGTTACTAATCGGGGAATTTATCTAACGTGTTTGGTGATCATTTATCGTACATAATTATTATAAAGATTTGTTCAGTTTTTCTGCTAAATAATGTATTATTTACCGTATGTTCATGCAATATTAGACATAATTTTGTTTTCACTGATTCATTATACTTTATATTTAGCTTAAGAAGGATTTATAGATGTTGGAGACTAAAAATGTATCTGTCTGGCTTCAATAGGTCCTTTCCAAGCTGATTAATATAGGTTAATATCATCTAGAATATGAATATTTAAATATAATTATAACCTAAACGGTAGACACGCAATTACAATTAGGCTCCACTAAAATACTTACATATTAAAATACACAAGGAGTATGATCTTGGAGATGCTAAATATTCCTTGTAACCCTTGCAACACTCCCTTCCACTACAACAGTAATCCACCTCATGTAACAGCCTATAGTCTATTCAATATAAATAGGCCAGATATATTGACCAATAATCCCTACTAACCCAAGAAGTGCTAGAGCAACTGAGCTATCATTTCGGTCATCTGGGACGGGCCAGCCAGGGCACAGATGTGGAAATTTATAGCCCATTTGCTCCAGTCGATTTTAACCCTTAATTAGCGGCTTACCACATAAGTCGAGTTAAATAAAGCTGGACTATGTGGCGGCGCTCGACATAACTCGAGTGGCAATTTCAGCACGTAATGTTGCTGGGAGAGAGAGACAAGTGGTGGCAGGAGAGTAGCGAGCGTATGACTGCTCCAGACCACCGCGGCGAACATACTGACACGAATCCCAGCTCCCTCCTCCCTCTCTCACTCGCTATATAAGGAATTGTATCGGGAAAGTGGCTAATTACATGCTTTTTGCACTCGCGTTGCACGGTTATTGCAAGAAAACTAGCCATCATAAAAGGATCGTTATGGTGTCATTCGAAAGCTCTGTTTATGCCCTTTCAGGGATAGGTACTTGTTTTACGTTCTGGGTCTTATTTAGGCATGAAAATGATCACGTAAACAGCCCTATTTTGGCTAAAAACACCCCGCTGGGCGGTACATATAAATAAACCGCATAGGCCGCTCGTAAGGTGTTAAGTTACAATATGGTAACTGTCTGTATTTCTAACTTAAGGGTATGTATGTATATATGTATATACTCAGGCACATACCCAATTGTTGGGGGTGGCCGACTCGAGACAGAGTCCAAACAGAAACCTGTAAAGTTCCAATTCTTAGGGTCCGGGAGCACTTTCGTGTTCCCTCGCCCCTTTCTCTGTCTCGTTGAGTAGGCAAATTTTACAAGGGGAGGAGGATTCCTAGCCTCCTGCTCCAGAAGGAAAAGTAGGACAGTAAAAGAGACAGACAGAAACATCTAAGGTTGGGTAGAGGATGCCAAACCTCACTCTGGATAGGACCAGCCCTCAACTCACCTAACTTAAGGGGGTAGCTATTATTTATGTGTTTATTTATAGGTTTATTATCTTAGTTTCCTCCCTATACCTCCATCGTGCTTAACAAAAACATCCTGACGATCCCCTTTGAGATTTATTTGTACAATTTTCGGTAGAAAAATGTCGTGGCCGATCCTCCAAAATTACAGGCTGGCTGTCGCTCGCCAGGGATAAATCGACACCTAAAATGCATAAAAGGTCTTAATATTGACAAAAACAAAAAAGGGATGGAAGGTATTCAAATCGATAAACTAATGGGACGAACGTCTTAAAATATCAAAACGAATGGGGCTCAACATGAAGGAGAAGGGGGTCTAGAAAATAGGACATCCCTCCCCTTAGTAATTATAGTGGGTGACAGCCTTTTCATTCTAGTCTGGCAACTATTAGACAGTTTTATTCAGCTTAGGGAGGATATAATTATGCCCGTCGAGAGATAACAGCGTACCTCAATAAATTAATCCTTTTAGGTACGATAAATCCGTCCTCACCTTCATAAAATCGTCTAAATGCAGCTGAAATACGACAAAAGGACGTCGACGGTACTGTTGAGGGGGTAGTACGTACTCGCTTTTTCTGGACCCCTTTTTCCCTCATGTTTAGCATATTAGCTTTGAGGTTTTAAGACATTCATTCCTTTAGTTTGGCGATTTTGAGACCTTTCGACTTATTTTTGTTATCAATATTAAGACTTTTCGTGCCATTTATGTGTATATTTTTTTCCAGGCGAGTGATAGCAAGCCTTTAATTGTAGAAGGAATACTGAACAATTGTACACATTTAACTTGAAAGAGGGTATTTTCTAAGCTTGATAGAGGTCTAGCGAGGACAAAAATAAAATAAAAATAAATATATATATAGACCAAACACCAAGCTCTATGACGCAGAGGTTACCAGATTAGCAATACGAAATAGAGTTCTCTCACTCTTTTAATTACCTCTCCAAAATTAGTTTTCTACCCACAGCTAACTCATAGACAACTGCAGAGGTTGAAGTAACTAAACTAGATGTTTCTAAATACCCCTGATGGTAACAAAGGCTTTAAAGTATCCCTAATAGGCTCAAAATCGCGTCATATGTCGGAGAGGGTTAAGCACATTTTGTGTCAATTATATATCGATAACTTTCAACGTGTCAGTAGTACTTTGCTTTGATATCAACCCCTGTTGTACCGGCGCCGTCTATTAAAGTATATTCTAGCTATATTTACACGATGTTATGCAATTTAAGAAGGATTGTGGCAGTAAAAAGGGTTAAGTGGGTTAGTTAAAAGCCTGTTAATAGCTGGAGGCCCTTTTTAAACTGAATAACATCGTCTATCAGCAGCTAGAATAGAAGCGGTGCAGAAGAGGTTACCAACTTGTACCAACTTAAGGGGGAATAGTTACTTGTTCTCCCTCATGTTTAGTCCCTTTAGATTTGAGATTTTTTGACGTTCGTTCCAATAGTTTGGCGATTTTAAGACCTTTCACCCCATTTGTTTGTCTATATAAAGAAGTTTCGTGCCAGTTAGATGTCGATTTTTTCCTTGCGAACGATAGCGAGCCTGTAATTCTAGGAGAAACCGGCCTTTGGCCGGAAAAATGTTCTACCGAAAAATGTACACATTTATCTTGAAGGGGGGTCTAAGGAGTGTTTTTTTTAAAAGAGTAATGGAGGTCTAGTGAGGTTACTATAAAATAACTAAATGAATATATAAATGGACCAAAACATGAACAGTAGACGTTATGTAATATATAAATGGACCAAAACATGAACAGTAGACGTTATGTAATATATAAATGGACCAAAACATGAACAGTAGACGTTATGTAATATATAAATGGACCAAAACATGAACAGTAGACGTTATGTAATATATAAATGGACCAAAACATGAACAGTAGATGTTATGTAATATATAAATGGACCAAAACATGAACAGTAGACGTTATGTAATATATAAATGGACCAAAACATGAACAGTAGACGTTATGTAATATATAAATGGACCAAAACATGAACAGTAGACGTTATGTAATATATAAATGGACCAAAACATGAACAGTAGACGTTATGTAATATATAAATGGACCAAAACATGAACAGTAGACGTTATGTAATATATAAATGGACCAAAACATGAACAGTAGACGTTATGTAATATATAAATGGACCAAAACATGAACAGTAGACGTTATGTAATATATAAATGGACCAAAACATGAACAGTAGACGTTATGTAATATATAAATGGACCAAAACATGAACAGTAGACGTTATGTAATATATAAATGGACCAAAACATGAACAGTAGACGTTATGTAATATATAAATGGACCAAAACATGAACAGTAGACGTTATGTAATATATAAATGGACCAAAACATGAACAGTAGACGTTATGTAATATATAAATGGACCTAAACATGAACAGTAGACGTTATGTAATATATAAAGGGACCAAAACATGAACAGTAGACGTTATGTAATATTTTGGTCTATCTATTCATTCAATAATTTGTTTTGTTTAGTTTACTCACTAAATATCCACCAAACTTTAAAAAACACCCCATGACCTCCTTCAAGATAATTTTGTACATTTTCGGTAGAAAGATATATCGGCCTTTTAAAATTACAGGCTCGATGCCACTCGCCAGGATATAATCTACCTAAATGGCACGAAAAGTCTGAAACTTGACAAAGCAATGGAGCGAAAAGTTTTATAATCTTCAAACTAATTATGTGAACGTCTAAAAAAACTCATAACTAATGGGGATAATCATGAGGGAGAAGGGGGTCAAACAAATCTAATACCTCCCATTATTATTTTTTTTTTTCAAGCTTAATTCAGGTCTAAGGTACCAAACTAACCTCTTAACCCCTTCAGCACCATGACGCCTCTTTGCCTATTATTGTGGTTACATTTAGACGATTATATGCAGTTTGAAAAGGAGCTATGTTATTCAGATCGAAATTATTGAGCTCGTATTTACCCCTTTGAGTCCAGTAGATTCAGTATAAGCTAAAGAAAATCGTCTAATGGTAACCAGACCATGATATAAATGACACAATGGTGGTAAAAGGGGTTAATTAATTGGTTGCCAGAAACAAGTTGCCGCGGTAAAGTTGTCATTAAGGGGGTAGTGCTTGTTTTTTGGTGTATATATTTATATATAATATTTATGTTTTAGTTTCCTCGCTAGACTTCCATCAAGCTTAGAAAAACACCCCCTAGGCCCACTTTCAAAATAAATGTTTACATTTTTCGGTAGAAAAAATTCCTGACTCGCTATCGCTGGCCAAGGAAAAAATCGACCTCTAGATAGCAAGAACGTTCTTAATATTGACAACATAAATGAGGCGAAAGGTCTCAAAATCGCCAAACTAACGGAACGAACGTCTTAAAACCTCAAAGCTAATATGTTAAACATGAGGGAGAAAGGGGTGCAGAAAAAGCGAGTACTACCCCCTTAATAAAGACCCTGTTGTGAATCCGCCGGAACTCGGCTTGCACCCCAAAGTAATTACACTCCTGCCATCCATATGCGGGTTTTTCTTTCGTTTTCGCTTTTTGTTTTCTTTTTTCGGTCCAGCCTGATATATTGCCCTCCCTGCAGAATATTATTAATCATATTTGTTTTTACTTATTTCTTTTCGGCATATGTATTATTATTATGGAGTATTTTGTGTTGTTTCTCCCGAGAAAATTAATTTCCCCGAGCAGCTTTTGTGTTCCAGCTAGTCTATCAATTTTCATCTCACGAATATAATATCTTGGTACATTTAACAAAACTGATATTAAAATAATGGGTAAATCAATACACAAAATACTAATGATAGCCATAAATAAATGCTATGTATTTTCAAAAATGATAATCATAATAATGTATGTATGTATGCATGTATATACTCTGGCACCTTCCCCAGTTCTACCACCCTTTCCCTTTTATATATTTTTTTTCCCTCTTTAGGGGAGTGGCCGACTCGAGACAGAGCCCGAACAGGTACATCACAACACATCAGAAAAACAAAACAATACAAAACATAAAAATCTCACACACATCTAGGTTGCCCAGGAGAAATACCCAGAGACCCAGGCCCATTTGGAGTCCCCAGCAAAAGATTCCCAGGTCCCAGATTCCCTGGAGAGGCGCCGATTCCCGCAGGCAGACCCGCAGCGAAGCTTTACCACCACAAGCCCGCCCACCATGCTTCCAGGTGCACCTTTTATTACCACCGGCTCACCGGACCAGGCGCCTGATGGACTACTATCTAGTCCAACTGGCACATGACCCTCTCTCTCAAATGACCACGTTCACACTCATCTATACACAAGCATTCTCCATTCATTCCTGTTTATTACCACTTCTCCCGCCTGATCTATACTCATTCCTCTATCATCCAAAGCTTGTCTTACACAGTCTCTCCATATCAATGGGGGTCTTCCTGCCCTTCTATCTTCCCTTGTATCTGACTCACATATTCTCTTTGTAAGCCTTTCATCTCCCATTCGTTCAACATGAACATACCAGCTCAGCACCCTTCTGTCCACTCTGGCTGACAAATGTTCCTGCTGCCCCACTCTCCTACGTATCTCTTCATTCCTCAATCTGTCTCTATGAGTAACTCCACACATAATCCTCAAGCAGCTCATCTCCATCATATCCAGCTTTCTTCTCTACTTTTCCGTCAGAACCCATGTCTCAACCCCATACATTACTGTTGGCACAACAATTCCTTTATACATTGCACTTTTTACTTTCATTCCGAGATTTCTCGTCTTCTACATACTTCCCATTGCTCCGAAAACCTTCCTTCCTTCACACACTCTCTGTTTTACCTCCATTTCCATACCTCCACTCCTGCTTATCGATCCTCCTAGATATTTAAAACACTCTACTTGTTCTAATATTTCCCCATCCAGCCTCACATCTAGATTCACCCTACGACCACCCCTATTACACACCATTGCTTTACTTTTATTGACGTTCACTTTCAGGTTCCTCTTCTCACAAACCACACCAAACTCTTTGACTACCCGCTGCAGTTTCTCCTCAGAATCCGCCACCAACGCTGTGTCATCAGCGAACAGCAACTGATTCCACTCCCAATCTCTACCATTCTTCCCTACTAAACCCAATCCTCTTCCCATAGTTCTCATGTTCACCTCCCTCACCACAACATCCATAAGCATATAAAACAGCCATGGTAACATTACACAACCCTGTCGCAAACCTATATTTACCTAAAACCATTCACTCAACTCGCCATTTCCTATTCTAACACACGCTCTGCTCTCTTCATAAAAACTCTTAACTGCTTTTAAAAAATGTCCTCCAATTTCATAATAATAATAATAATAATAATAATAAGAAGAAGAAGAAGAATAACGATAATATTTGTAGTTAAAAAGGCCTGCACCAATCAGCGATGAGGATTTGAAATAAGCTGAGAGGGAAAATCTGCTGGAGTTGGTGCATTGTTGCAGCCAATCACCGCTCTGCATTCGCTGCGAGGGAATGAGAAATATATAAACTGATTCAAGCTGGTATACATACCGCCTACGTGTGTGCTGATTGGTCGGTTACAAAGCCTTTATCCTACACAGCTCCCAACTGCATAATATATCCTGATGAAAATAGTAGTATTTTCTACACACAAGATCCCTGCCCCCAAAAACATCAAGATAATAACGATAGACAACTTTCGGGATATTATTTTAGCAGGGTGAAAGACAAGATAAAAAATGGAAAAGATCAAAGGAGCTACGCGGAAGGAGAAAGTACCTGCCACCTGGCTCAGCCAATCACCACTGAAGCATGAATGAATATAGACAAGGTGGGTGAAAGTGAAAGAAGGGAAGTTTTTATTGGTGTAGTAACAGAGAAAGTGTTAAAGTAGGAGGATAAAGATTGTCGGGGTTGACTCAACGTGCGTGAGTTTTCAATTTGGGTTGGTGGAGGTTGTGACATTATTGTTGATATTATTGAGAGTAAATTTTTGGAAAGCTTCAGTATGGCATGCATGGAAGGAGGGGAGACTAAATTTTGGGTGGTAAAGGCAAAAGGAGTATTGATTTAGGGTAATATAAGTTTGCAAGAAAGGTGTCAATTTTGGATGGAAATGGTCTAAAAGGTGACCTGGCAATTTTGGATGGTAAGGGTCTAAAAGGGGGCAGCAAGGCATAGCTGTCAACTGCCGAATTGAAGTTGGTTGCACTGTTTTGTGAAGAGCTTACTTTACATTGTGTACTATGTTATTTTTGAGAAATTTTGGCTTGTGGGTGAGTAAAATAATGGTGAAAATTTTAGTGTGAGTTTGTGGTGTGTCAAAGATACAGTATTTAAGTGAATAGGGGATTGGGAGCCTCTCTGTTAATGGGGTGTACAAGGTTTGACCAGGGACGGAGGGGTTGAGTAATATTATTAAAATTTGGAAAACATTATTAAAGGTCTCAAGTTGTTTGTGAGCCAGAAAGTTATTATAAACACTAACTGAAGGGATGCGGGAGAGTTCATGTAGGTGTTCCGATGTTTGGAACTCATACCACTGAGTTCCATGGATCCACCTCAGTGCTTTATTTTGTACTCTTTGGAGTTTAATTTTGTGGGAGTTTGTCAAAAGAGTGCTAGTCAGTGGGGCATAGCAAAGTAGTGGTCTTATTAGGGCTTTAGACAAATGGGTTTTTGTTTTGATGGAGGCATTACGAAAACGGAAAATTGATTGGAGGGATTTTGAAGCAATGGGGATGATTTGACTTGCATGACGATGCAAGTGAAGTTTTCTGTCAAAGGTTAAACCGAGTACTTTGTTAGTGGGCGAAACAGTTACTGGGATACGGTTCTGAGGAGGTGAGCGGGAGTTGAGGAATAGTGGTCTAGGACGGAGGTAACCAGTGGAAATATAGGTGATAAAGGATTTTCGAGGATGAGCCTGAATCCGCCATTTCTGTTCCCATTGTGCTACTCGGTCAAGCTCTCTCTTGGCTTTGTTTGTCAAACCGTCAATGGTGTTTGCCCTAACAAGTTGTGTCACGTCGTCTCGTCAGCGTACATAATTGTGAGAGAGTCATTATTGATTGGATCTGGCATGTCATTAGTGTAGAGAATGTACAGTGTAGGTGCGAGCACGGAGCCCTGAGGTACGCCTGCATAGAGTGGAAATGAGTCTGAATAGAGATTTGAAAATTTAATTTTGGCTGATCTGTTATCCAAAAAGTTGCAAAGAAGTTTTTTAATTGGTAGAGGGAAATTGAAATTCTCGCAGATTTTGTCTCACACAGTGTCAAAAGCGCGTTTTATATCTTTTGTGATGAGTGCTGTTGCGTTTCTGTTTCTGCAGTGTTTGGTAATGTGAATGTAGTTGGTGATTATGTTAAGTGCTTCCTGAGTGGATCTGTGTGGTCTGAAGCCAAACTGTTTGTCAGTGAGAAGTCCTTCGTCTTCGAGATACAGTCTGAGTCGGCGATTTATGATTGTTTCGAAAGTCTTCCCAAGAGTCTCAAGTAGACTAATGGGTCTGTAGTTCAATGGGTCTTTGTTATTTTGATTTTTCTTGGGGATTAGGATGATTGTCGCAGTCTTAAAGCAGATGGGGAAGTAGCCTGATGCCAGGATGGCGTTGTACAAGCAAGTCTATCTATCTATCTATTGCCTGACGCCGTGATCCCCGAAGGTGTGGTCACGAACGAACCGCCCCCATGCACCTCTGTCCCCAGTCAGTCGACACCCCTCCCCCCAACCAGCACCGCCTTCGTTCACGTACTTCCTCACTCCATCCTTCCACCTCTCAGTGAGTGCATTTATAAATGTGTTTGGAAGGTATTTCACAATGTGATGGTTTATACCCGAGGCACCATGAGCCTTCCTCTGTGATTTTGAGAGAATGAGCTTAACTTCGTCAGGCACAATGGGAGCAGTGAGGTAGTTGTCGGGGTTAAGTGAGTTTGTGTTGATGTGTGTATCGTGAGAGATGCTGCCCGCAATATTAGTGATGTGTTGTTCAATGTTTCGAATGTGTTGTTGGGCGGGTCTTTCAGGAGGGTGTGCGTAGTATACTTGTGCCCATGCGTCTTTAAAGGCGTCTGTGATTTCCCTGGGATCAGTGATGGTGTTACCATTTACAATGAGTGAAGAAGTTGAAGTTGCGCGGTTAGATAAAATGAGATCAGGTTTGTCAGACCCATTGTGTGTGAAAACTTTGTGAAAATCTGGGCCAAGGAAATTTAGTCTTTTAATTTCGTGTAGTGCTAGAAGTTGTGTTCCGTGTGGGTTGTTGGTAGTGTGTTGAGAAGCGTGATGTTTAGCATTAAAGTCTGCAAGGATGAGTGTGGGTATATTGTTGTTGAATAGTTTGTTCAGATCGGTGTAAGGTATGTGTGTGTTGGGTCTGACATATGTAGTGGCGACTATGAGCGTTGTATGTGTTTTTACTGCTAAGAAGTGTTTATATGTCCAGTCTGTCATGAATTCGTGTTGTATTGTACTTTTGATCATGATGGCAACTCCGTTGTGTGCATCGTCGTCAGATTGTCGTGTTGTGTAGCCACAAAATGTAATTATGTGTGTGTTGTGTATGCAAGTGCTGTTGATTAATATAATGTCTGGGTCATTATCTAGTATTAATTGTGTGAGTAAGTGTCTGTTCGGATAGTAATGTCTAATGTTGAATTGTATTACTTTGAGCATGATGGATGATTGTGGGGTGAGTTGGGTGGATTGGTGATAATGGGGTGGTGGGGTGAGGTTGGTGGGCGGGATGGGGAGGGTGAGGTGTGAGGAGAGGAAGGATGGCTAGGGTGCGGGGTCAACTGAGGCGTGTCTTTCGGGGTTTAACCCCTTCAGTACCGGCGACGCCTATTCAATTGTATTCTACCTATATTTAGACGATTTTGTGCAGTTTAAGAGGTATCTGTTGTAGTAAAATGGATTAAGTGAGATAGTTTGAAGCCTGTTAATTGCTGGAGGCCCGTTTTAAACTGAATGGCATCGTCTAATAGTTGCCAGAATACAATGCAAAGGACGTCACCGGTACTGAAGGGGTTATTGTCTTGCGGGATTTAGATCGAGAGCGGTTGGAATTGGGAGAGGTTGCATCAACAGGGTTGCTATTTTTGCGTTTTAGGGGAGATTGAGGTGGGATGGATGGTGTTGTGGGGATAGGGGTGGAGGTAGAGGGGGTAGCTGGAGGAGGCATGGATGGTAGTGGGATAGGGGAGGGGTCAGGAGTCTCTTGGGTTGTTGTTTCTTGAGAATTAGGAGTAGGAGTCTTGGAGTTGGGGGTGGATGTGGAGAGTGTGGAGGTGCTGTACCGATTATGATAGCGAATTGTTAAAATTTGCAATAGATGTCGAAACTTGTACTCCTGCTGAACTGAAACAAAAACACCCTGACACAGAATTAGACTGGATACTATCATCAGATGGGAGATACTACTATTCCTTGGTAAAGATGAACTTAACTAAAAAGATGAACTTAAATCAAAATACCTATCTATCTATTGCCTGACGCCGTGATCCCCGAAGGGGTGGCCACGAACGAACTGCCCCCATCCACCTCTGTCCCCAGTCAGTCGACGCCCCTCCCCCCCCCCCCCCTCCCCAACCAGCACCGCCTTCGTTCATGTACTTCCTCACTCCATCCTTCCATCTCTCATTCGGTCTACCTCTCCCTCTCTGTCCCTCCACCTCACTCTCGTACATCCTCTTAGTCATTCTCTCGCTTTCCATACGTTCCCCCCCTGGGGGTTAGGGAATAGAATATGCCCCACGTGCCTTCTGCGTGTCGTAAGAGGCGACTAAAGAGGTTGGGTCGGTGGGCTTGCGACCCCCACCCGGAAAAAATATCTAAGCAAAGAAAAACGAATAAAAATATGAACCTAAATAAATAAAAACAGCAAGGTGGAAGGCCCACCAACTTTTTCTCTTCCACTGTATTTCCTCTTTCCTACTTTCTCTGCCTCCCCACCCACTCTGTGGTACCTCTCCCCCCAAAAAAAATAAAAAAAATAAAAAATAAAATAAAATAAAATAAAATAAAATAAAACAAAAATAAAAAACATAAATAAACAAATACTAGAGCCTTATAATTAGACCCCTCCTTTGCTATGACCCACTGACCAGCACTCTTTTGGCAAACTCCCACAAAATTAAACGCCAAAGAGTACAAAATAAAGCACTGAGGTGGATCCATGGAACTCAGTGGTATGAGTTCCAAACATCGGAACACCTACATGAACTCTCCCGCATCCCTCCACTTAATGTTTATTCTAACTGTTTGGCAAATATACAACTTGAAAACACTTGAGAACTTTAATCACTTTGTCCACATTTGTAATAATATTACTCAACCCATCCGTCCCTGGTCAAACCTTTTACACCCCATTAGCTGAGAGGCTCCCAATCCCCCATGGGCCTATTCACTTAAATATCTTTGACTAACCACAAACTCACACTAATTTTTCACCATTCATTTACTCACTCACCAGCCAAAATGTCTCGAAAACTACAAATTACACAACGTAAAGTTAGCTCTTTATAAAACAGTGCAACCACCTCCAAACTCGGCAGTTGACAGCTATGCCTTGCTGCCCCCTTTAGACCCTTACCATCCAAAATAGCCAGGCCACCTTTTAGACCATTTCCATCCAAAATTACCTGCTTTTTCGCAACCTTTACCACCCTAAATCAATACTCCTTAGGACTTTACCACCCAAAATTTAGTTTCCACCCCTTCTTGGCATGCCATACTGAAGCACTCCCAAATTTACTCTCAATAAAATCGACAGAGTCACAGCTCCCCTCTGGGGACCAACCCAAATTGTACAACTCACGCACGTTGGGTGAAGCCCCGATACTCTTTATCCTCCTACTTTAACACTTTCTCTCTTACTACACCAATAAAAACTTCCCTTCTTTCACGCTCACCCACCTTTTCTATATTCATTCAAGAGCTTCAGTGGGACCTATGGCACATCCCGGGTCAAAGTCTATCCAAAGGCATGTGCACCCTGGCTCCCCTGGCCACATCCCTGTTCAAAGACTGGATGACAGCCCGAGCATAAACTGACTGGCGGACAGTAAACACCAGTACCAATCCTCTTGGGCAAGAAGAACTGTATCACCATTTGCTCAGATCGCCTGCGTGCACCAAGTATCCCGAAAGTTGCATGGGCTGAACTGAATTTGTGACAATAGAAGGAGAACCAAGTAAATACTAGGGGCTTGCATGATCAGCTGAAGAGGAGAAGAGACAGAATCAAGTGGCTGCTATTGTCCAGTGTTGCAGATTTCTAGTACGGAGAAAGTGTTTATTTGATCTTGGAGATACTAAAGATAGGGAGAGGATACTGCCCCTGGCAAGCTGAATATATGTTTTACCTCTATTAGGTAAACCAGAGGCAATAAGGAAAACATCATAATTGATGCAATAAAAGATAATGGGGTTGAGATATCAGCTATTGTTTGTTAGTAAAGTGATAAGCTTTTAGCTAGATTCAAATTAGGTTTCATATATTGTAGTTTATATAAAGTGTAGTGAGTTAATTAAATCTGTTGAGTAGTTTCCCTAGACTCAAGACGGCAAGAAATGTTATTTTATCCACCGATCGAGGGCATAAATGAGATTCTGAGCTCACGGCAATCTAGCCAAAAGGCCAATCACTTGTATTCAAGTGAACAAGATTAATTTGAGGTCACAGAAGTGTAACCGGAAGGCCCGCCATAAGTTGTGTGAAAGACAATATGCCTAGGACTTGCGGTTAGATTAATTTAGTTCATGATATAGATAGGTAAGGAGAAAATTCATTATCATTTTTGTTTAACCCCTTCTGTACCGGCGACGTCTTATTTATTTTATTATAGCAACATTTAGACGATTTTATGAAACTTAGGAAGGATATATGGTAGCTAAAAGGATTAATTGAGATAGTTGTAGCCTTTTAATGAGTAGACGTCTTTCCTAAGGTGTACACAATCGTCTAATAGTTGCCAGAATATAATGAAAAGTACATCACCGGTACAGAAGGGGTTAAAGACAATATACTTATTGCGGTTATATATATTACGAAGCGAATAGCATGCTAACGTAACGTAAATATATTTTCAAACCAGACACTATGAAGAAAGTCCTCTCGTATAGTTCCCTTTATGTTCCGTTCTTAACTATGATAAAAAAGTAAAATAATGAATAACATCCATAGTGGTAAATTGTCATGGAAATTCATAATTCCAAGGGATAGAGTTATGCAGTGTGACTGGAATATTCAAACTCTTTCCGCATATTTCAATTTATCTCAGTTAGAAGTGGGGGAATACAAATAATACGGAGAAAGTACCTGGATAAGAAGGGTTTATGATATATTGTTCAAGTCCATGATTAACTGACGAATTATTCCAACCCCCTAGATGTAAGATCCTTTTTTGTTTATTCAAAATATGATGACAAGCGATGGGATTCGACAAGTTAATCAGGGCGAAGACATTTGTTTTATAGAGCCAGCAAAAATGACCATGTTAATTCCATTCAGAGTATGGGAAGAAGGGAAAGAAGAAATCTATACATGGATCTAACAACTGGAGTGCCAGTTCACACTGTTAAAGATCAATGAAGAAGCCACTAAGTTGGCATATGGAAAAGAAAACTTGATAAAGGCCGTAAATGATGTTCGTGTTAGGCTATAAAGAACAGACACCTGGGTGACCACAAAAACCATACTCGTAGAGGGGTAACGCGAGGTGTCCAAATGGAAATCAAGGATCAAACTGAAGTCGCTGTAACTAGAAGGGCAGAATATACGAACCCTCAGGAGGGAACTAGAGACAAATGTCCAATTGGCTTATCCTCATTTGGACAAAGACAGCCAAGTAACAAATATCAGATAAGTAATAGTGCAGCCCTGGCCGATTAAAGTAAGGAAACACTGCATTATACACATGTTAAATTCAACCTTAGAATTAATGGAGGTTGTGAAGAAGGAAATGGAAACTAGGGAGCTGAGAGAGGAGATAAGGAAAAAGGGAGAGAACCCCTCAAAAAGCAAGAGCAATGAGAGCATAAGCTGTTTCCTCTGCCGACAAGTGGGACACATAGCCCGCAACTGCCAAAACGGCGGCATTATGTCACCATGAAACCGAGACCACTACCAATAATGGCACCACCAGCCAGTAACGGAAAACAGAAGAGTCAAATGGGACAGGGGAAATGGAATATACAAATGATCCAATACCCATCATCAAGGAACCTAACAAAGAAGGAGATGCAGCAAATTTGGCCATAGACCTTTCATTGGTGGGTGTTATGGAGAGGTACGAGCTTTAGATAAACAAACGCCTTGTGAAACCATGGTTATTAAAGGAAGAGTGGCAAAGATGTTGGTAGATACGGGATTCGACAAAAGTTGCTGGCTAAAATTTAAATATTTTTAAAGTACAACACTTATTTACACCTGCGACAATATCGTAAATATGTCTGGAGCGGAAGGTCACACCTTCAGATAATGGGAAACACAAGACCATTAATT